>NW_012192830.1:1028602-1276994 GCF_000504015.1 Erythranthe guttata
AATACGAGACGTCATTCTCTATTCGTTGGGTGATTAAGGTGAAATGAGCTTCATCTTAATCGTAACTCTATGGGACGAGTTTTGACCACAAAGGGTTGTGGGCCCAGGACTAGCTTACACATGAACCATCGAGGGTCACACTACTTGTGAAAATGAGATCTTTTAACGAACAGTTAGAGATAAAAAAAAAAATTATCTTTGCATGATTTGAAGTCAATATGATTGGGTCCAACATTCGTAATATGAAATTATGAATGAGAATAAGAAAATGAAAAAAATAGGCGAACATCTTAGTGGACTTTCTAAATCGGGAAGTTTCCAAATTTAGAAAGTGCACTGAATTAGAGATTCCACTTGTAGAAAGTTGGAAATCAAGAGTTAGCACTCGTAATGACGAGGAAATTATAATGATTCCGAAAATGTAATCGTTACAATTTTCCGATCATTGAATTGAGAGAAACGAGTGAGTAAAGAACTAACGAACTTAAGTTGTTGGACCCGGTCCAACTTAAGCCCGTTAGGGCATTTATACAAGACCCTATAAATACATGATTTATAGGTCTTGCACATACACAACACATCTCACAAAACCCTAGCCGCTCACCCCTCTCTCTCTCGACCAACCTCACTCTCGGCCGCCGCCGTTGCCGCCGTTCCAACGCCGGAAATCGGCCTCCCTTGGCCGATTACTATGGTAGCTCTTTTCATCTTCTCTTTTCTTCTGTTTATTCTGACTATTGCGTGTCTAGTGCCACGTTTTAGTAGATCGAAGTGTACGAGGTGAAATCCGAGAGGAGGAAGATCGAAGAATCGAAGAACTAAGGAGCAGCCCGAAGCCAGCGCGTGGTCCTCACGCACCGCCGTAGCTCGCACCGTCGCCGCCGTTGCTTCGCCGTCGCCGCTACCAGATTGCACGGATTGGTTTCAGTGGCAATCTTGGTTCGTTTCGTGCGCCAACCTCATGCTTTAAGAGGTAATTCTCGAATCCGGTATTCGTTCGATATTGATTTAATTTGATTAAATCATGTATGTTCGTTTTCGTAGTATGTTTTATGAATTTGTATGTTTTATATGTTTGCATGAAATTCATGATTTACTGCGAGCACGTTAAATGATTTAATGCGAGCATGCTAATTGATTTACTGTTGATTAAATTAATTCGCATGATTGCTGTTTTTAATTTCGCTGGAGCGCAAAGGTACGCAATCAACTATTTAATATTTTCGGGCATGTGTTTATATGGTTTAAATTCGTTTAATTCGCATAAAATTTTTGTTTTCCGCTGCGTACACGTGTCCGATTCCCAACACTTTTGGCATTATCTTCGAGCTAAGTATTATTTCTCTCCTGATGGAATTAGCTTTTGCTAACAATTCTTACATTCCTTTTGGCATTAGCTTCGAGCGAAGCATTATTACTTTCCTTTTGGCATAAGCTTTGAGCTAATCATTATTCATCTCCTCATGGAATTAGCTTGTTATAAGCAATCTTAATTAGTTTCCTTTTGGCATTAGCATCGAGCTAAGCATTTTTCCTCTCCTTTTTGCATTAGCTTCGTGTTAAGAATTCTTACTTTCCTTTTGCCATTAGCTTCAAGTTTAGCATTCTTACTTTCCTTTTGGCATTAGCTTTGAGCTAAACATTCATCCTCTTCTTTTGCCAACCATTCTTACTTTTTCCTTTTGGCCTTAACTTCGAGCTAAGAATTATTAGTTTCCTTTTTCCATTAGCTTTGAGTTAAGCATTATTCTCCACCTTATGGAGTTAGCTTGTGCTAAGTATTATTACTTTCCTTTTGGCATTTGTTTCGAGCTAAGCATGATTCCTCTCCTTATGGAATGAGTTTGTACTTAGCATTCTTACTTTCCTTTAGGCATTAGCTTCGAGTTAAGCATTCTTCCTCTCCTTATGCAATTAGCTTCGTGCTAAGCATTTTTACATTCCTTTAGGCATTAGCTTTGAGCTAAGCATTGTTCCTCTCCTTTTGGAATTAGCTAGTGCTAACAATTCTTACTTCCTTTTGGCATTAGGTTTTAGCTACGCAATTTTAAAATTCCTTTAGGCATTAGCTTCGGGTTAAGCATTCTTACTTTTCGTTTTGGCATTAGCTTCGAGCTAAGAATTCTTCCTCTCCATATTGAATTATCTTGTGCTTTGCATTCTTACATTCCTTTAGGCATTTTTGAGCTAAGCATTCTTCCTCTCCTTATGTAATTAGCTTCGTGCTAAGCATTCTTACATTCCTTTAGGCATTAGCTTTGAGCTAAGAATTCTTAATTTCCTTTTGGCATTAGCTTCGAGCAAAGCATTCTACCTCTCCTTATTGAATTATCTTTTGCCAAGCATTAATCATTTCTTTTTGTCATGAGCTTTGAGCTAAGCATTGTTTCTCTTCTTATGGAATTAGCTTTTGCTAAGCATTCTTACTTTCTTTTTTGTATTAGCTTCGAGCTAAGCATTATTCGAGCGAAGCATTATCCTCGCGTTATGGAATTAGCTTGTGCTAAGCATTCTTACTTTTGTTTTGGCATTAGATTCGAGCTAACCAGTATTCATGTTCTTATGGAATTAGCTTGTCCAAAGCATTCTTACTTTCTGTTTGGCATTAGCTTCGAGCTAAGCATTCTTACTTTCCTTTCGGAATTAGCTTGGAGCTAAGAATTATTACTTTCCTTTCCTTTTGGCAATAGCTTTGTGCTAAGCATGGTTTCTCTCTCTATGGCATTAGCTTTTGCTAACCATTCTAACTTTCCTTTTTTCATTTGCTTCGAGCTAAGCATTATTTCTCTCCTTATGAAATTAGCTTGTGATAATCAAACTAACTTTTTTTTGGCATTAGCTTCCAGCTACAATTCTTCCTCTCCTTATGGAATTTTCTTTTTCTCATCATTTTTGCTTCATTTTGAAATTAGCTTCACGCTAAGCATTATTACATTCCTTTGGGCATTAGCTTCAAGCTTAGCAATATTCCTCTCCTTTTGGAATTAGTTTCCATCTAAGCTCTCTTACTTTCCTTTAGGCATTAGCTTTAAGATAAGCATTATTCAGCTCGTTACGGAATTACCTTGTGCTAAACATTCTTACATTTCTTTTGGCATTAGCTTGGAGCTAAGCAATATTCCTCTTCTTATTGAATTAGCTTGTGCTAAGAATTCTTACTTTCGGTTTGCCTATAGCTTCGTGCTAAGCATTCTTACTTTTCTTTTGGCATTAGCTTCAAGGTAAGCAATATTACTTTCCTTTGACCATTATCTTAGAGCTAAGGATGGTTCCTCTACTTATGAAATTAGCTTTCGCTAAGCTTTCTTACTTTTCTTTTGCCATTAGTTTTGAGCTAAGCATAATTTCTCTCCTTATGGACTTAACATGTGCTAAGGATTCTTACTTTTATTTTGGCATTAGCTTCGAGCTAAGCGTTCTTCCTCTTCTTACGGAATTAGCTTTTTTCAAGCATTCTTACTTTCCTTTGGCATTCGCTTCGAGAGAAGCATTATTAGTTTACTTTTGGCATTAGCATTGAGTTATAAATTGTTCCTCTCCTTATGGAATTAACTTGTGCTAAGAATTTTTACTTTCCTTTCGGCATTAGCTTCGAACTAAGCATTATTCTTCTCCTTATGGAGTTAGCTTGTGCTTAGCATTCTTACTTTCTTTTTGGCATTAGTTTTGAGCTAAGCATTTTTCCTCTCCTTATGGAATTATCTTGTCCTAAGCATTCTTACTTTAATTTAGGCATTAGCTTCGAGCTAAGCATTCTTCCTCTCCTTATGGAATTAGCTTGTGCTAAGCATTCTATCTTTCCTTTTGGCATTAGCTTCGAGCTACGCTTTCTTCCCCTCCTTATGGAATTAGCTTCGTGCTAAGCATGTTTACTTTCCTTTTAGCATTAGCTTTGAGATAAGCATTATTCATTTTCTTATGAAATTAGCTTGTGCTAAGCATTCTAATTTTCTTCTCGGCATTAGCTTCGAGCTAAGCACTCTTACTTTCCTTTTGGCATTAGCTTGGAGCAAATAATAATTCCTGTCCTTACGAAATTAGCTTGTGCTAAACCTTCTTGCTTTCGTTTTGGCATTAGCTTTGAACTAAGAAGTATTATTCCTCTTATGGAATTAGCTTATGCTAAGCATTCTTACTTTCCGTTTGGCATTAGGTTCGAGCTAAGCATTCTTACTTTCCTTTTGGCATTAGCTTCGAGTTAAGCATTATTACTTTCCTTTTGGGATTAGCTTTGAGCTAAGAATTTTTCCTCTCCTTACAGAATTATCTTTTTATAAGCATTCTTACTTACCTTTTGGCATTATCTTCGAGCTAAGTATTATTTCTCTCCTCCTGGAATTAGCTTTTGCAACCAATTCTTACATTCCTTTTGGAATTGGCTTCGAGCGAAGCATTATTACTTTCCTTTTGGCATTAGCTTTGAGCTAAGCATTATTCTTCTCCTCATGGAATTAGCTTGTAATAAGCATTCTTAATTATTTTCTTTTAACATTAGCATCGAGCTAAGCATTTTTCCTCTTCTTTTGGCATTAGCTCCGAGTTAAGCATTCTTACTTTCGTTTTGGCATTAGCTTCGAGTTAAGCATTCTTTCTTTCCTTTTGGCATTAGCTTCGAGCTAAGCATTCATCTCTTCTTATGGAATTAGCTTTTTCCCTTACCTTCACCTTTTGGTATTACCTTCGAGCTAAGAATTATTAGTTTCCTTTTGGCATTAGCTTTGAGTTAAGCATTATTCTTCACCTTATGGAGTTAGCTAGTGCTTAGCATTCTTGCTTTTCTTTTGGCATTTGTCTCGAGCTAAGCCTCATTTCTCTCCTTATGGAATTTTCTTATGCTAGGCATTCTTACTTTCCATTTCGCATTAGCTTCAAGCTAAGCATTCTAACTTCCCTTTTGGCGTTAGTTCGAGTTAAGAATTATTACTATCCTTTTGCCATTAGCTTTGAGCTAAGCATTTTTCCTAAACTTATGGAATTATCTTTTGCTAAGCATTATTACTTTTGTTTTGGCATTAGCTTCGAGCTAAGCATTATTTCTCTCCTTATGGAATTAGCTTTTGCTAAGCATTCTTACTTTCCTTTTGGCATTAGCTTCGAGCTAAGAATTTTGCCTCTCTTTATGGAATTAGCTTGTGCTGAACATTCTTACTTTTGTTTTCGCATTAGCTTCCATCTAAGTAGTATCACTCTTCTTATGGATTGGCTTGTGGTAAGAATTCTTACTTTCCTTTTGGCATTTGCTTCGAGCTAAGCATTCTTATGTTCCTTTTGGCATTAGTTTCGAGCTTAGCATTCTACCTTACCTTGTTGAATTAGCTTTTGCAAAGAATTCTTACTTTCACTTTGGCATTAGCTTTGAGCTAAGCAATTACTTTTCTTTTAACATTAGCTTTGAAATAAGCATGATTCCTCTCTTTATGGAATTAGCTTCTACTTAGCATACATTGATTTTGGCATTAGCTTCGAGCTATCAATAGACAACAGCAAAAACACTAGATAATAAAGATACAGTGGAGTGTAAAAATAACACTCTAAAAATTCAAAAATTCGGTGTCGAGGAAGCAAAAATGATCAAAGAGTAAAAAAAGAGTTGCAATTAAGAAAATAAAATAAAAATAAAAGAGACATTCCGTCAACATCATTGGTACTGTCCACGAAGTTGAGCATAACTCTCTCATCCGGACTCCAAAACTCCTGGTTCCGGCAACATTAGAAAGCTATTTGAGTGGGCTATAATTCCTGTCTCACGGCAAATTTCCAAATTCGGACTCGAACATGGTCAAAATTGGATAACAAAATCGATTATGAAAATACGTACTGCAATTCAAGGACATGAATGCGCATCAAGAAATGTTCACAAAAACACTCGCTATAAAAGATACACACACAAGTAAAAGTAAAAAAGCATGCACAAAAGTGCTCACGCAAAAGTGCATTCGCAAAAAGGATCATGAAAACACACACTACAATCCTAGGACATTAATACAAATCAACAAACATGCACAAACACACTCGCTCAAATTGACATGCACAAACGTACATGTAAAGAACCATGCGCAAGAGTGCACTCGCAACAACGATCATAAAAACACGAACTCCAATACTAGGACTGTACTACGCATCAACAAACAACAGCAAAAACACAAGATAAAAAAGATACATTGCAGTGTAGGAATAACACTCTACGTTTACGTTTACGTGAAGTTTTTTTGGATTAATTCATATTTCTGTTTTAATTGGTGGATTTGGTATCTTATAGGTACAAACCGAAAATTCGGTGTCTAGGAAGCAAAAATGATCAAAGAGTAAGAAAAGAGTTGCAATTGAGAAAATAAAATCAAATTAGAAGAGAGAATCCCTCAACATCTTTGGTAGTGTCCGTGAAGTGGAGCATAACTCTTTCATTCGGACTCCAAATGACCTAGGTCTGGCGACATTTGAAAGCTATTTCATTGGGCTACAATTCATGTCTCACGGCAAATTTCCAAATTTGGATGAACATGGTTAAAATTGGATACCAAAAGCGATCATGAAAATACGTACTGCAATTCAAGGACATGAATGCGCATCAAAAAACGTGTACAAAAACACTCGCTAGAAAAGATACGCACATAAATAAAAGTACAATAGTAAAAACAGCAAAAACATTAGATAGTAAAGATAAAGTAGAGTGTAGATATAATAATCCACGTTTACGTTTACGTGGATTTTTGTTTGGGTTAAATTATATTTCTGCTTGAATTGGTGGATTTTGTATCTTATAGGTACAAATCGAAAATTAGGTGTCCTTGAAGCAAAACTGTTCAAAGAGTAAGAACAGAGTTGCAATTAAGAAAATAAAATCAAATTAGAAGAGAGAATCCCTCAACATGTTTGGTAGTGTCCACGAATTCGAGCATAAATCTCTAATCCGGACTCAAAATCACCTAGTTCCGGCGGCATTACAAAGGATTTGAGTGGGCTAAAATTCCTGTCTCACGGCAAATTTCCAAATTCGGACTCGTACATGGTCTAAATTGCATACCAAAAGCGATCACGAAACTACATACTGTATTTCAAGGACATGAATACGCATCAACAAACGTGCACAAAAACACTCGCTAGAAAAGATACGAACATAAGTAAAAGTGCAAAAGCATGCACAAAAGTTCTCACATAAAAGTGCATTCGTAAAAAGGATCATGATAACACAAACTACAATCCTAGGACATTAATACAAATCAACAAACATGCACAAACACACTAGCTCAAATGGACGTACATGTAAAAAACCATGCGCAAAAGTGCATTCGCAACAACGTTCCTAACAGAAAGAACTACAATACAAGGACTTTAATACTCATCAACAAACAACATCAAAAACACTAGATAAAAAAGATGCAGTGGAGTGTAGAAATAACACTCTACGTTTACGTTTACGTGGATTTTTGTTTGGATTAATTTATATTTCTGTTTTAATTGGTTGATTTGGTATCTTATAGGTACAAATGGAAAAGTAGGTGTCTAGGAAGCAAGATGATACGATATATTATTTAATTATATTATTTAATTATTAGTTAGTTAGTATTTTATTATTAATTAATTACATAGTATATTTATATTGAATATAGCCATACGTTGGTTTAGGGTTAGGAGGTTTAGGATATATATTAAGTAGTTAATTAGTATAGGTAATTATGTTTCCTAGTTAGATTAGGATTCTAGGGTTTTATTATCTTTAAATAGTCGTTTTGTGCTAGGGTTTTATAATGAATAGAAATAATAAACAAGAGTTTTCTTACGTTCAGTAAAGAAATCTTATGATACACAAGAGATCGCATCAATTGGTATCAGAGCGAAGTTGCGATAACACCAACGCTTCGTTAGCAAAGCAGAGATTACATCAAAGCTAAGTTGGAGCAAAGTTGAGATCACATCAAAACTTTGTGAAAATTATGATGTCAGAAACAAGACGGTTGGAGCGATTGGAAAAATCCGTAGAGAAATTACGGATTAATTTTCAGAAATTGTTCGAACAAAGTCAAGGACGACGTCAACGCCATCACAAAAGCCGAAGGGACCGCCGCCCATCACCGCCAACGCCACCGCTGCTGCCGCTGCCGAGCCTATCGCCGGAGGAAGAGGAAGAGGACGACGATGATTTTTTCAAAGAGCCCCAATTTTTTATGAGTTCGCCGAAAGAAGAATTATCGGATTCCATTAAGGTAATTTGGGACGAAGACGGGGAATTAACTAAGGAAAAGGACGAAGAACTACAGTGGATATTGGGAGATTTCCATGATGTTCAAAGGAAAGAAGACGAAGAAGTAGTTACGATTTTCAAGGAGATTAAGAGATCTAACAATGCTATTGAGAATATTGACGTATCACTAAAAGTGTCAAATATCTCCTTGATGATGTTTAATGAATTGTTTGACCATAACAAACAATACGTTAAAGAGTCAATGATGGTGGAGACATATGATGAAGTAGTCGATCAATTGATTGAGATTCGTGTTCTCAGCATCCTACATGGGAACAAATTCTTTTTGAAGAAATTTGATGGCATTAAGCATAGGTGGAAACGCAAAAAGAGAGAGATGTTATTATTAGAACCTTGATGACAAGGTTCATTTCAAGAGGGATGGATTGTTACGATTTATTAATATTTAATTATTGATTAGGTTAGTATTTGATTATTAATTAATTAAAGTAGTATAGGTAGTTTTATAGTGCCGTGTGTTTAGTATTTAGGATAGATATTAAGTATTTTATTAGTATGGGTAATTATCTTTTCTAATTAGATTAGGATTCTAGAGTTTATTATCTTTAAATAGTCGTCTTGTGCTAGGGTTTTATTATGCAGAGAAATAATAAAGAAGAATAGATCTTACGTTTCGTAGGAAATATTTATGATACTCAAGAGATCGCATCAATTGGTATCAGAGCGAAGTTGCGATAACACCAACATCAATTGGTATCAGAGCGGAGTTGCGATAACACCAACGCTTCGTTAGCAAAGCAGCGATTATATCAACGCTAAGCTGGAGCAAAGTAGAGATCACATCAAAACTTTGTGAAAATCATGATGTCAGAAACAAGACGGTTGGAGCGATTGGAAAAATCCGTAGAGAAATTACGGATTAATTTTCAGAAATTGCTTGAACAAAGTCAAGGACGACGTCAATGCCATCATCAAAGCCGAAGGGACCGCCGCCCATCACCGCCGCTGCCGCTGTCGAGCCTATCGCCGGAGGAAGAGGAAGAGGACGACGATGAATTTTTCAAAGAGCCACCGCCGCCGCCGCTGCCGAGCCTATCGTCGGAGGGAGAGGAAGAGGACGACGATGACTTTTTCGAAGAACACCAAATTTTTGTGAGTTCGCCAGAAGAAGAAGAATCGGATTCAATTGAGATAAAGTGGGACGAAGAGCCGAAAGAAGAAGAATCGGAGTCAAATGAGATAAAGTGGGACGAAAACGAGAAATTAACAAAGGAGGAGAACGAAGAATTGCATGAAATTTTGAAAGAATTTCAAAATTTTAAGGAAGATCCAATTTTACATGATGAGAATTTGGTGGAATTAGTTGTTTATTGTGAAGAGGAAAACCACTCCAAGTTATCTAGTTTTTGTCTGGCTAAAGTGGATCACTTTGGAGACCAGGTTCAAAATTCCACCGAGAAAGATGACTTCACTCATAAAATCAAGAACGATGGTCACGTGCTTGTGAAAATTGGTCAAGCAAAGAAATACATCTTGCTCGGAAAGAAATTTAATGGCGTCAAACATAGATGGAAACACAGAAAAGAGAGACGATTATTGGGCAGAACCTTGAGGACAAGGTTCATTTCAAGAGGGGTGGTTTGATACGATATATTATTTAATTATATTATTTAATTATTAGTTAGTTAGTATTTTATTATTAATTAATTACATAGTATATTTATATTGAATATAGCCATACGTTGGTTTAGGGTTAGGAGGTTTAGGATATATATTAAGTAGTTAATTAGTATAGGTAATTATGTTTCCTAGTTAGATTAGGATTCTAGGGTTTTATTATCTTTAAATAGTCGTTTTGTGCTAGGGTTTTATAATGAATAGAAATAATAAACAAGAGTTTTCTTACGTTCAGTAAAGAAATCTAATGATACACAAGAGATCGCATCACAAGAATGATGAAAGAGTAAGAAAACATTTTCACTTAAGAAAATATAATCAAATTAGAAGAGAGAATCCCTCAACATCTTTGGTAGTGTACACGAAGTCGAGCATAACTCTCTCATCCGGACTCCAAATCAGCAGGTTCAAGCGGCATTAGAAAGCTATTTTAGTGGGCTACGATTACTGTCTCACGGCAAGTTTCCAAATTCGGACTCGAACATGGTCAAAATTGGATACCAAAAGCGATCATGAAAAAACGTACTACAATTCAAGGACATGAATACGCATCAAGAAACGTTCACAAAAACACTCGCTAGAAAAGATACGCGCATAATTAAAAGTACGAAAGCATGCACAAAAGTACTCACGCAAAAGTAAATTCGCAAAAGGGATCATGAAAACACAAACTACAATCCTAGGACATTAATACAAATCAACAAACATGCACAAACAAACTCGCTCAAATGGACATGCACAAACGTACATGTAAAGAACCATGCACAAAAGTGCATTAGCAACAACCTTCATAAAAACACGAACTACAATACTAGGACTTTAATACGCGTCAACAAACAACAGCAAAAATTGTAGATAGAAAAGATACCATGGAGCGTAGAAATAACACTCTACGTTTACGTTTACGTAGATTTTTTTTTGGACTAATTTATATTTCTGTTTTAATTGGTTAATTTGTTATCTAATTTGAACAAATCGAAAATTAGGCGTCCAGGAAGCAAAAATGATCAAAGAGTGAGAAAAGAGTTGCACTTAAGAAAATAAAATCAAATTAGAAGAGAGAATCCCTCAACATCTTTGGTAGTGTCCACGAAGTATAGCGTAACTCCCTCATCAAGACTCCAAATCAACAGGTTCCAGCGGCATTAGAGAGCTATTTTACTGGGCTACAATTCCTGTCTCACTTCAAATTTCCAAATTCGGACTCGAACCTGGTCAAAATTGGATACCAATAGCGATCATGAAAATACGTACTGCTATTCAGAGACACGAATGCGCATTAG
Source organism: Erythranthe guttata (assembly GCF_000504015.1). Next base: position 1,039,766 of record NW_012192830.1, read on the forward strand.
GAAACATGGACAAAAACACTGGCTAGTAAAGATACGCTCATAATTAATAGTAAAAAAAGCATGCACAAAAGTACTCACGCAAAAGTGCATTCGCAAAAAGGATCATGAAAACCGAAACTACAATCCTAGGACATTAATACAAATCAACAAACATGGACAAAGACACTCGCTCGAATGGACAAGAACAAACGTACATGTATAAAAACCATGCGCACAAGTGCATTCGCAACAACATTCATAAAAAGACAAACTACAATACTAGGACTTTAATACGCATCAACAAACAACAGCAAAAACACTAGATAAAAAAGATATAATGGACTGTAGAAACAACACTCTACGTTTACGTTTACGTGGATATTTTTTTTTGGACTTATTTATATTTCTGTTTTAATTGGTGGATTTGGTATCTTATAAAGAAGTGAACTTGAGGTGCCCTCTAGATCAAGCAAGCGCTATGAGAAGCCTTCAATGGATGAATTTGGTAATGATCGCATAGAGAGAATCCTAAACGGATCTCCTGCTTTTATTTTAAAGGGCTCGAGACTCTAAATCGAAAATTCGGTGTCTAGGGAGCAAAAATGATTAAAGAATAAGAAAAGTGTTGCAATGTAGAAAATAAAAACAAATTTTAAGAGAGAATCCCTCAAAATCTTTGATAGTGTCCACGAAGTCGAGCACAACTCTCTCATCCGGACTCCAATTTACATGGGTGTGGCGGCATTAGAAAGCTATTTCAGGGGGCTACAATTCCTGTCTCACGGCAAATTTCCTAATTCGAACTCGAACATGGTAAAAATTGGATGCCAAAAGCGCTCATCAAAATAAGTACTACAACTCAAGCACATGAATGTGCACTAAGAAATGTGCACAAACACACTCGCTAGAAAAAACACGCACATAAGTAAAAGTACAAAAGCATGCACAAAAGTACTCACGCAAAATACATTCGCAAAAAGGATCATGAAAACACAAACTACAATCCTAGGACATTAATACAAATCAACAAACATACACAAACACACTCGCTCAAATTGACATGCACAAACGTACTTGTAAAGAACCATGCACAAAAGTGCACTCGCAACAATTTTCATAAAAACACGAACTACAATACTAGGACTTTAATACGCATCAACAAACAACAGCAAAAACACTAGATAAAAAAGATACAGTGTAGTGTAGAAATAACACTCTACGTTTACGTTTACGTGGATTTGTTTTAATTGGTGGATTTGGTATCTTATAGGTACAGATCGATAATTCGGTGTCCAGGAAGCAAAAATTATCAAAGAGTAAGAAAAGAGTTGCAATTGAGAAAATAAAATCAAATTAGAAGAGAGAATCCCTCAACATCTTTGGTAGTTTATGCGAAGTGGAGCATAACTCTCTCATCCAGACTCCAAATCACCTAGGTCCGGCAACATTGGAAAGCTATTTCAGTGGGCTACAATTCCAGTCTCACGGCAAATTTCAAAATTCTGACACGAACATGGTCAAAATTCGATACCAAAAGTGATCATGAAAATACGTACTGCAATTCAAGGACATGAATGCGCACTAAGAAACGTGCACGAAAACACTCGCTAGAAAACATACCCACAAAAGTAAAAGTACAAAAGCATGCACAAAAGTACTCACGCAAAAGAGCCTTCGCAAAAAGAATCATGAAAACACAAACCGCAATCCTAGGACATTAATACAAATCAACAAACATGCACAAACACACTCGCTTAAATAGACATGCACAAACGTACATGTAAAGAACCATGCACAAAAGTGCACTCGCAACAATGTTTATAAAAACACAAAGTACAGTACTAGGACTTTTATACGCATCAACAAACAACAGCAAAAACACTTGATAAAAAAGATACAGTGGAGTGTAGAAATAACACTCTACGTTTACATTTACGTGGATCTTTTTTTTGGATTAATCAATATTTCTATTTTAATTGGTAGATTTGGTATCTTATAGGTAAAAATCAAAAATTCGGTGTCCACGAAGCAAAAATTATAAAAGAGTAAGAAAAGAGTTGCAATTAAGAAAATAAAATAAAAATAAAAGAGACAATCCCTCAACATCTTTGGTAGTGTCCACGAAGTCGAGCAGAACTCTCTCATCCGAACTCCAAATCACCTGGTTCTGGCGGCATTAGAAAGCTATTTGAGTGGGCAAAAAATACGGTCTCACGGCATATTTCCAAATTGGGACTCGAACTTGGTCAAATTGGATACGAAAAGCGATCATGAAAATACGTACTACAACTCAAGTACATGAATGCGCATTAAGAAACATGCACAAAAACACTCGCTAGAAAAGATACGCACGTTAGTAAATGTACAAAAGCATGCACAAAACTACTCACGCAAAAGTTAATTCGGAAAAAGGATTATGAAAACACAAACTACAATCCTAGACATTAATACAAATCAACAAACATGCACAAACACACTCGCTGAAATTCGCATGCACAACTGTACATGTAAAGAACCATGCGCAAAAGTGCACTCGCAACAATGTTTATAAAAACACGAAGTACAATACTAGGACTTAATACGCATCAACAAACAACAGCAAAAACACTAGATAAAAAAGATACACTGTAGTGTAGAAATAACACTCTACATTTACGTTTACGTGGAGTTTTTCGGATTAATTTATATTTATGTTTTAATTTGTGGATTTCGTATCTTATAGGTACAGATCGATAATTCTGTGTCCAGGAAGAAAAAATGATCAAAGAGTAAAAATAGAGTTGCAATTGAGAAATAAAATCAAATTAGAAGAGAGAATCCCTCAACATCTTTGGTAGTGTCCACGAAATCGAGCATAACTCTCTCAACCGGACTCCAAATCACCTAAGTCCCGCGGCATTAGAAAGCTATTTCACTGGCTACAATTCCTGTGTCACGGTAAATTTCCAAATTAGGACTCGAACATGGTAAAACATGGATACCTTAAGCGATCGTGAAAATACGTACTACAAATCAAGGACATGAATGCGCATCAAGAATTGTGCACAAAAACACTCGATAGAAAAGATATGCACATAAGTAAAAGTACAAAAGCATGCCCTCAAATACTCCCGCAAAAGCGCATTCGCAAAAAGGATTATGAAAACACAAACTACAACCCTAGGACATTAATACAAATCAACAAACATGCACAAACACACTCGCTCAAATGGACATGCACAAACGTACATGTAAAGAACCATGCGCAGAAGAGCATTCGTACAACAACGTTCATAGAAGCACAAACTACAATACTTGAACTTCAATACGCATCAACAAATGACAGCGAAAACACTAGATAAAAAACCTACAGTGGAGTGTAGAAATAATACTCTACGTTTACGTTTACGTGGATTTTTGTTTGGGTTAATTTATATTTCTTCTTTAATTGGTGGATTTGGTATCTTATAAGTACAAATCGAAAAGTAGTGTGCAGGAAGCAAAAATGATCAAAGAGTAAGAACAGAGTTGCAATTAAGAAAATAAAATCAAATTAGAAGAGAGAATCCTTCAACATCTTTGGTAGTGTGCATGAAGTCGAGTATAACTCTCTCATCCGGACTCCAAATCACCTGGTTCCGGCGGCATTAGAAAGCTATTTAAGTTGGCTACAATTCCTGGCTCACGCCAAATTTCAAAATTCGTACTCGAACATGGTCAAAATTGCATACCAAAAGCAATCATTAAAATACATACTGCAATTCAAGGACATGAATGCGCATCAAGAAACGTGCACAAAAACACTCGCTAGAAAAGATACGCACGTAATTAAAAGTTCAAAAGCATGCACAAAAGTACTCACGCAAAAGTGCACTCGCAAAAAGGATCATGAAAACACAAACTACAATCGTAGGACATTAATACAAATCAACAAACATGCACAAACACACTCGCTCAAATTGACATGCACAAACGAACATGCAAAGAACCATGCGCAAAAGTGCACTCGCAACTGTTAGAGTAGGTCACCAACAAGCCAACATGTGGCTGTGGACTTTCGTATTTATGATTGTAATAAATGAACCTTTATTCGTATTAATGATAAAACACCTTGGCATTCTATATCTTTGTCCCTTTGTCACAAGCATAGGTATAGTCCTTATAGTTATTACAAGTACTAGTAATTGATCGTTAGGATCGTGAGATATTTACTTAAGTATTATAACTGTTAAACGTGTTCCTAGTCGATGGGTTACGCCACCAATGAGGATATCGGCCTTTCCCATTAAGAGACTAGCACTTAGTGTATGTGTACTACATCTCATCAGTAAACGGTATTGTGATATCGGCATGCATAAGTGGGTGCTCGTAAGTTGACGAGTTCACTGAACTCCTTCACCCTAGAAATCTCTAAGTGGTTCCCAATAATTGAGTAGAGATATCTATGGTATAGTTGTACACCATTAGTCCTTATGACCTAGACATCACCGTTACTTCACTAGAGGACCAGCTGTATCGTGACCTGTCCCTGAGTTCCACCGAGGACCATCCCAAGGGCCAGTGTTCGTGCAGTCCGAAATCTAGTGGGAGGTCTGTGCATTGTAGTCGGGGATCGGATCGCTAGAATAGTCTTGGATGTCCTGTGTGTTCTGAAAGTTTGTAATCATTCTAAGTCTCTGGCCAGAGCTGACTAAGTGATGAGTAGAGAATTTGATTCTCTAAGTCATGCACGTGACGATTACAATACTTAGAACGATCGCACCGTCATTGAACATATAAATAGGTCTCGACGAACCAATGCCTCTAGTTCAATCGGGACATATGAATCGAAGGGACCGTACTGTACGTTAACTATATCTGAAGGTTCTTGCAGGCACTTCATTTGTATCAAGGGAATCATGACGCGTAGTTGCTAGACGCCAATCTTGATTCGTTGGGTGATTAAGGTGAAACGAGTTTCATCTTAATCTTAACTCTAAGGGGACGAGTTTTGACCACAAAGGGTTGTGGGCCCACGGCTAGCTTACACCTGAACCATCGAGGGTCACACTGCTCGTGCACATGAGATCTTTGAATAAACGGTCACAGATAAAATGGTTTATCTTTGCATGATTGGAAGTCAATATGATATGGTCCAACATTCGTAATTTGGAATTATGAATGAGAATAGGAAAAGGAAAAGAATAGGCAAACGTATTAGTGGACTTTCTAAATCGGGAAGTTTCCAAATTTAGAAAGTGCATTGAATTAGGGTTTCCACTTTTGTAAAGTTGGAAATCGAGAGTTGGCACTCGTTATGACGAGGAAATTATAATGATTCCGAAAATGTAATCGTTACAATTTTCCGATCATTGAATTGAGAGAGACGAGCAAGTAAAAGAACTAACGAACTTAAGTTGTTGGGCCCTGTCCAACTTAAGCCCGTTAGGGTTTTATGCAAGACACTATAAATAATTGATTTATAGGTCTTACACACAAGAGAATACACGTACTAACCCTAGCCGCTCTCACCTCTCTCGGCCAATCTCAACCCACGGCCACCAACGCCGCCGTCGCCACCATCTCGCCGGAATCGGCCATCGGTTGGCCGATCCTTTTGGTATTTCTTTCCTTCTTTCTGTTCTTCTGTTTTTCAAACTATTACGTGTCTAGTGCCACTTATTAAGTAGATCGAAGTATATGAGGTGAAATCCAAGAGGAGAAAGATCGAAGAATCGAAGATGCGAGAAGGCAATTCTGAAAAACTGCTCTCGGATTTTCTGCGCTGTCCAGCGAGAAAATTCACCATAAATCAACCGGTGATCGGATGGACGTGAAATGTTGACAAAAGCTTGACGACTCATAAATCTACAATTTTCCAGAAGGAATTGTTCATCCAGTAAATAAGCATGGAGATATTGAAGTCGGAGTAAGGCTTTAATTTCAGATCAGCAAACAGGTTGGATCAATAGGAGTGGGAAGAGCAGCTAGCCATCTTCTCGAGTCGTCGTTCGATTCATGCTTCAAGGACAGCGCGTGAATCACACGTGCCGCCGTAGCTCGGATCATCACCGTCGTTGCATTGCCGCTGCTGCCCCGGATTGTACAGATTGGTTTCCGTAGCAATCTCGACTTGCTTAGCGCTCCTACCTCACGCTTCAAGAGGTAAACCTTCGAATCAATTATCAATGAATTCGATTATGTTTAAATTAAATATGTATGTTCGTTCTTGTATGATTTTATGTGGATACATGAAATTGATTTATATGTTGCGAGCATGTTATTTGATTTAAACGCGAGCATGCTAATTGATTTAATTTCGATTAAGTAACTAAGCATGTATGTTGTTTTAATTTCCTTGGAAGCGCAAAGGTACGCAATGTATGTTTTTTTTAATTTCGCTGGAAGCGCAAAGGTACGCAATTAATTGTTTTCAATTACCAGGCATGTGTTTATGTGCTTTAAAGTTAATTAAATCGCATAAAATTTTTGTTTTCCGCTGCGTACACGTGCCCGAAACCCAACAGTGGTATCAGAGGTCGTTGCGCAATTAATTGCGTTCATTTATATATGCTGTGATTTTATGCATGTTTGATTTATTAAAGTAGCGATTGTTGTGTTATGTAATTGGGAGTTTTCGTAAGTTTAAAATATTTTTGAAATATTGTTTAGAATTTTTTCCAGCTTTAAAATTGTTTAACATTGGAAAAACGATTTTTTTAATTGTTCGGATCGAACCGGCCGGTTCGATGGTTGTGTGCGATCCAATTGACCGAATCGAAGTGGATTCGGGTCGATCAGACCGGTTCTCGGCCGACTGCCCCGGCCCACTGATTTGGGTCAACTGGACCGGACAGAACCGGACCTCTTCGGTCCGAACCGGTCAGACCGGTTGGGCCGAACCGGTTCACTAAAAAAAAAAAAAAAAAAAATTATTTCAAATTTCTAAAATTAAACTTCAAAAAAATTGATTTTAATTTTTGGAAAATTATTTTCAATTAATCCCAATTAGATAATCGAGTCAACAATCATCTATTTTAGTAAATAGGTGTTAGATTAATTAATTAATTTAAGTTGTTAAATTAATTTCAATTAATAGAACACATATATAATATTGATTATAGTTCAACTTAATTGATAGTACCACAACATTATTTGAATGATTTATGCTAGTTGAGGTTCTATAATTATTTTGAAAAACCCGATAATTAATTAATGTAATTAATTATGTAGTTAGGTCGTATGTTCCTCTTAGGAGAATATGCGTTTCCATATACCTTTAGAGAACATAGATGTAGGAATCACATAGACCAATCCGAACCTTCTAATGAGATAAAAATTTTAACAAAAATCCCTCATTCTTAATCTAATTAAGAATCATTTCAAGCTATAAAGAAAAACCCAATCTGTTGAGTTATTTCTTTCCTTCTGCCAACGGTTGGATTATGTGTAGCCCTTTACTATAGTGCAGTAAGCCGTGTTAGCGGGGAGTGCTATGGTAGAGTAAGCTGTAATTCAATTGACATAGCGATGAAGGTAGCCATAGAAAAGGGTTATGTTGGACTAACGTGGTCGGCTAGATTAACTAGGGACTACATTAGTTTGGCATAATGAAGTTCTATGAGCATCTTTGATTGGTAGATTAGACTTGACACACGACGATTTTGATATTCGCGAGATTAACTTAGGTCATTATCAAGTGTGAGGAAAATTAATTTAGGGTCATATTGTGGATATGATTGATTGTGATCTACCTTTGGGCAAATATAATCGGGCTAGATTAACTACGGGTTATATTTGTCTATTTGATCTAAAGCCCATTAAGAAAAATAAATTTTCTCGTTTGTCTACCAGAGGGAAGTGAAACTCGATAAAATTAGTGGGATAACAATTAAATAACATAAGACCAAAAATTTAATTGCAAACAATCATTTAACGCGAATATCTAATAATCCTCTTCTCTATACCTCTCAGATAATCATGTCTAAGAATCCCATAATGTCAATCCTCGACAATAAACTCAATGGCCCTAATTACCTAGATTGGTTACGTAGTCTTAAGCTTGTGCTAACCGTTGAGGGGCGTCTCTATGTTTTGAACGAGAGAATTCACGCCACTATACCTTCCACAGCGACTGATGCTGAAAAGGAAACTTATGAAGCATGGAAGAAGGATGACACACATGCTAGGTGCTATATGATAGCCGCCATGGAGCCCGCGCTAGCGAGGAAATATGAGTCTCACATGCATGCTTTCGATATAAAGGCTCATCTTGATAGCATGTATAGTGAGAATATTAGGGCATCGAGGTACGCTGCTACAAAGGAGTTGATCACGGCGAGACTGCGCGAAGGGACTTCGGTCCATGAGCATTGTCTCAAAATGATCACTCTCCTTGAAAAGCAAGTGAATCTCGATGTCACCCTCCCGGCCGAGCTCTCGATGGATTTGATCCTGTTGTCTCTTCCTAGTTCCTATGAATCGTTCATAGTGAACTTCAACATGAACAAACTAGATCCTCCCTTGGATGAGTTAATGAACATGTTGGTCAGTTTCGAGTCCACCATTAAGAAAGAGAAGTTTGTTCTCATTGCTGTTATTTCTGGAAAGAAGACTTCTTCCCAAAAGAAGAGAAAGGAAAGAGTTCCCTTTCCAAACAGCAAGTTCGAAGTGCGTGAAGGTAGTGGGGGCCCCTAAGGCGAAATTCAGCAAAACGTAAGGAGATAGGTCAAAACCCCGCACAACTTTGGCACGCTAGATTAGGTCATGTCTCTTTAAGAAGGATGAACGATTTTGTTAGTGAAGGACGGTTCTCTTTGGAGGACGTGAAATCACTACAAACTTGTGAATCTTGCCTTAGAGGGAAAATGACCAAGTCACCCTACAAAGGGAAAATGGAACGAGCCAAAGGTCGTTTGGATTTGATCCATACAGACGTATGTGGTCCACTAAGTGTTAGTGCGAAGGGTGGATACAACTGCTTCGCTACCTTTACCGACGATTATTCTAGGTATGGGTATGTGTACTTGATGAAGTACAAGTCCGAAACATTTGGAAGGTATGCTTGTTGTTTTTCAAGGATCTATGTTACACGAGAAGTGTGACCCAAAATGGTTCAGGTGTAAGCTAGCCGTGGGCTCACAACTCTTTGTGATTCGAACAACACATTGTTCTTATACGAACTCCTCCCAAGAGTCCCAATTAGGGTAAAACTCATTTTACTCAATCGCCGATCAAATCGGTGCCCAACGAATCAGGATTGGCGTCTAGGAACTACGCATCATGATTCCCTAGATACAAATGAAGTGTCTGCAAGAACCTTGTGAAATAGTTAACGTACAGTACGATCCCTTCGCAGCAAATGTCCCGATTGAACTACAGGTATTGGTCCACTGAGACCTCTTATTAAGTTCAATAACCGTGCGAACGTTCTAGGTGTTATAATCCGTTCGTGTGTGACTTAGAGAAACACATTTAAATAATCACCCCACTATCAACTCCGGCCGGAGATTCCATGGATTACAAACCGACAGAACACACAGGACATCCATGACTACTCAAGCGCTCGAATCCCCTACTACAATGCACAGACTTCACAGTAGATTTCGGACTGCACGAACGTTGGCCCTTGGAGCGGTCCGCGGTGGGACTCAGGGACAGGTCACGATACAGTCGGTCCTCTAGTGAAGTCACGGTGATGTATGGGTCTTAAGGACTAATGGTGCACAACTATATCATAGAAACCTATTACTCGATGATTGGGAACCACTTATAGATTTCTAAGCGAGGGAGTTCAGTGAACTCATCTAATATGAGCACCCACTGAAGTATGCCGATGTCACAACACCGATGACTGATGAGACGCAGTACACATACACTAAGTGCTAGTCTCAAAAGAGAAAGGCCGGTATCCTAATTATTGGCGTAACCCATAAACTAGGAACAAGGTTTAACAGTTACATTACATTGCTGAGTTATCTCACGATTCTACTAGATCAACTCACAGTAATAGAGTAACTCGTTAGGACTATATCTATGCTGCTTGCATGGGATAAGAGATATAGAATGCCAAAAGTTATTTTACCATTAATTTGAAATAGATTATTTACGAGTAGCGTGAGAAAACACAACACTTAGTTGGCTTATTGGTCACATACTCTAACAGCGGCGCGGCGGGGCTGCAACGGCCGAGAGGGCTGAACGGCTAGCTTGGACGGCTAGGGTTTTGGTGCAAAAAATCTGATCTCAAACTCATGTTTGAGGTCTATTTATACTAGGGTTTTCAAGCCTTGCGGGCTTAAGTCATTGGGCTTGACCCACTGATGCATTAAGCCCATTCCCTCGTCGGCCTCGTTTCTAATAAACGATCGTTCACAAAATTATAACAAAGTTATATTTGTGAAGAGCTCAAAGTCCTCGTCAATACGAGTGCCTCTTCGAAATTTCCAATTTCCAAAATTGGAAACTTCCACTTCAGTGGACCTGCTAAACCGGGAAACTTCCCAATTTAGAAAGTTCACTAAATTTCGCATTTCTCTCTTTCTCTACGTTAATTTTGATTCGCGATTCACAATTACGAATCTTGGATTCAATCATATCGACATCCAATCGTTCAAAGATTAACATATTAATCTATGCTTGTTGTTATCAAGGATCTATATTACACGAGACGTGTGACCCTCAATGGTTCAGGTGTATGCTAGTCGTGGGCTCACAACTCTTTGTGATTCGAACAACACATTGTTCTTATACGAACTCCTCCCAAGAGTCCCGATTAGAGTAAAACTCATTTTACCTAATCCCCAGTCATATCGGTGCCCAACGAATCAAGATTGGCGTCTACCAACTACGCATCATGATTCCCTAGATACAAGTGAAGTGCTTGCAAGAACCTTATGATATAGTTAGCGTACAGTACGATCCCTTCGCAGCACATGTCCTGATTGAACTAGAGGCCCCGAGACCTCTTATAAAGTTCAATAACCGTGCGAACGTTCTAGGTATTATAAATCCGTTCGTGTGTGACTTAGGGAAACACATTTCCCTAATCACCCCAATATCAACTCTGGCAAGAGATTCCTTGGATTATAATCCGTCAGAAAACACAGGACATCCATGACTACTCAAGCGCTCGATGTTGGGTTTCGGGCACGCGTACGCAGCGGAAAACAAAAATTTTATGCGAATTAAACGAGTTTAAAGCACATAAGCACATGCCCGATAATATAAATCAATTAATTGCGTACCTTTGCGCTTCCAGCGAAATTTAAATAACAACATACATGCTAATTAATTTAACCGAATTTAAATCAACTAACATGCTCGCGTTTAAACCAAATAACATGCTTGCAATGATTAAAACGATTACACATAATCACATAAAATCACACGAAAGCAAACATGAATATATAGCGTTTAAACGTAATCGAATCAAGAACATTGAGTTCGTGTGTTTACCTCTTGAAGCGTGAGGTAGGAGCGTTAAGCAAGTCGAGATTGCTACGGAAACCAATCCGTGCAATCCGGGGCAGCAACGGCGATGATCCGAGCTACGGCGGTGCATGTGATTCACGCGCAGAGAAGATGGCTAGCTGCTCTTCCCACTCCTATTGATCCAACCTGTTTGCTGATCTGAAATTACAGCCTTGCTCCGACTTCAGTATCTCCATGCGTATTTACTGGATGAACAATTCCTTCTGGACGATGGTAGATTTATGAGTCGTGAATCTGCTGTAAAAATTTCACGTCCATCGGATGACCGGTTGATTTATGGCGAATTTTCTCGCTGGGCAGCGCAGAAAATCCGAGAGCAGTTTTTCGGAATTGCCTTCTCGCATCTTCGATTCTTCGATCTTCCTCCTCTTGGATTTCACCTCGTACACTTCGATCTACTAAACACGTGGCACTAGACACATAATAGTCAGAATAACGGAAGAAAAGAAAGAAGGAAAGGAATACCAAAAGAGATCGGCCAACGGGTGGCCGATTCCGGCGAATTTCCGGCGACGGCGCGGTGGTGGTGGCCGTGGGAGAGGGTGGCTGATCGAGAGAGGCAGCGGCTAGGGTTATGAACGTGTGTTCTCTTAGTTTTCTTTGTGCAAGACCTATAAATCAAGTATTTATATGTCTTGCATAAAACCCTAACGGGCTTAAGTTGGACCGGGCCCAACAGCTTAAGTTCGTTAGTTCTTTTACTTGCTCATCTCTCTCAATTTGATGATCGGAAAATTGTAACGATTACATTTTCGGAATCATTATAATGTCCTCGTCATTACGAGTGCCAACTCTCGATTTCCAACTTTCCAAAAGTGGAAACCCTAATTCAGTGCACTTTCTAAATTTGGAAACTTCCCGATTTAGAAGATTCACTAATACGTTCGCCTATTCTTTTCCTTTTCTTATTCTCATTCATAATTCCAAATTACGAATGTTGGACCGAACCATATTGACTTCCAATCATGCAAAGATAAACATATTTTATCTTTGACCGTTTATTCAAAGATCTCATGTGCACGAGCAGTGTGACCCTCGATGGTTCAGGTGTAAGCTAGCCGTGGGCCCACAACCCTTTGTGGTCAAAACTCATCCCCTTAGAGTTACGATTAAGATGAAACTCGTTTCACCTTAATCACCCAACGAATCAAGATTGGCGTCTAGCAACTACGCGTCATGATTCCCTAGATACAAATGAAGTGCCTGCAAGAACCTTCAGATATAGTTAACGTACAGTACGGTCCCTTCGATTCATATGTCCCGATTGAACTAGAGGCATTGGTTCATCGAGACCTCTTTATATGTTCAATGACGGTGCGATCGTTCTAAGTATTGTAATCGTCACGTGCATGACTTAGAGAATCGAATCCTCTAATCATCACTTAGTCAGCTCTGGCCAGAGACTTAGAATGATTACAAACTATCAGAACACACAGGACATCCAAGACTATTCTAGCGATCGAATCCCCGACTACAATGCACCGACCTCCCACTAGATTTCGGACTGCACGAACACTGCCCTTGGGATGGTCCTCGGTGGAACTCAGAGACAGGTCACGATACAGCTGGTCCTCTAGTGAAGTCACGGTGATGTCTAGGTCATAAGGACTAATGGTGTACAACTATACCATAGATATCTCCACTCGATTATTGGGAACCACTTAGAGATTTCTAGGGTGAGGGAGTTCAGTGAACTCGTCAACTTACGAGCACCCACTTATGCATGCCGATATCACAATACCGTTTACTGATGAGATGCAGTACACATACACTAAGTGCTAGTCTTCTAATGGGAAAGGCCGATATCCTCATTGGTGGCGTAACCCTTCGACTAGGAACACGTTTAACAGTTATAATACTTAAGTAAATATCTCACGATCCTAACGATCAATTACTAGTACTTGTAATAACTGTAAGGACTATATCTATGCTTGTGACAAAGGGACAAAGATATAGAATGCCAAGGTGTTTTATCATTAATACGAATAAAGGTTCGTTTATTACCATAATAAATACGAAAGACCACAGCCACAAGTTGGCTTGTTGGTCACCTACTCTAACAATCTCCCACTTGACCTAAAGCCAACTACCCATGAATCGCAATCCCATCGACTCTCGATGTTTCTCATGGACCGATCTCGGTAAAGGCTTCGTAAAGGGGTCTGCAACGTTCTCTTCCGAGGTGACTCGTTCTACTTTAACTTCACCTCTATCAATGATCTCTCGGATCACATGATACTTTCTCAGAATATTCTTTGACTTCTGATGAGATCTTGGCTCCTTAGCTTGCGCCAAGGCTCCGGTGTTATCACAGTACAACGGTACTGGATCACTAGCATTAGGAATGACACCCAACTCTTGGATGAACTTCCTTATCCAAGTCCCTTCCTTTGCAGCTTCGGATGCCGCAATGTATTCCGCTTCGGTAGTGGAATCGGCCGTCGTGCTTTGCTTGGAACTCTTCCAACACATGGCACCACCATTAAGCGTGAATATAAATCCAGAATTCGACTTTGAGTCGTCCACGTCCGATTGAAAACTAGAGTCGGTGAAACCCTCTAATTTCAACTCGGCACCCCCATAGACCAAAAATATATCCTTAGTCCTTCGCAAGTACTTGAGGATATCTTTCACGGCTTTCCAATGAGCCGGGCCGGGGTTAGACTGATATCTGCTTGTGACACTCACAGCATACGCAATATCGGGTCTCGTACATAGCATGCCATACATTATGCTTCCTATGGAAGAAGCATAGGGCGTCCTTTTCATCTCCTCGACTTCACTAGGTGTTTGTGGACACATAGATTTCGAGAGACGAACCCCATGGGACATTGGCAAGAATCCCCTCTTGGATTCTTCCTTGCTAAACCGTTTCATAACGGTGTCTATGTACATGCTTTGGGATAAACCAAGCATCTTTCTCGCTCTATCTCTATAGATGCGTATTCCTAATACATAAGATGCTTCTCCCAAATCCTTCATTGAGAAACGTGTGGACAACCATGCTTTCGTTTGTTGCAGCATTCCTACGTCATTCCCAATGAGTAGAATGTCATCAACGTAAAGCACTAAAAATATCACTGCCCTCCCACTAACCTTCTTGTATACACAAGGTTCCTCCGGATTCTTCTCAAAATCAAACTCTTTGATAGTTGAGTCGAACCTAATGTTCCAACTTCGGGATGCTTGTTTCAATCCATAAATGGATCGCTGGAGCTTGCAAACCTTTTGCTCACTTCCAGAAGATATGAAGCCTTCCGGCTGCGCCATGTAAATTTCTTCCTCAATATCTCCATTAAGGAAGGCGGTCTTCACATCCATTTGCCATATCTCGTAGTCGTACCACGCAGCTATGGCCAGCAAAATCCTAATGGACTTCAGCATCGCGACTGGCGAAAAAGTTTCCTCATAGTCAACACCTTGCCTTTGAGTGTATCCTTTTGCTACCAATCTAGCTTTATAGGTCGACACCTTTCCATCCACTCCAATTTTCTTCTTATAGATCCACTTGCAGCCTATAGGAACAATTCCTTTAGGTGGATCTACCAAGGTCCACACCTTGTTGGAGTACATGGAGTCCATTTCGGATTTCATGGCAGTTAGCCAATGTCCCATGTCCGCATCCGATACGGCCTCATTGTATGTTCTTGGATCTCGTCCAAGATCAACATGATCTTCATCATTTTCGAGGAGGAATAACCTATCCGGCATTTTCCGAACTCTTTCGGATCTACGCACTGTAGGTTCAGGAGGTATATTAGTGGTTTGTTGTATTGGTTCGATTGCTTGTTCTTGCGTTTGAACTTCACTTTGCGGTTCTTGAACTACTTCAAGTTCTATCATGCTGCCCTTTCTATCGGATAGAAACTCCCTTTCCAAAAAGGTGGCATTTCTTGAAACAAACGTCTTTGCTTCTTTGACATAATAGAATTCGTATCCCATCGAGTCTTCGGGATACCCCACAAAATAGCACAAGTCGGATTTACTATCCAACTTATCTCCCACTAATCGCTTCACATAAGCGGGACAACCCCATATCCTAATATGTTTGTAGTTGGGTTTCCGGGAATGCCAAAGTTCATAAGGTGTGCATTTAACTGCTTTGGTGTTAACTCTATTCAGCAAATATGCGGCAGTACGAAGTGCATGACCCCATAAGTATGCCGGTAAGTTTGTGAACCCCATCATTGATCGAACCATATCTAATAAAGTTCGATTCCGACGTTCGGACACTCCATTAAGTTGAGGAGTTCCCGGTGGAGTCCATTGGGATTGTATCCCATTCTCTTTTAGATAGTCAATGAACTCGATGCTCAAGTATTCTCCACCACGATCGGATCGTAGCTTCTTAATACTTCGTCCGAGTTGCTTTTCCACTTCGTGTCTAAAATCTTTGAACTTTTCAAATGTTTTAGACTTGTACTTCATCAAGTACACATACCCATACCTAGAATAATCGTCGGTAAAGGTAGCGAAGTAGTTATATCCACCCTTCGCACTAACACTTAGTGGACCACATACGTCTGTATGGATCAAATCCAAAAGACCCTCGGCTCGTTCCATTTTCCCTTTGTAGGGTGACTTGGTCATTTTCCCTTTAAGGCAGGATTCACAAGTTTGTAGTGAATTCACGTCCTCCAAAGAGAACAATCCTTCACTGACAAAATCGTTCATCCTTCTTAAAGAGACATGACCTAATCTAGCGTGCCAAAGTTGTGCGGGGTTTTGACTTATCTCCTTACGTTTTGCTGATTTTTGCCTTAGGGGCCCCCACTACCTTCACCCACTTCGAACTTGCTGTTTGGGAAGAGAACTCTTTCTTTTCTCTTATTTTGGGAAGAACTCTTCTTTCCAAAAGTAGCAGCAATGAGAACATACTTCTCTTTCTTAATGGTGGACTCGAAACTGACCAACATATTCATTAACTCATCCAAGGGAGGATCTAGTTTGTTCATGTTGAAGTTCACTATGAACGATTCATAGGAACTAGGAAGAGACAACAGGATCAAATCCAACGAGAGCTCGGCCGGGAGGGTGACATCAAGATTCACTAGCTTTTCAAGGAGAGTGATCATTTTGAGACAGTGCTCGTGGACCGAAGTCCCTTCGCGCAGTCTCGCTGTGATCAACTCCTTTGTAGCAGCGTACCTCGATGCCCTAATATTCTCACTATACATGCTATCGAGATGAGCCTTTATATCGAAAGCATGCATGTGAGACTCATATTTCCTCGCAAGCGCGGGCTCCATGGCGGCTATCATATAGCACCTAGCATGAGTGTCATCTTTCTCCCAAACTTCATAAGTTTCCTTTTCAGCATCATTCGCTGTGGCAGGTATAGTGGCGGGAAGTCTCTCGTTCAAAACATAGAGACGCCCCTCAACAGTTAGCACAAGCTTAAGACTACGCAACCAATCTAGGTAATTAGGGCCATTGAGTTTATTGTCGAGGATTGACATTATGGGATTCTTAGACATGATTATCTGAGACATATAGAGAAGAGGATTATTAGAGATTCGCGTTAAATGATTGTTACAATTAAATGTTTGGACTTATGTTATTTAATTGTTCTCCCACTAATTTTATCGAGTTCCACTTCCCTCTAGTAGACAAACGAGAAAACTGATTTTTCTTAATGGGCTTTAGGTCCAATAGACAAATATAACCCGTAGTTAATCTAGCCCGATTATATTTGCCCAAAGGTAGATCACAATCAATCATATCCACAATATGACCCTAAATTAATTTTCCTCACACTTGATAATGACCTAAGTTAATCTCGCGAATATCAAAATCGTCGTGTGTCAAGTCTAACCTACCAATCAAAGATGCTCATAGAACTTGATTATGCCAAACTAATGCAGTCCCTAGTTAATCTAGCCGACCACGTTAATCCAACATAACCCTTTTCTACGGCTACCTTCATCGTTATGTCAATTGAATTACAGCTTACTCTACCATAGCACTCCCCGCTAACACGGCTTACTGCACTACAGCAAAGGGCTACACATAATCCAACCGTTGGCAGAAGGAAAGAAATAACTCAACAGATTGGGTCATTCTTTATAGCTTGAAATGATTCTAAATTAGATTAAGAATGAGGGGTTTTATTAAAAGTTTTATCTCATCAGAAGGTTCGGATTGGTCTATGTGATTCCTACATCTATGTTCTCTAAAGGTATATGGAAACGCATATTGTCCTAAGAGGAACATACGACCTAACTATATAATTAATTACATTAATGAATTATCGGGTTTTTCAAAATAATTATAGAACCTCAACTAGCATAAATCATTCAAATAACGTTGAGGTACTAGTAATTATGTTGAACTATAATCAATATTATATTTGTGTTCTATTAATTGAAATCAATTTAACAATTTAAATTAATCAATTAATCTAACACCTATTTACTAAAATAGATGATTGTTGATCCAATTATCTAATTGGGATTAATTGAAAATAATTTTCCGAAAATTAAAATCAATTTGTTTTAAGTTTAATTTTAGAAATCTGAAATTAATTAAATTTTTTTTTTTTTTTTTCAGTGAACCGGTTCGGCCCATCCGGTCTGACCGGTTCGGACCGAAGCGGTCCGGTTCTGCCTGGTCCAGTTGACCCAAATCAGTGGGCCGGGTCAGTCGGCCCGAGAACCGGTCTGACCGACCCTAATCCACTTGGATTCGGTCAATTGTATCGTGCACAACCATCGAACCGGCCGGTCCGACCGGTTCGATCCAAACAATTAAAAACCGACGTTTTAAAAATAATTTCAGATCCGATTTTCCAATTTTAAACAATTTTAAAGCTGGAAAAATTCTAAACAATATTTCGAAAATATTTTAAACTTACGAAAACTCCCAATTACATAATACAACAATCGCTACTTTAATAAATCGAATATGCATAAAATCATAGCATATTATACAACGCAATTAATTACGCAACGAGCTCTGATACCACTGTTGGGTTTCGGGCACGCGTACGCAGCGGAAAACAAAAATTTTATGCGAATTAAACGAGTTTAAAGCACATAAGCACATGCCCGATAATATAAATCAATTAATTGCGTACCTTTGCGCTTCCAGCGAAATTTAAATAACAACATACATGCTAATTAATTTAACCGAATTTAAATCAACTAACATGCTCGCGTTTAAACCAAATAAAATGCTTGCAATGATTAAAACGATTACACATAATCACATAAAATCACACGAAAGCAAACATGAATATATAGCGTTTAAACGTAATCGAATCAAGAACATTGAGTTCGTGTGTTTACCTCTTGAAGCGTGAGGTAGGAGCGTTAAGCAAGTCGAGATTGCTACGGAAACCAATCCGTGCAATCCGGGGCAGCAACGGCGATGATCCGAGCTACGGCGGTGCATGTGATTCACGCGCAGAGAAGATGGCTAGCTGCTCTTCCCACTCCTATTGATCCAACCTGTTTGCTGATCTGAAATTACAGCCTTGCTCCGACTTCAGTATCTCCATGCGTATTTACTGGATGAACAATTCCTTCTGGACGATGGTAGATTTATGAGTCGTGAAGCTGCTGTCAAAATTTCACGTCCATCGGATGACCGGTTGATTTATGGCGAATTTTCTCGCTGGGCAGCGCAGAAAATCCGAGAGCAGTTTTTCGGAATTGCCTTCTCGCATCTTCGATTCTTCGATCTTCCTCCTCTTGGATTTCACCTCGTACACTTCGATTTACTAAACACGTGGCACTAGACACATAATAGTCAGAATAACGGAAGAAAAGAAAGAAGGAAAGGAATACCAAAAGAGATCGGCCAACGGGTGGCCGATTCCGGCGAATTTCCGGCGACGGCGCGGTGGTGGTGGCCGTGGGAGAGGGTGGCTGATCGAGAGAGGCAGCGGCTAGGGTTATGAACGTGTGTTCTCTTAGTTTTCTTTGTGCAAGACCTATAAATCAAGTATTTATATGTCTTGCATAAAACCCTAACGGGCTTAAGTTGGACCGGGCCCAACAGCTTAAGTTCGTTAGTTCTTTTACTTGCTCATCTCTCTCAATTTGATGATCGGAAAATTATAACGATTACATTTTCGGAGTCATTATAATGTCCTCGTCATTACGAGTGCCAACTCTCGATTTCCAACTTTCCAAAAGTGGAAACCCTAATTCAGTGCACTTTCTAAATTTGGAAACTTCCCGATTTAGAAGATTCACTAATACGTTCGCCTATTCTTTTCCTTTTCTTATTCTCATTCATAATTCCAAATTACGAATGTTGGACCCAACCATATTGACTTCCAATCATGCAAAGATAAACATATTTTATCTTTGACCGTTTATTCAAAGATCTCATGTGCACGAGCAGTGTGACCCTCGATGGTTCAGGTGTAAGCTAGCCGTGGGCCCACAACCCTTTGTGGTCAAAACTCGTCCCCTTAGAGTTACGATTAAGATGAAACTCGTTTCACCTTAATCACCCAACGAATCAAGATTGGCGTCTAGCAACTACGGCGTCATGATTCCCTAGATACAAATGAAGTGCCTGCAAGAACCTTCAGATATAGTTAACGTACAGTACGGTCCCTTCGATTCATATGTCCCGATTGAACTAGAGGCATTGGTTCATCGAGACCTCTTTATATGTTCAATGACGGTGCGATCGTTCTAAGTATTGTAATCGTCACGTGCATGACTTAGAGAATCGAATCCTCTAATCATCACTTAGTCAGCTCTGGCCAGAGACTTAGAATGATTACAAACTATCAGAACACACAGGACATCCAAGACTATTCTAGCGATCGAATCCCCGACTACAATGCACAGACCTCCCACTAGATTTCGGACTGCACGAACACTGGCCCTTGGGATGGTCCTCGGTGGAACTCAGAGACAGGTCACGATACAGCTGGTCCTCTAGTGAAGTCACGGTGATGTCTAGGTCATAAGGACTAATGGTGTACAACTATACCATAGATATCTCTACTCGATTATTGGGAACCACTTAGAGATTTCTAGGGTGAGGGAGTTCAGTGAACTCGTCAACTTACGAGCACCCACTTATGCATGCCGATATCACAATACCGTTTACTGATGAGATGCAGTACACATACACTAAGTGCTAGTCTTCTAATGGGAAAGGCCGATATCCTCATTTGTGGCGTAACCCTTCGACTAGGAACACGTTTAACAGTTATAATACTTAAGTAAATTGAACTAGAGGCCCCGAGACCTCTTATAAAGTTCAATAACCGTGCGAACGTTCTAGGTATTATAAATCCGTTCGATATAGAATGCCAAGGTGTTTTATCATTAATACGAATAAATGTTCGTTTATTACCATAATAAATACGAAAGACCCGTCAGAAAACACAGGACATCCATGACTACTCAAGCGCTCGAATCCCCTACTACAATGCACACACTTCACACTAGATTTCGGATTGCACGAACGTTGGCCCTTGGAGTGGTCCGCTGTGGGACTCAGGGACAGGTCACGATACAATCGGTCCTCTAGTGAAGTCACGGTGATGTCTGGGTCTTAAGGACTAATGGTGTACAACTATATCTTAGAAACCTATTACTCCATGAATGAGAACCACTTATAGATTTCTAGGGCGAGGGAGTTCAGTGAACTCATCTAGTATGAGCACCCACTCAAGTATGCCGATGTCACAACACCGAGTACTGATGAGACGCAGTACACATACACTAAGTGCTAGTCTCAAAAGGGAAAGGCCGGTATCCTCATTATTGGCGTAACCCATCGACTAGGAACAAGGTTTAACAGTTACATTACATTGCTGAGTTATCTCACGATTCTAATAGATCAACTCACGGTAATAGAGTAACTCGTTAGGACTATATCTATGCTGCTTGCATGGGATAAGAGATATAGAATGCCAAATGAAATATTTTATTATTACGAACGAAAAACGATTGTTTTATTACAAGATAAAAGGAAAGACCACAGCCACAAGATAGAAGCAAAGACGTTTGTTTCGGGAAATGCCACCTTTTTAGAAAGGGAGTTTCTATCCGATAGAAAAGGCAGCATGATAGAAGTTGAAGTAGTTAAAAAACCTTAAAGTGAAGTTCAAGCGCGAGAACAAGTAATCGAACCAATACAACAAACCACTAATATACCTCTTGAACCTACGGTACGTAGATCCGAAAGAGTTCGGAAAATGCCGGATAGGTTATTCCTCCTCGAGAATGATGAAGATCATGTTGATCTTGGACAAGATCCAAGAACATACAATGAGGCCGTATCGGATGCGGACATGGGACATTGGCTAACTGCCATAAAATCCGAAATGGACTCCATGTACTCCAACAAGGTGTGGACCTTCGTAGATCCACCTAAGGGAATTGTTCCTATAGGCTGCAAGTGGATCTATAAGAATAAAATTGGAGTGGATGGAAAGGTATCGACCTATAAAGCTAGATTGGTAGCAAAAGGATACACTCCAAGGCAAGGTGTTGACTATGAGGAAACCTTTTCGCCAGTCGCGATGCTGAAGTCCATTAGGATTTTGCTGGCCATAGCTGCGTGGTACGACTACGAGATATGGCAAATGGATGTAAAGACCCCCTTCCTTAATGGAGACATTGAGGAAAAAATTTACATGGCGCAGCCGGAAGGCTTCATATCTTCTGGAAGTGAGCAAAAGGTTTGCAAGCTCCAGCGATCCATTCATGGATTGAAACAAGCATCCCGTAGTTGGAACATTAGGTTCGACTCAACTGTCAAAGAGTTTGATTTTAAGAAGAATCCGGAGGAACCTTGTGTATACAAGAAGGTTAGTGGGAGGGCAGTGATATTTTTAGTGCTTTATGTTGATGACATTCTAATCATTGGGAATGACGTAGAAATGTTGCAACAAACGAAAGCATGGTTGTCCACACGTTTCTCGATGAAGGATTTGGGAGAAGCATCTTATGTATTAGGAATACGCATCTATAGAGATAGAGCAAGAAAGATTCTTGGATTATCCCAAAGCCTGTACATAGACACCGTTATGAAACGGTTTATCATGGAAGAATCGAAGAAAGGATTCTTGCCAATGTCCCATGGGGTTCGTCTCTCGAAATCGATGTGTCCTCAAACACCTAGTGAAATCGAGGAGATGAAAAGGACGCCTTATGATTCTGCCATAAGAAGCATAATGTATGGCATGTTGTGTACGAGACCCGATATTGCGTATGCTGTGAGTGTCACAAGCAGATATCAGTCTAACCCCGGCCTGGCTCATTGGAAAGCCGTGAAAGATATCCTCAAGTACTTACGAAGGACTAAGGATATATTTTTGCTCTATGGGGGTACCGAGTTGAAATTAGAGGGTTTTACCGACTCTAGTTTTCAATCGGATGTGGACGACTCAAAGTCGAATTCGGGATTTATATTCACGCTTAATGGTGGTGCCGTGTGTTGGAAGAGTTCCAAGCAAAGCACGACGGTCGATTCCACTACCGAAGCGGAATACATTGCAGCATCCGAAGCTGCAAAAGATGGGACTTGGATAAGGAAGTCATCCAAGAGTTGGGTGTCATTCCTAATGCTAGTGATCCAGTACCGTTGTACTGTGATAACACCGGAGCCTTGGCGCAAGCTAAGGAGCCATGATCTCATCAGAAGTCGAAGCATATTCTGAGAAAGTATCATGTGATCCGAGAGATCATTGATAGTGGGCTACAATTCCTGGCTCACGGCAAATTTCAAAATTCGTACTCGAACATGGTCAAAATTGCATACCAAAAGCAATCATGAAAATACGTACTGCAATTCAAGGACATGAATGCGCATCAAGAAACGTGCACAAAAACACTCGCTAGAAAAGATACGCACATAATTAAAAGTTCAAAAGCATGCACAAAAGTACTCACGCAAAAGTGCACCCGCAAAAAGGATCATGAAAACACAAACTACAATCCTAGGACATTAATACAAATCAACAAACATGCACAAACACACTCGCTCAAATTGACATGCACAAACGAACATGTAAAGAACCATGCGCAAAAGTGTACTCGCAACTGTTAGAGTAGGTGACCAACTATTAGAGTAGGTGACCAACAAGCCAACATGTGGCTGTGGTCTTTCGTATTTATTATTGTAATAAACGAACCTTTATTCGTATTAATGATAAAACACCTTTGCATTCTATATCTTTGTCCCTTTGTCACAAGCATAGATATAGTCCTTACAGTTATTACAAGTACTAGTAATTGATCGTTAGGATCGTTAGATATATACTTAAGTATTGTAACTGTTAAACGTGTTCCTGGTCGAAGGGTTACGCCACCAATGAGGATATCGGCCTTTCCCTTTAAGATACTAGCACTTAGTGTATGTGTACGGCATCTCATCAGTAAACGGTATTGTGATATCGGCATGCATAAGTGGGTGCTCGTAAGTTGACGAGTTCACTGAACTCCCTCACCCTAGAAATATCTAAGTGGTTCCCAATAATCGAGTAGAGATATCTATGGTATAGTTGTACACCATTAGTCCTTATGACCTAGACTTCACCGTGACTTCACTAGAGGACCAGCTGTATCGTGACTTGTCCCTGAGTTCCACCGAGGACCATCCCAAGGGCCAGTGTTCGTGCAGTCCGAAATCTAGTGGGAGGTATGTGCATTCTAGTCGGGGATTCGATCGCTAGAATAGTCTTGGATGTCCTGTGTGTTCTGAAAGTTTGTAATCATTCTAAGTCTCTGGCCAGAGCTGACTAAGTGATGATTAGAGAATTTGATTCTCTAAGTCATGCACGTGACGATTACAATACTTAGAACGATCACACCGTCATTGAACATATAAAGAGGTCTCGACGAACCAATGCCTCTATTTCAATCGGGACATATGAATCGAAGGGACCGTACTGTACGTTCACTATATCTGAAGGTTCTTGCAGGCACTTCATTTGTATATAGGGAATCATGACGCGTAGTTGCTAGACGTCAATCTTGATTCGTTGGGAGATTAAGGTGAAACGAGTTTCATCTTAATCTTAACTCTAAGGGACGATTTTTGAACACAAAGGGTTGTGGGCCCACGGCTAGCTTACACCTGAACCATCGAGGGTCACACTGCTCGTGCACATGAGATCTTTGAATAAACGGTCAGAGATAAAATGGTTTATCTTTGCATGATTGGAAGTCAATATGATTGGGTCCAACATTCGTAATTTGGAATTATGAATGAGAATAGGAAAAGGAAAAGAATAGGCAAACATATTAGTGGACAGTCTAAATCGGGATGTTTCCAAATTTAGGAAGTGCACTGAATTAGGGTTTCCACTTTTGGAAAGTTGGAAATCGAGAGTTGGCACTCGTTATGACGAGGACATTATAATGGTTCCGAAAATGTAATCGTTACAATTTTCCGATCATTGAATTGAGAGAGACGAGCAAGTAAAAGAACTAACGAACTTAAGTTGTTGGGCCCTGTCCAACTTAAGCATGTTTGGGTTTTATGCAAGACACTATAAATACTTGATTTATAGGTCTTACCCACAAGATAATACACGTAATAACCCTAGCCGCTCTCACCTCTCTCGGCCAATCTCAACCCACGTCCACCAACGCCGCCGTCGCCACCATCTCGCCGGAATCGATGGCCGATCCTTTTGGTATTTCATTTCTTCTTTCTGTTCTTCCATTTTTCTAACTATTACATGTCTAGTGCCACGTATTTAGTAGATCGAAGTATACGAGGTGAAATCCAAGAGGAGGAAGATCGAAGAATCGAAGATGCGAGAAGGCAATTCTGAAAAACTGCTCTCGGATTTTCTGCGCTGCCCAGCGAGAAAATTCAGTATAAATCAACCGGGGAACGTATGGACGTGAAATTTTGACAGTAGCTTAAAGACTCATAAATCTACAATATTCTAGAAGGAATTGTTCATCCAGTAAATAAGAATGGAGATATTGAAGTCGGAGCAAGGTTTTAATTTCAGATCAGCAAACAGGTTGGATCAATAGGAGTGGGAAGAGGAGCTAGCCATCTTCTCGAGTCGTTGTTCGATTCATGCTTCAAGGACAGCGCGTGAATCACACGCGCCGCCGTAGCTCGGATCATCGCCGTCGCTGCATTGCCGCTGCTGCCCCGGATTGTACGGATTGATTTCCGTAGTAATCTCGACTTGCTTAGCGCTCGTACCTCACGCTTCAAGGGGTAAACCTTCGAATCAATTATCGATGAATTCGATTATGTTTAAATTAAATATGTATGTTCGTTCTTGTATGATTTTATGTGGATACATGAAATTGATTTATATGTTGCGAGCATGTTATTTGATTTAAACACGAGCATGATAATTGATTTAATTTCGATTAAGTAACTAAGCATGTATGTTGTTTTAATTTCCCTGGAAGCGCAAAGGTATGCAATGTATGTGGTTTTTAATTTCGCTGGAAGCGCAAAGGTACGCAATTAATTGTTTTCAATTATCGGGCATGTGTTTATGTGCTTTAAAGTTGTTTAAATCGCATAAAATTTTTGTTTTCCGCTGCGTACACGTGCCCGAAACCCAACAGCAACAACGTTCATAAAAAACGAACTACAATACTAGGACTTTAATACGCATCAACAAACAACAAAAAAGATACTGTGGAGTGTAGAAATAACACTCTACCTTAACGTTTACGTGGATTTTTTTTTTGGATTAATTTATATTTTTGTTTTAACTAGTGGATTTGGTATCTTATAGGTACAAATGGAAAATTAGTTGTCTAGGAAGCAAAAATGATAAAAGAGTAAGAAAACAGTTGCACTTAAGAAAAAAAAATCAAATTAGAAGAGAGAATCGCTCAACATCTTTGGTAGTGTCCACGAAGTTGAGCAAAACTCTCTCATCCGGACTCCAAATGAACGGGTTCCGCCGGTGTGACACCCCTCTCTCGATTACCCTTATTATATGTAATCTCAGCGGAAGACTTTTGAAAACATGATTTTTGTGGATATAAAATTTACGTAAAAATTTTTGTTTTTAAATCAGAGGGAGAGAGGGCACAGCTTGCTAAATCCTAATATAATTCTAACACAAAGGCATACTACATGCAAGACTAGAAATTAACTAGGCATGATGAACTTTATGCAAATGCGGACAGATTCAATGCAGAAGCTTTAAAAATTAATTCCTCTTAAACTACTCATGCAAATAACCCCAAAATTATACCATACCACCTAACACAGGTCCAGATCACTCAGTTAAAACAGTTTTGAAAGATGCATGGCCATTTAAGAGAAATAAATAAAATGGCACAGTCACTCAGTTTAAAAATCCAGAACAGGGGAGGGAGTTTTGAAAATTCATAATAAATTACTCACTGACCCAAAAACTACCAAATTTTACACCAAGGCAGAAAGGTAAGTTTAAAACATTTTCCAAGTGGAAAAAAGGCATTTGAGTGAGTAAAACTCCAGTTATACCAGAAAACACCCGAATGACCCTGTTTCGATGCAGTAGCGAGAAACAAATCATAACTAAATAACTACTTACCCAAATCATGCACAAGACCTACCAATATGATGAGAACAGAGAGATTCAGAGACTCCTAAAATTGCATGATTTTCTAAGCAGAGCACCTATATGAAAATAACTTTAGAGCATGGAGACAAAATACGAAGAAATTACTAGTCGAAAGCATGCATGCATATAGATAGTTAAAATTTGCTTTCGCTTACAAAAGGCTACGGATTACCGATTAATTATCCAAAATAGGGTAATCCTAATTACTATTACACATGTCGTCTTTTAATAATTTCCACCGATCGGAGGAAGCGATCGGTAGAAAATACCTAAAACCGTATCGAACGTTTTTACAAGCATATTGTACAAATAGAACCACATAACCAAATTAAGAGCCAACACTATCCACAACCCCTCCATACGATCCCCTTCCGATTCTCGAGCTCGATTCCCAACTTCACTCCTCGGGCCCTAGATCGGGTATACCTACAAACATACAACACCTATATGAGTCTTTGAGGACTCAATGAGAATCTTGAAGTAATATCGAATACACATAGCACATAGAGCATACATATATCTATACATATATATACATACATATATCTTATACATGAACATACAACATGAAGTAAAACAATCATATACTTCCCTTTTTCGTCGGCGTTCTTCATTCACATAATTGTCACCACGCATAGAGTGAGATAATTCCCACCTTTATAACCCTATGATCCCAAGACCATAGAGTGAGAATATCCCACTTTTATAACCCTATGCCATGACACGTATTGATGAATATAGAAGGAATTTCCCACCTTTATAACCCTACGGTCCCAAGACCATAGAGTGAGATTTTCCCGCCTATATCAACAACACCGAAATGCAACATGCATGACATGAAAAATTGTCGGGAATCCCTCGGAAGAGCCAATCTAAGTTACGGATAAATAACCCCATGTAATTCGAACCATGACTAACTACGTGGGATCAAACCACCCCTAGGCCCTACGGTACCAGGCTCGCCGTACCCGAGAAATTTACCGTAACTTCGAAAGACTTTCCAACATAGTTTTATCTTTTAAAAATTCATGACACTTAATGCACCCACCCATGCACCCTTTCTACTTACCCTTCTCTCATCCTTACACCCAATGATTCACATAAGCAAGCAAGAGCACATAGGAGCGCATAGAAAATACACATAAAGCTTCACAAAATCATTTAGCCATAAAAACATAGAAATAACCGAAATCTTAACATGCAAAAACAATCTAACAACAAAGTTCACTAGATCTGGCATTTTTACAAGAATAAAATTCAAGACTTTCATCTTTCCATTTATTTAAGCAAATACACTAGATCTTCACATGCAAGAGTATTTTAAACCAAATTAGCACAAGTTCTTAGTTCTTAAACCATTTTTCATAGAAAACACTAGATCTTAACATGCAAGACTTTAGATCAACCATCGATCACTAGATCTTAACATGCAAGACCTTAGATCAACAATTAATCACCAATCTTAACATGCAAGGCCTTAAAACAACAATCAACACAAGATCAACACATGCAAAACACAAAATAAACCACATAAGCAATTTCAAGCATTTTACCTAAAAAATTCGAAAGTTCCTTAGCTAAGTCAAAAATTCATTTTCTTTTCACAAATCAACAATCAAACACTAGATTAACACATGCAAAGTACTAATTAGGCCAAATAAGCAATTTAAAACATTTTCCCCAAAAATTTCGAAAGTTCCTTAGCTAAGTCAAAAATTCATTTTCTTTTCACAAATCAACAATCAAACACTAGATCAACACATGCAAAGCACTAATTGAGCCAAATAAGCCATTTAAAACATTTTTCCCCAATTTTCGAAAAATCACAAAATTTCAAGAATAAAGCTATCTTTTCAAAATACTTACATGCAATCATCATCTAGAACATATAATCACACTAATTGAGCCAAATAAGCCATTTAAAACATTTTTCCCCAATTTTCGAAAAATCACAAAATTTCAAGAATAAAGAGCAAGAATTCAAGAATTCTCACCTATACTCTTTAGGGGAAGGGCTTGTTAGCTCTTTTCTCTCTAATACAAGAAGAGATTAAGAGTTAGATTAGGCATTAAGAAAATAAGAAGAAGAACAAAAGAACTTGGAGGAAGAAGAGCTTGGCTCTTTTCGAAAAAAAGAAAAAGAAAAGAGGAAGAGGAAGCTTACTTAGCCTTGGCCGAAAATTCTTCTTCTATTGAAATAGAAGGAGACTTTGAACTTAAGGATAGTAAGAGTGGAGTTTGAGAGTGAGTTTTGATCTTGGGCATGGGTGGTATTTATAGAGTTTTTGGAGACTTCAAAGCCAATGGAGAAGAAAGGGAAATGCATTTTTTGTGGGGGTGATTTTGCAATTTCCGAAAATATGAGGTGGTGGTGGTTCTAGGGTGGTTCAACCTTGAGAAGGTGGTGGCTATGGTGGTGGTGGTGGCTGCCGAAAGATGAAGGGGAAGGGAGGAGAAGAAGACCTTTGGTCTTACTTGAAGGTGTGAAAAAAAGCATGCCTAGTCTATAGGGTAGGGAACTAGGCTTTAGGTATTTCTTTCTATGCTCAAAGTACAACCACACCAATGCATGTTTTTCTACCAATTAATATGCAAGAATTTAAAAATCATGTGTGTGTGTGTGAGTGATGTCCGAAAATTCAAGAAAATGTGGGGAGCATTTTCTAATTTTCGACATTAATTAAAAATCCAAAAATGCGTGGGGAAATTTATTTTCTAAAATTTTGTGTATGAAATGCTCATTTAAAAATCACATGCAAGAATAAAATCCTAATTCATGAAAATAATTTATTTCGACATTCTATTTCGAAATATTTCCCTAAGCACATATTTCACATAATCACATAATTCACATAATCACATAATTCACATAATCACATAATTCACATAATCACATAATTCACATAATCACATATCACATAATAATTGCATAATTACCTAATTCACGTAAATACTAATCATGCAAGAATTATTATAAATTCTAATTTCGCAATTATTCACATAAAGGTGGTAAAAATTATTTTACCGAAAATGCGGGGTGTTACAGCCGGCATTAGAAAGCTATTTTAGTTGGCTACAATTCTTGTCTCACGTCAAATTTCCGAATTCCGACTTGAACCTGGTCAAAATTGGATACCAAAAGCGATCATGAAAATCCGTACTGCTATTCAAGGACACCAATGTGCATTAAGAAACATGGAAAAAACCACTCGCTAGAAAAGACACGAACATAATTTAAAGTAAAAAAGCATGCACAAAAGTACTCACGCAAAAGTGCATTCGCCAAAAGGATCATGAAAACCGAAACTACAATCCTAGGACATTAATACAAATGAATAAAAATGCACAAAGACACTCGCTCGGATGGACAAGCACAAATCTACATGTAAAAAACCATGCGCAAAAGTGCATTCGCAACAACATTCATAAAAACACAAACTACAATACTAGGACTTTAATACGCATCAACAAACAATTGCAAAAACACTAGATAAAAAAGATATAATGGAGTATAGAAAGAACACTCTACGTTTACGTTTACGTGGATTTTTTTTGGACTAATTTATATTTCTGTTTTAACTGGTGGATTTGGTATCTTATAGGTTTAAATCGAAAATTCGGTGTCCAGGAAGCAAAAATGATTAAAGAATAAGAAAATAGTTGCAATTTCTAAAATAAAAACAAATTAGAAGAGAGAATTGCTCAACATCTTTGGTAGTGTCCACGAAATTGAGCATAACTCTCTCATCCGGACTCCAAATCAACAGGTTCCGGCGGCATTAGAAAGCTATTTCAGTTGGCTACAATTCCTGTATCACGTCAAATTTCCGAATTCGGACTTGAACCTGGTCAAAATTGGATACCAAAAGCGATCATGAAAATACGTACTGCTATTCAAGGACACTAATGTACATTAAGAAACATTGAAAAAAACACTCGCTAGAAAAGATACGAACATAATTAAAAGTAAAAAACCATGCACAAAAGTACTCACGCCAAAGTGCATTCGCAAAAAGGATCATGAAAACCGAAACTACAATCCTAGGACATTAATACAAATAAATAAAAATGCAGAAAGACACTCGCTCGGATGGACAAGCACAAATGTACTTGTAAAAAAACCATGCGCAAAAGTGCATTCACAATTACATTCATAAAAACACAAACTACAATACTAGGACTTTAATACGCATCAACAAACAACTGCAAAAACACTAGATAAAAAAGATATAATAGAGTATAGAAACAACACTCTACGTTTACGTTTACGTTGATTTTTTTTTGGACTAATTGATATTTCTATTTTAATTTGTGGATTTGGTATCTTAGGTGTATAAATCGAAAATTCGGTGTCCTGGAAGCAAAAATGATTAAAGAATAAGAAAATAGTTGCAATTTTGAAAATAAAAACAAACTAGAAGAGAGAATCCCTCAAAATACTTGATAGTGTCCACGAAGTCGAGCATAACTCTCTCATCCGGACTCCAATTTACCGGGGTCCGGCAGCATTAGAAAGTTATTTCAGTGGGCTACAATTCCTGTCTCACGGCAAATTTCCAAATTAGGACTTGAACATAGTAAAAATTGGATACCGAAAGCGATCATGAAAATACGTACTAATATTCAAGGACATGAATGCGCATCAAGAAACGTGCACAAACACACTCGCTAGAAAAGATATGCACATAAGTAAAAGTACAAAAGCATGCACAAAAGTACTCCCGCAAAAGTGCATTCGGAAAAGGATTATGAAAACACAAACTACAACCATGGGACATTAATACAAATCAACAAACATGCACAAACACAATCGCTCAATTGGACATGCACAAACGTACATGTAAAGAACCATGCGCAAAAGAGCATTCGCACCAACGTTCATAGAAGCACAAACTACAATACTTGGTCTTTAATACGCATCAACAAACGACAACGAAAACACTAGATAAAAAATATACAATGGAGTGTAGAAATAATACTCTACGTTTATGTTTACGTGGATTTTTTTGGGGTTAATTTATATTTCTTCTTTAATTGGTGGATGTGGTATCTTATAGGTACAAATCAAAAATGAGGTGTCAAGGAAGCAAAAATGATCAAAGAGTAGGAACAAAGTTGCAATTAAGAAAATAAAATCAAATTAGAAGAGAGCATCCCTCAACATCTTTGATAGTGTGCTCGAAGACGAGTATAATTCTCTCATTCGGACTCCAAATCACCTGGTTCCGGCAGCATAAGAAAGCTATTTCATGGGGCTACAATTCCTGCCTCAACGCAAATTTCAAAATTCGTACTCGAACATGGTCGAAATTGGATACCAAAAGCGATCATAAAAGTACGTACTGCAATTCAAGGACATGAATGCGCATCAAGAAATGTGCACAAAAACACTAGAAAAGATACACACATAGTAGAAGTACAAAAGCATGCACAAAAGTGGTCACGCAAAAGTGCATTCGCTAAAAGGATCATGAAAACCCAAACTACAATCCTAGGACATTAATACAAATCAACAAACCTACATAAACACACTCGCTCCAATGGACATGCACAAACGTACATGTAAAAAAACTATGTGGAAAAGTGCACTCGCAACAACGTTCATAAAAATACAAACTACAATACTAGGACTTTAATACGCATCAACAAACAATAGCAAAAAGACTAGATAAAAAAGATATAATGGAGTATAGAAACAACACTCTACGTTTACGTTTACGTGGATTTTTTATTTTTTTTTGACTAATTTACATTTCTGTTTTAATTGGTGGATTTGGTATCTTATAGGTATAAATCGAAAATTCGGTGTCCAGGAAGCAAAAATGATTAAAGAATAAGAAAATAGTTGCAATTTTGAAAATAAAAACAAATTAGAAGAGAGAATCGCTCAAAATATTTGATAGTGTCCACGAAGTCGAGCATAACTCTCTCATCCGGACTCCAATTTACCGGGGTCCGGCGGCATTAGAAACTATTTCAGTGGGCTACAATTAAAAACTTGTTGGTCGAAAACCTACACGCAAGTGCACGTATCGTACAAGTAATATAGTGGACAATTAAGTCCGGATATCGAACCCACAGGGAATATTTAATTATCTAATCCTAGACGCTAAATTCTACCAATTATTATCAAGCCCACCCTACACAGTCGAAAAAGGATTAATAAACTAAATTAAACTAAAGCAATTAAAAGCAAGCAAAAACAAGAAAGCAAATTAAAACGAAGATTTAATCAAGATATGCAAGCCTAGGATTTTATTCTTCCCCCTATGTGATTATTATTCCCCCAATTCCTTCAATTATGCAAGCAATTAACCCGGATTATTAACCTGAGATGCTAAAATAATCATAACCCGCTTCCGCGTGTATTACGATTCTAATACTCTAGATTCAATTACTATATTCCTATGCAATTAAAACTAGAACACAACATTAAGCACAAATCTCAATAATGGCTACCTAAGAGATTAACTATATTCCTATGTTAATACCACAAAGGCTCTTCTACCACAGTTCTAATTATTAACCCGATCTTCCGATTCATGCGATTAACAATAACATAAAAGCACATAAGTTGATCAAGTTCATGCACTTAATAAAACAAGTAGAAGAAAGAATCCGGAATTAAAACTTGCATAAAATCATAGAATTGGGTTCATAAATCCCACATAGGGTTCCAAATAAAATCCTAGAAATTAGTAGTTTAGCTACTCATGATTAAATCAAAAACGCAAATAAAATAAATCATAGACGATAAATCTTTGCTTGGAGTCTAAGATTCTTCGTCTTCGTTATTGCTTTGTTGCTCTTGAAATTGCGTAAAAAAATCCCCCAAATTGTGTGCTTGGATTGGTCTTATATAGGGTGAAGAACTTGGGGAAGAAGGCAGTTTCCTTGTGCAATTAAAATCCCTTTACTGCGCTATTTCGACCATCCGGACGGCCGTGCGAGAATAGGCTTTAAAATCCGCACGGCCGCGCGGTCTTCAATTCTTCAGACATCTGATTTTTTCACTTTTGGCCCACTTTTTCTCCGAATTTGCAGTTTTCACCCCATAAGTTGCCAATTCTTCAATTTGCACCTAAAATACAATAAATCAACTTTTTAAGCACCAATTATAATTAAAACACACCAAAAGCCCAAATAAAAAGGTGCGATAAAGTGTAAAAATATACACTTAACACCTGTCTCACGGCAAATTTCCAAATTAGGACTCGAACATAGTAAAAATTGGATACCGAAAGCGATCATGAAAATACGTACTATTATTCAAGGACATGAATGCGCATCAAGAAACGTGCACAAACACACTCGCTAGAAAAGATATGCACATAAGTAAAAGTACAAAAGCTGATTTTTCACATCATGAAAATACGTACTATTATCGAGTTCCACTTCCCTCTAGTAGACAAACGAGAAAACTGATTTTTCTTAATGGGCTTTAGGTCCAATAGACAAATATAACCCGTAGTTAATCCAGCCCGATTATATTTGCCCAAAGGTAGATCACAATCAATCATATCCACAATATGACCCTAAATTAATTTTCCTCACACTTGATAATGACCTAAGTTAATCTCGCGAATATCAAAATCGTCGTGTGTCAAGTCTAACCTACTAATCAAAGATGCTCATAGAACTTGATTATGCCAAACTAATGCAGTCCCTAGTTAATCTAGCCGACCACGTTAATCCAACATAACCCTTTTCTATGGCTACCTTCATCGCTATGTCAATTGAATTACAGCTTACTCTACCATAGCACTCCCCGCTAACACGGCTTACTGCACTACAGCAAAGGGCTACACATAATCCAACCGTTGGCAGAAGGAAAGAAATAACTCAACAGATTGGAACACAAATCTTATTACATGGCATATAATAATGGGTCTCGTTCTTATTTGATTGATTTATGAATGAAAGAGGTCCGTTAATTATTTTGCATTTAATCGTTTTAATTTATTAATTCATATGATGAATGATTGTTATTGAGTACGATGATGATCGTATGTCTCTCTTAGGATCAATATGCGTTTCCACATTAGAGAATATAGTTGTAGGAATCCCAAACGATCATAACCAATAATTCCGATGAGATAACCATAACTTAATAAAAATCCCTCATTCTTCATTTCTAAGAATAATTATCAAGCTATAAAGGAGAACCGATTTGTCGTTCTTTCTTCTTTCCTTCTACCAACGACTAGATTATGTGTAGCCTCTCATAATAGTGCAGTAAGCCGTGTTAGCGGGGAGTGCTATTATAGGATAAGCTGTAGATAAAATTCTATTGGATTAATGTGGTCGGTTTGATAGAGTTGGACCTATGACATCTCACATTGGTTGGCTAGACTTGACACACGAAGATTTTGATATTCGCAAGATTAACTTAGGTCATTATCAAGTGTGAGGTAAAACAGTCTTTAGGGTCACATAGTGATGTGATAGATAGTACTCTACCTTTAGGCTTATGTAATCGGGCTAGATTAACTACGGGTTACATTTGTGCTATTGGACCTAAATCCCATTAAGGAAAAATAAGTTTTCTCGTCTGTCTGCTAGAGGGTGGTGGAATTCGATAAAATTAGTGGGAGAACAATTAAATGATAAAAGTCCAAATCATTAATTGCATTCATTAATAAAGAAATATCTCTTATGTAAGTCTACTTAAAAGTTTCAGTATAAATGCTAAGAATCCCTTATCATCAATTCTCGATACGAACAAAACTTAATGGCAATAATTACCTTGATTGGCTCAATAAAATTCGTTTGGCGCGTTTGCTCCAACAGCAAATTGTGCATACTCAAATAAATACCCCGACCAAACTTGATGATAACTCGACTCACTAGGGAACCACCACTTATTAGAATTGGAAGAAGGGTGTCCATTACGACGAAGTTTTATACGATAGCACCTAGTCGCCCAAGTTAGCAAGGAACTATGAGAACCACCTTTATGTTATTGACATATATGCTCGCCTTGAGATCGTGTGTGGTGAGAACATTATGGCAATGAGGTTCGCGACAACTGAGGAGTTGATGTCTCTTAGACTGAGCTAGAGGACTACGGTATTGAAGCATGGTTTTAAGATGACTCACTCTTAAAGAAGTTGTGTGACCACAACGTCGTTCTCCCATCAGAGATCTCAGTATCTCATACTTCCATCACTCACTAACTATTATGAAACGTTCATAATTAGTTTCAACAAGAATATGGTTGAATCTCCTTTTGAAGGAGTTGGTCAACATGTTGTAATACGAGTCGGTTATAAAGGAAGAGAAGTCTGTTTTGCATTTGGTAGTTTCTATATCTTTTACTAAGAATAGTTCAAAGTCGAAGAAGATAGCAAAAGGAAAATAGTTTCCGGCCAAGCAAAAGATAGACTAGGGGTAAATCAAGTATTCACAAGGCCAAAGAAAACAAGCATATAAGTGATGCTTGCTTCCAATGTGGAAAGACAGACCATTAGGCTCTGTAAACTGTAAGGAGTGTCTTGCTCAGAAATGTTCTAAGAAAGATACGTTATTCATTGAACTTATATGAAGTATAAAATAATGAACTTTAGGTTAACCCGAACTCGATATAGAAGTCAAAATCCCGCAAAACTTTGGCACGCCACGGCTAGGTCACATCTCTTTAAGAAGGATGAATGAGTTTGTCCGTGAGGGATTATTCACCTTGGATGATGTGAACTCACTTCAAACTTGTGAATCTTGTCTTAAAGGCAAAATGACCAAGTCGCCATTCAAAGGGCAAATGGAACGTGCTAAAGGTCTCTTGGATTTGATCCATACAGAGATGTATGGCCCACTAAGCGTTAGTGCAACGGGTGGTTTCAACTACTTCGTTACCTTTACCGATGATTTTTCTAGGTATGGTTTCGTTTACTTAATGAAGTACAAGTCTGGAATTTTTGAACGGTTCAAAGATTTAGACACCAAGTAGAAAACCAACTTGTCGCCGTATTAAGAAGCTGCGATTCGATCGTGATGGCGACTACTTAAGCGCCGAGCTTGTTGAATCTCTAAAGGAGAATAAGATTCTCTCTCTCAATGGACTCCTCCTGGAACTCCTCAATAGAATGGAGTGTTCGAACGTCGGAATCGAACCCTGTTGGACATGGTTCGATCTTTGATGGGGTTCACCGAGATGCCGGCATACCTGTGGGGTCATGCACTCCTAACTACCGCGTATTTGTTGAATAGGGTTAACACTAAAACAGTTTGTTCCACACCATATGAACTACGGCATACCCGATAATCCACTTACATGAAGTGGCTAGTGGGAGACGAGTTGGATAGTCGATCCAACTTATGTCATTTCGTGGGGTATCTCAAAATTGTTTTTGATGCTTATTCTACTATCCCTTGAAACAAAAGTGTTTGTCTCGGGGAATGTCACCTTCTTAAAGAAGAAGTTTCTATGTGATAAAATAAATGTATGGTAGAACTCGAAGAAATTCGAGAACCACGAATTGAAGTTCCAACACCATAAATAGGACAAGAGCCAATCAAAATCTAATCACCCATTAATGTACCTTCTCAACCAACTATGTGGAGATTCGAAAGGATCCATAGAGAACTCAATAGGCTTATGATCATCGAAGGTAGTCAAAATGAGTTTGAC
This sequence comes from Erythranthe guttata, assembly GCF_000504015.1. Next base: position 1,077,340 of record NW_012192830.1, read on the forward strand.
CACGGATATGATCCAAGTACCTTCAATGTGTCTGTATTTGATGCAGGCAAGGGACATTGGCGTGAAGCCATGAAATCCAAAATGGATTCCATATATTCCAACAAGGTATGGACCTTGATGGATCCACCCAATGGAATTTTTCCCGTTGGATGAAAGTGGATCTACAATCTTTAAGATTGGAATAGATTGAAAGGTATCGACCTATAAAGCTAGATACGTGAAAGGTAGTTATACTCTAAGACAAGTTGTTGTCTATGAGATAAAGTTTCACAAATCATTGTGCTTAAAATCCATTAGGACTTTGCTAGCCATTTCAGCGTAGTATGACTACGAGATATGGAAAATGAATGTGAGAACTACCTTCCTCAATGGCGAGATTGAGGGAATCAGAGTGGTACAGCCGGAAGGTTTCACATCTTGTAGAAATTGGCAAAATGTTTGCAAAATTCCAGCGATCCATTTGTGGATTGAACCTAGCATCCCATTAAATTAGAATGTTGATTCTACACGAAAATCAAAGGGATTTGATTTAGTGAAGAGTTCGAAAGAGCCTTAAGTTCACTAGAAGGTTAGTGGGAGCGCCATTACGTTTAATAGTGTTTTGTGTTGGTGGCATTCTACTCATTGGGAACGATGTAGGAATGTTGCAGTCAACTAAAACACGGTTGTCCACACGTTTCTCAATGAATGAATTTAGGGTAACCTTCCTACGTATTAGAGGATACGTATTTATAGAGATAAATATAAAAGGTTGCTTAGCTACCCTAATTCATATTATAGACTTGATATGGTTTATGCAGTGAAGCGTCACTGCAGATATCAGTCTAACCCCAGCCAAGTTAGTTGGATAGATATGAAAGAAATCCTTGAATACTTGCGAAGTACTAAGGACTTGTTCATATATAGTCTGTGGGGATTCCGAGTTGAAAGTAAATTCGTACGACGACTTTAGCGTTTCAATCGGAAATGGACCACTTTAAAGGACATCAGGGATTATATTCATGCTTCATAACGGGGTGCCGTGAGTTGGAAAGAGTTCCAAATGTAACACGATGGCGGATTCCACCTCCGAGGCTTAGAATAATGCGGCATTGGATGACGCAAACGTAGCAGTTTGGATTTGAAATTACATTCACATGTTTAATGTATTTATTCAAAAGATCTCATCAGAAATCCAAGCAGATACTGAATACAAATTAATTCATTAGTAAGATAATTAATAGAGGCTAACTTTAGTTCGAGAGAGTTGCCTCGGTAGACAACATTCTAGATCCCTTTACTTAGACTTTACACAAACCGGTCCATGAGAAACATCGAGAGTCGATGGGACTTAGGTAATGAGTAGTTGGTTTTAGGTCAAGTGGGAGATTGTTAGAGTATGTGACCAATAAGCCAACTAAGTGTTGTGTTTTCTCACGCTACTCGTAAATAATCTATTTCAAATTAATGGTAAAATACCTTTTGGCATTCTATATCTCTTATCCCATGCAAGCAGCATAGATATAGTCCTAACGAGTTACTCTATTACTGTGAGTTGATCTAGTAGAATCGTGAGGTAACTCAGCAATGTAATGTAACTGTTAAACCTTGTTCCTAGTCGATGGGTTACGCCAATAATGAGGATACCGGCCTTTCCCTTTTGAGTTTAGCACTTAGTGTATGTGTACTGCGTCTCATCAGTCATCGGTGTTGTGACATCGGCATACTTGAGTGGGTGCTCATATTAGATGAGTTCACTGAACTCCCTCGCCTAGAAATCTATAAGTGGTTCCCAATAATCGAGTAATAGGTTTCTATGATATAGTTGTGCACCATTAGTCCTTAAGACCGAGACATCACCGTGACTTCACTAGAGGACCGACTGTATCGTGACCTGTCCCTGAGTCCCACCGCGGATCGCTCCAAGGGCTAACGTTCGTGCAGTCCGAAATCTAGTGTGAAGTCTGTGCATTGTAGTAGGGGATTCGAGCGCTTGAGTAGTCATGGATGTCCTGTGTGTTCTGTCGGTTTGTAATCCATGGAATCTCCGGCCGGAGTAGATAGTGGGCTGATTAGGGAAATGTGTTTCTCTAAGTCACACACGAACGGATTATAACACCTAGAACGTTCGCACGGTTATTGAACTTACTAAGAGGTCTCGATGGACCAATACCTCTAGTTCAATCGGGACATTTGCTGCGAAGGGATTGTAGTGTACGTTAACTATATCACAAGGTTCATGCAGGCACTTCATTTGTATCTAGGGAATCATGATGCGTAGTTGCTAGACGCCAATCTTGATTCGTTGGGCACAAATTTGATCGGCGATTGAGTAAAATGAGTTTTACCCTAATCGGGACTCTTGGGAGGAGTTCGTATAAGAACAATGTGTTGTTCGAATCACAAAGAGTTGTGAGCCCACGGCTAGCTTACACCTGAACCATTGAGGGTCACACTTCTCGTGTAACATGGATCCTTGAAAAACAACAAGCATAGATTAATGTATTAATCTTTGCGTAGTTGGATGTCAATATGATTGAATCTAAGATTCGTAATTGTGGATTACGAGTTGGAATAAACGGAGAAAAAGAGATAAGCGGAAATTTAGTGAACTTTCTAAATTGGGAAGTTTCCCGATTTAGCAGGTCCATTAAATTAGAAGTTTCCAATTTTGGAAATTGAAAATTTCAAAGAGGCACTCGTATCGACGAGGACTTTATGCTCGTCACAAATATAATTTTGTTATAATTTTGTGGACGATCGTTTGTAAGAAACGAGGCCGACGAAGGGGTGGGCTTAATGGATCAGTGGGTCAAGCCCAATGACTTAAGCCCATGAGGGTTATGAACCCTAGTACAAATACAACTCATATGATGAGTTGAGATCAGTTTTTACAGCCCCAAACCCTAGCCGCATGATGCACGGCCGTCCGCCGCCTCACGGCTGCAGCCCCGCCGCTGCACCGCCGGACCGCCGTCGCGCCGCCGCTCTGCCGCCGCCGCCGCCGTTTTCTTCTTTTTTCTTCCTCGTCTTTATTCCCGTTGTTTTTCTAACTCTTCTGTATCTAGTGCTGCAGTTAGAGTGGGTCTAGTTGTACGAGGGTCTAACATGCCACTACTTTAATAAATCGATTCATGCATAAATTCATAGCATATAAAAACGAACGCAATTAATTGTGCAACGAGCTCTGATACCACTGTTGGGAACCGGGCACGTGTACGCAGCGGAAAACAAAAATTTTATGCGATTTAAACAACTTTAAAGCACATAAGCACATGCCCGATAAATTAAATCAATTAATTGCGTACCTTTGCGCTTCCTGCGAAATTGAAAGCAACATACATGCTTAATTACTTAATCGAAATTAAATCAACTAGCATGCTCGCGTTTAAATCAAATAACATGCTCGCAATAAAATTATGATTTCACATAATCACATAAAATCATACGAAAGCAAACATGAATATTTAGTTTAAACGTAAACGAATCGAAACATGAGATTCGTGTGTTGACCTCTTGAAGCGTGAGGTAGGAGCGCTAAACAAGTCGAGATTGCTACGGAAACTAATCCGTACAATCCGGGGCAGCAGCGGTGCAGCGGCAGCAGCGGCGAAACGGCCACGGCGGCGCGTGTAACTCACGCGCGGTCTTTCGGCGGCGCGTGGGGTTGCGTGCGGCTTCGGCTCGTGTGCTGCTCCTCGATTCTTCGATCTTCGATCTACCTCCTCTCGGATTTCACCTCGTATACTTTGATCTACTAAACACGTGGCACTAGACACGTAATAGTTAGAAAAATGGAAGAAAAAGAGAAGGAAAGAAACTACCAAAGCAATCGGCCAATGAACGGCCGATTCTGGCGACGGCGCCGGTGATGGCAGCGGGAGAGAGGCCGAGAGAGAGAGAGGTGAGCGGCTAGGGTTTTGATTAGGTCTTGTGTGTTTGTGCAAGGCCTATAAATCAAGTATTTATAGTCCCTTGCATAAAACCCTAACGGGCTTAAGTTGGACCGGGCCCAACAGCTTAAGCTCGTTAGTTCCTTTACTTGCTCGTCTCTCTCAATTCAATGATCGGAAATTTGCAACGATTACAATTTCGGAATCATTATAATATCCTCGTCATTACGAGTGCCAACTCTCAATTTCCAAGTTTCCAAAATTGGAAACCCTAATTCAGTGCACTTTCTAAATTTGGAAACTTCCCGATTTAGAAAGTTCACTAATACGTTCGCCTATTCGTTTCCTTTTCTTATTCTCATTCATAATTCCAAATTACGAATGTTGGATCCAATCATATTGACTTCCAATCATGCAAAGATAAACTGTTTTAACTCTGACCGTTTATTCAAAGATCTCATGTGCACGAGCAGTGTGACCCTCGATGGTTCAGGTGTAAGCTAGCCGTGGGCCCACAACCCTTTGTGGTCAAAACTCGTCCCTTAGAGTTACGATTAAGATGAAGCTCGTTTCACCTTAATCACCCAACGAATCAAGATTGGCGTCTAGCAACTACGCGTCATGATTCCCTAGATACAAATGAAGTGCCTGCAAGAACCTTCAGATATAGTTAACGTACAGTACGGTCCCTTCGATCCATATGTCCCGATCGAACTAGAGGCATTGGTTCATCGAGACCTCTTTATATGTTCGATGACGGTGCGATCGTTCCTAGTGTTGTAATCGTCACGTGCATGACTTAGAGAATCGAATTCTCTAATCATCACTTAGTCAGCTCTGGCAAGAGACTTAGAATGATTACAAACTTTCAGAACACACAGGACATACAAGACTATTCTAGCGATCGAATCCCCGACTACAATGCACAGACCTCCCACTAGATTTCGGACTGCACGAACACTGGCCCTTGGGATGGTCCTCGGTGGAACTCAGGGACAGGTCACGATACAGCTGGTCCTCTAGTGATGTCATGGTGATGTCTAGGTCATAAGGACTAATGGTGTACAACTATACCATAGATATCTCTACTCGATTATTGGGAACCACTTAGAGATTTCTAGGGTGAGGGAGTTCAGTGAACTCGTCAACTTACGAACACCCACTTATGCATGCCGATATCACAATACCGTTTACTGATGAGATGCAGTACACATACACTAAGTGCTAGTCTTAATGGAAAAGGCCGATATCCTCATTGGTGGCGTAACCCTTCGACTAGGAACACGTTTAACAGTTATAATACTTAAGTAAATATCTCACGATCCTAACGATCAATTACTAGGACTTGTAATAACTGTAAGGACTATATCTATGCTTGTGACAAAGGGACAAAGATATAGAATGCCAAGGTGTTTTATCATTAATACGAATAAAGGTTCGTTTATTACAATAATAAATTCGAAAGACCACAGCCACATGTTGGCTTGTTGGTCACCTACTCCAACAATCTCCCACTTGACCTAAAGCCAAATAACCATAAATTGCAATCCCATCGACTCTCGATGTTTCTCATGGACCAATCTTGGTACAGGCTTCGTGAAGGGGTCTGCAACGTTCTCTTCCGAGGTGACTCGTTCAACCTTAACTTCACCTCTATCAATGATCTCTCGGATCACGTGATACTTCCTCAGAATATGCTTCGACTTCTGATGAGATCGCGGCTCCTTAGCTTGCGCCACGGCTCCGGTGTTATTACAGTACAACGTTACTGGATCACTAGCATCAGGAATGACACCCAACTCTTGGATGAACTTCCTTATCCTAGTCCCTTCTTTTGCAGCTTCGGACGCTGCAATGTATTCTGCTTCGGTAGTGGAATCGGCCATCGTGCTTTGCTTGGAACTCTACCAACACACGGCACCACCATTAAGCGTGAATATAAATCCTGAATTCGACTTTGAGTCGTCCACATCCGATTGAAAACTAGAGTTAGTAAAACCCTCTAATTTCAACTCGGCACCCCCATAGACAAAAAATATATCCTTAGTTCTTCGCAAGTACTTGAGGATATCTTTCACGGCTTTCCAGTGAGCCAGGCCAGGGTTAGACTGACCTATGGCAGAAGCATAAGGCGTCATTTTCATCTCCTCGATTTCATTAGGTGTTTGCGGACACATAGATTTCGAGAGACGAACCCCATGGGACATTGGCAAGAATCCTTTCTTGGATTCTTCCATGCTGAACCGTTTCATAACGGTGTCTATGTACAGGGTTTGGGATAAGCCAAGCATCTTCCTTGCTCTATCTCTATAGATTCGTATTCCCAATACGTAAGATGCTTCTCCCAAATCCTTTATTGAGAAACGTGTGGACAACCATGCTTTCGTTTGTTGCAACATTCCTACGTCATTCCCAATGAGTAGAATGTCATCAACGTAAAGCACTAAAATATCACTGCCCTCCTAATAACCTTCTTGTATACACAAGGTTCCTCCGGATTCTTTTCAAAATCAAACTCTTTGATAGTTGAGTCGAACCTAATGTTCCAACTACGGGATGCTTGTTTCAATCCACAAATGGATCGCTGGAGCTTGCAAACCTTTTGCTCACTTCCAGAAGATATGAAGCCTTCCGGCTGCGCCATGTAAATTTCTTCCTCAATATCTCCATTAAGGAAGGCGGTCTTCACATCCATTTGCCGTATCTCGTAGTCGTACCACGCAGCTATGGCCAGCAAAATCCTAATGGACTTCAGCATCGCGACTGGCAAAAAGGTTTTCTCATAGTCAACACCTTGCCTTTGAGTGTATCCTTTTGCTACCAATCTAGCTTTATAGGTCGATACCTTTCCATCAACTCCAATTTTCTTCTTATAGATCCACTTGTAGCCTATAGGAACAATTCCTTTGGGTGGATCTACCAAGGTCCACACCTTGTTAGAGTACATCGAGTCCATCTCGGATTTCATGGCAGTTAGCGAATGTCCCATGTCCGCATCCGATACGGCCTCATTGTATGTTCTTGGATCTTGTCCAAGATCAACATGATCTTCATCATTTTCGAGGAGGAATAACCTATCCGGCATTTTCCGAACTCTTTCGGATCTACGTACCGTAGGTTCAGGAGGTGTATTAGTGGATTGTTGTATTGGTTCGATTACTTGTTCTTGCGCTTGAACTTCACTTTGTGGTTCTTGAACTACTTCAAGTTCTATCATGCTGCCCTTTCTATCGGATAGAAACTCACTTTCCAAAAAGGTGGCATTTCTCGAAACAAATGTCTTTGCTTCTTTGACATAGTAGAACTCGTATCCCATCGAGTCTTCGAGATACCCCACAAAATAGCACAAGTCGGATTTACTATCCAACTTATCTCCCACTAATCGCTTCACATTAGCGGGACAACCCCATATCCTAATATGTTTGTAGTTGGGTTTCCGGGAATGCCAAAGTTCATAAGGTGTGGATTTAACTGCTTTGGTGTTAACTCTATTCAGCAAACACGCGGCAGTACGAAGTGCATGACCCAACAAGTATGCCAGTAAGTTCGTGAACCCCATCATTGATCGAACCATATCTAATAAAGTTCGATTCCGACGTTCAGAGACTCCATTAAGTTGAGGAGTTCCCGGTGGAGTCCATTGGGATTGTATCCCATTCTCTTTTAGATAGTCAATGAACTCGAAGCTCATGTATTCTCCACCACGATCGGATCGCAGCTTCATGATACTTCGTCGGGGTTGCTTTTTCACTTCGTGTCTAAGATCTTTGAACCTTTCAAATGTTTCAGACTTGTACTTCATCAAGTACACATACCCATACCTAGAATAATCGTCGGTAAAGGTAGCGAAGTAGTTATATCCACCCTTCGCACTAACACTAAGTGGACCACATACGTCTGTATGGATCAAATTCAAAAGACCCTCGGCTCGTTCCATTTTCCCTTTGTAGGGTGACTTGGTCATTTTCCCTTTAAGGCAAGATTCACAAGTTTGTAGTGATTTCACGTCCTCCAAAGAGAACAATCCTTCACTGACAAAATCGTTCATCCTTCTTAAAGAGACATGACCTAATCTAGCGTGCCAAAGTTGTGAGGGGTTTTGATCTATCTCCTTACGTTTTGCTTATATAACATTAATAGGTATTTCATTTGGATTTAGTTCATAAAAGTTGTTTAATAGTCGTCCTTTGCAAATTAAATTCTCATTCTTTTGTATAATGCAAATCGAATTTCCAAAAACAAAAGTAAAACCTTCAATATCTAATACAGGAATAGAAATAAGGTTTCTAATGAGGGACGGAACAAATAAACAATCGTTCAAAACAATAGGAAAACTAGAATCCAAAACATTTAAGTAAATTGTGCTAATGGCTTCAGCAGCAACTCTTGCTCCATTCCCCATCCTTAGGTAGGTCTCACCCGCTCTAAGCCTTCGACTTCTTCTCATAAGCTGCAAATCATTGCACAAATGTGAGCCACAGCCCGTATCCAATACCCAAGAAGAAGAGTTGATAGACAAATTTACGTCAATGAAATACGTACCCTTTTCAGAACCTTTCTGCTTTAGTTAAGCCTTGCAGTTGCGGCGCCAATGTCCTTTCTTTCCACAGTGATGGCAAGCATCATCAACTTGCTTGCAAACCTTTGCTTTGGGGGCCCCACTACCTTCACCCACTTCGAACTTGCTGTTTGGGAAGGGAACTCTTTCCTTTCTCTTTTTTTGGAAAGAACTCTTCTTTCCAGAAGTAGCAGCAATGAGAACAGACTTCTCATTCCTAATGGTGGACTCGAAGCTGACCAACATGTTCATTAACTCATCCAAGGGAGGATCTAGTTTGTTCATGTTGAAGTTCACTATGAACGATTCATAGGAACTAGGGAGAGATAACATGATCAAATCCAACGAGAGCTCGGCCGGGAGGGTGACATCAAGATTCACTAGATTTTCAAGGAGAGTGATCATTTAGAGACAGTGCTCGTGGACCGATGTCCCTTCGCGCAGTCTCGCCGTGATCAACTCCTTTGTAGCAGCGTACCTCGATGCCCTAATATTCTCACTATACATGCTATCGAGATGAGCCTTTATATCGAAAGCATGCATGTGAGACTCATATTTCCTCGCAAGCGCGGGCTCCATGGCGGCTATCATATAGCACCTAGCATGAGTGTCATCTTTCTTCCAAACTTCATAAGTTTCCTTTTCAGCATCAGTCGCTGTGGCAGGTATAGTGGCGGGAAGTCTCTCGTTCAAAACATAGAGACGCCCCTCAACGGTTAGCACAAGCTTAAGACTACGCAACCAATCTAGGTAATTAGGGCCATTGAGTTTATTGTCGAGGATTGACATTATGGGATTCTAAGACATAATTATCTGAGACATATAGAGAAGAGGATTATTAGAGATTCGCGTTAAATGATTGTTACAATTAAATGTTTGGACTTATGTGATTTAATTTTTCTCCCACTAATTTTATCGAGTTCCACTTCCCTCTAGTAGACAAACGAGAAAACTGATTTTTCTTAATGGGCTTTAGGTCCAATAGACAAATATAACCCGTAGTTAATCTAGCCCGACTATATTTGCCCAAAGGTAGATCACAATCAATCATATCCACAATATAACCCTAAATTAATTTTCCTCACACTTGATAATGACCTAAGTTAATCTCGCGAATATCAAAATCGTCGTGTGTCAAGTCTAACCTACCAATCAAAGATCCTCATAGAACTTGATTATGCCAAACTAATGCAGTCCATAGTTAATCTAGCCGACCACGTTAATCCAACATAACCCTTTTCTATGGCTACCTTCATCGCTATGTCAATTGAATTACAGCTTATTCTACCATAGCACTCCCCGCTAACACGGCTTACTGCACTATAGTAAAGGGCTACACATAAGCCAACCGTTGGCAGAAGGAAAGAAATAACTCAACAGATTGGGTTTTTCTTTATAGCTTGAAATGATTCTTAATAAGATTAAGAATGAGGGATTTTTATTAAAAAGTTTTATCTCATCAGAAGGTTCGGATTGGTCTATGTGATTCCTATATCTATGTTCTCTAAAGGTATATGGAAACGCATATCGTCCTAAGAGGAACATACGACCTAATTTCATAATTAATTATCGGGTTTTTCAAAATAATTATAGAACCTCAACTAGCATAAATCATTCAAATAATGTTGAGGTACTACTAATTAAGTTGAACTATAATCAATATTGTATATGTGTTCTATTAATTGAAATCAATTTAACAATTTAAATTAATTAATTAATCTAACACCTATTTACTAAAATAGATGATTGTCGATCAAATTATCTAATTGGGATTAATTGAAAATAATTTGTGACACCCCCTAGTATACGTATAGCAAACCGAGAGGGTTTGCCAGGCACGGAAGCTTTGAAGGTATTATTTAAGTATTTGGGTATGTGGGTAAGGGGTTTAGAAAACCGATTTCATACTATTACTATTTGCTTTGAGGTTCGGGATTTAAGGATGGAGACGGCTTCGGAAAAAATGTTTCGGCGAAGTGATTTAGTGGGATGGTGGAGTATACGCCTAATTACCCAATAATTTCGTAATATAGACTTCTATGTGGTGTCACCTTGGTAAAACATAGGAAAAAGAGTTAAAGTCCATAATTAAAACTACATATTAATAAATGGACCATAGTTTAACAAAAAGGGGCCCATCTTCGGAGGAATATGCCTCCTCTACCACGGATAATAATACACATGGGCTACTACGGAAATAGTAATTGTTCTAAGAACAATATACACAAAAGATAGTACTACAAGCATTATAAGTAGATCCTCCATGCGAACCAAAAACCCGGAATCGTCCTCTCGAAACGTCGACTAGTCCAATCCGGTGGAGTGAGTAGTACTAGTACCTGCAAACGGAGAATATCTATATGAGCTAACAAAGCTCAGCAAGGTTATCGAAAGATAACAAGAATTTAAAAATATAGTCGTACTACATATACTATATAATAATAGCACAAGCGCAACAACAATTAACACAATTTACATTCTAGTACATATAGTTCATTTACTATAGAAACATAAGAAATCTTCATTTTATCGGATCCGATGAGAAATCAACTTCTTCACTTAGAACACGAGAAGATTATTCTGAGCCCGTTTTGGTGGAATCAAACCACACAACTGTAGTATCTATGGTTGGAATACCGGCCCCCCGTATCCTTTCTCATCTTTTCTAAGTATTTCATTAATTCCCCAATTTATTTCATTTAATTACAAAATGGCCATAAGAAATATAAAAGTCACAAAACATCACAAATATCAATCAAGTGACAATTAAACACATATTTCACAAAAGACTAACCATGATCAAATTATGTATTCACACATATTCATCCAAGAATATAACACACACTTATTAAGGATCAACCTATCTTCTATCTTTCCTTAAGCTACCTAATTTCAATTAAATTCCAAGATCAAGGAACCATATTAGTTTTGGAGGTTTCGGGTTTTCAGCACAACACCCCTGAACTTCTGAAAATTACAGTTCTGCCCCCAAAGTTCAAGACTCACACATGCAATATACCCTAAAGTTCAAAAATTCATACTTTCATGAAAATCGACCCTTAACTTAACTTAAATTCAGATTAATGCAGAAGACTCAGTTATAATTGATTTGATGCAAATTTCCGGAAATTACATAATTCACCCTAGTTTCTCTAGATTTAGACATGCAAGACCTCTATAACGCACAATTTCTCTTTTCTAGTAAAACCCCTTTAAAACTGAATTTTACACTTTACTAAATGCTGGAAAACAGACCTGGAATACAAATTGAAACCAATTTCTCGAAAATTACAGATTTACCCCAAAACTCTTTCAATTTACACATGCAACAACAATATGATTTCAAAATCCACCTTTTCATGAAAGATCCCCAAAAATTCGAAATCTTTAATCAAAATATGCAGAAACGGAAATTTAGATTTTAATGTATGCAATAACTTTGAAAATTCCATTTTCCACCACAAAACTTTTAGATCCATACATGCAAGGCCACTAGAAGTTCCAAAAATTACTCTTTTCTTAAAAATTTCCCTAAATCTGAAATTTCAGTTCAATAAATGCTAAAAATCATTTTTTTGAAACTTATATGAATCTGACTTCTCACAAATTGCAGATCTGACCCGAAAATATGCCGATTTACACATGCAACCCCAAAACTTTTCCAAATTCAATTTTTTCACAATTTTTCGAAAGAACCGAAACATCTATGAAGGAAATCGACTCAATCTACCATTTAAGACCTCTGATCATACATGCAATAACATAAATCCTACGGATTAACAACAAGAAACAATTTAAATGCAAGAACAACACAAATAAGAATTAGGGGTGTCTTTTAATTAATTTCGAAGTTTTTCCTTTTTATTACTTGATACCTCCATTTGCAGCAAGGATTTCGATTCCTTACCTTAAAAAAAACAGAAAGGAAAAAGGCTAGATGAAAAGGGAAAGGTTCTTGGGAGCCTTCTTCAAGCTTGCAGATTTAACCAAGCTACCTTAATGTGGAAAGATACCGTGTAGATTTCTAGGTGAGAAGTGTTTTCATTTGTGAAGGGGCACCATGTATTTATAGTATTTTTTTGAGTATTCAAGTGCAAGGGTGAGATAGGGAATTCTCATGGTTGGTTTGATAAATATCTTGCTGAGTTTGAAGAGGGGTTCAAGCTTGGTGGTGCCGGTGGGAATGGTGGTTTCGGAGGTGAAGAAAGAAAGGCAAAAATGGAGAGAGAGAGAGGGGTATGTTGCAGCCGAAATGGTGAGGGAGAGAGAGACTCTTGGACTTCTTATGGAGCATGCTAGAGATGCAGTGTAGGAATGGTTTAGTAGGGGTTAGGCTAGGCTTTAGGATAATCGGTCAACTTCATCAACGAGGAATAACCTATCGGGCGCTCTCCGAACTCTTTCGGATCTACGCAGCGACGGTTCAGGAGGTATATTAGTGGTTTGTTGAATTGGTTCATTATCTGATTGTCGTGCTTGAACTTCAGATTGTGGTTCTCGAACTTCTTCGAGATCAACTACACTGCCCTTTCTATCCGATAGAAACATAGTAGAATTCGTATCCCATGGAATCCTCGGGATACCCCACAAAATAGCATAGGTCGGATTTTGTATCCAACTTATCTCCCACTAGCCGCTTCACGTAAGCGGGACAACCCCATATCCTAATATGTTTAAACGTGGGTTTCTTGGAGTGCCAAAGTTCATAAGGTGTGGAGTTAACTGCTTTGGTATTAACCCTATTCAGCAAATACACGGCAGTTAGGAGTGCATGACCCCATAGGTATGCCGGTAGCTCGGTGAACCCCATCATAGATCGAACCATGTCTAACAGTGTTCGATTCCGACGTTCGGAAACTCCATTAAGTTGAGGAGTTCTAGGAGGAGTCCATTGAGATAGAATCCCATTCTCTTTAAGATAGTCTATAAACTCAGTACTTAAGTATTCGCCGCCACGATCGGATCGTAGTTTCTTAATACGTCTACCGAGTTGGTTTTCTACTTGGTGTCTAAAATCTTTGAACCTTTCAAAAGTTTCAGACTTATACTTCATTAAGTACACGAAACCATACCTAGAATAATCATCGGTAAAGGTAACGAAGTAGTTAAAACCACCCCTAGCCCTAACGCTTAGTGGTCCACACACGTCTGAATGGATCAAATCCAAAAGACCCTCGGCCCGTTCCATCTTCCCTTTGAAAGGAGTCTTGGTCATTTTTCCTTTAAGGCAGGATACACAAGTTTGAAGTGATTTAACGTCCTCCAAGGAGAACATTCCTTCACTAACAAACTTGTTCATCCTTCTCAAGGAAATGTGACCTAGTCGAGCGTGCCAAAGTTGTGCGGGGTTAAGACTTATATCTTTTCGTTTTGCTGATATAATGTAATAGGTATTTCATTTGGATTTAGTTCATATAAGTTGTTTATAAGTTGTCCCTTACAAATCATATTTTGTTCCTTTTGTATAATGCAAATCGAATTTCCAAAAACAAAAGTAAAACCTTCATTATCCAAAACAGGAATAGAAATAAGGTTTCGAATAAGTGACGGAACAAATAAACAATTGTTCAAAACAATGGAAAAACTAGAATCCAAAACAGAAAGATAAATTGTCCCAATGGCTTCAGCAGCAACCCTTGCTCCGTTGCCCATTCTTAGGTAGGTCTCACCCACATTAAGCTTCCTACTTCTTGTCATGAGCTGCAAATCATTACAAAGATGTGAGCCACAACCAGTATCCAATACCCAAGCAGAAGTTTTAACGGACAAGTTAACTTCAACTAAATACGTACCCTTTTCAGAACGTTTCTGATCGAGGTAAGCCTTGCAGTTGCGTCGCCAATGGCCCTTCTTTCCACAATGATGGCAAGCGTCATCAACTTTCTTGGTGATCTTGTCATTCTTCACTCCGCTCGACTCGCCCTTCTCAAGTTTCTTGCTCGGGCCGAAACTCCTTTCTTTCCTTTTCTTCTGGAAAGAACCTTTCTTTGCAGAAGGAGCAACTAGGAGAACAGATTTCTCCTTCTTGATCGTGGACTCATAGCTGACCAACATGTTCAACAACTCATCCAATGGTGGATCGAGCTTGTTCATGTTGAAGTTCACTATGAACGATTCATAAGAACTAGGAAGAGACAGTAGGATCAAATCCACCGAGAGCTCGGCCGGGAGGGTGACATCAAGGTTCACCAACTTCTCAAGGAGAGTGATCATCTTGAGACCGTGTTCGTGGACCGAAGCCCCTTCACGCAGCCTCATGGTGATCAACTCCTTGGTAGCTGAGTACCTCGATGCCCTAGTATTCTCACTGTACATGCTTTCAAGATGATGCTTGATATCATAAGCATGCACGTGAGACTCATACTTCCTCGCGAGCTCTGGCACCATGGATGCTAGCATGTAGCACATCGCATGGAGGTCGTCCTTCTTCCATGCCTCGAAAGTGGCAGTCTCGTTAGCAGTAGCAGTCGCAGGAAGAGCAGCGGGGGGACGTTCATTGAGCACATAGAGACGCTCCTCGACTTGGAGCACAAGTTTCAGATTGCGAAGCCAATCCAAATAGTTTGGACCGGTGAGTTTGTTTTGGTCGAGGATTGAGGAAAGGGGATGTTTGGACATTGTTGCTGAGAAAATTTTAAGAAGACAATAATTAGAGTTTAGTTCGTAATAATCGTTACAATTAAAATTTTGGACTTTTATGTTTTAATTGTTCTCCCACTAATTTTATCGAATTCCACCACCCTCTAGCAGACAATCGAGAAAACTTATTTTTCTTTAATGGGCTTTAGGTCCAATAGCGCTAATGTAACCCGTAGTTAATCTATCCCGATTACATAAGCCTAAAGGTAGAGTACTATCAATCACATCACTATGTGACCCTAAAGATCGATTTACCTCACACTTGATAATGACCTAAGTTAATCTAGCGAATATCAAAATCTTCGTGTGTCAAGTCTAGCCTACCAATATGAGATGTCATAGATCCAACTATATCAAACTAATGCAATCCCTAGTTAATCTAGCCGACCACATTAATCCAACATAATTTTATCTATGACCGTATCTCCATCTAATGTCAATTAAATTACAGCTTATCCCACAATAGCACTCCCCGCTAACACGGCTTACTGCACTATTATGAGAGGCTACACATAATTTAATTGTTGGTAGAAGGAAAGAAAAATTCAACAATTTGGTTTTTCTTTATAGCTTGATAATTATTCTTAATAAAGAATGAGGGATTTTATTTATTAAATCTTATTAGCTCATCGGAAGTTTTAGGTTATGATCGTTTGTGATTCCTACAACTATGTTCTCTAGGTATGTGGAAACGCATATTGATCCTAAGAGAGACATACGATCATCATCGTACTTAATCACAATTATTCATCTCATGAATTAATTAATTAATACGATAAATTGCAAATATAATTAACGGACTCCCTTCATTCATAAATCAGTCAAATAAGAATGAAGTCCATTAATTATTTGCCATCTAATTTGTGTTCCATTAATTAAACTAATTTAACGATTAAATTAAATAATTAATCCAACACCATTCTTTGAATTCAAATTAAATTAATGGATCAATTATCTAATTTGGGTTTAATTGATAAATAATTTCAAAAATTAAAAATCAATTAATTTTTAATATTAGTTTCAGAAAATCAAATTAATTTTTTTTTTTTTTTTTTTTTGTTGTGCTGACCGGACCGGTCGGACCGGTCCGACCGGACCGGTTCGGTCAGCTGAAAAAACAGCAGCAAAAATCGAATTTTTTAAAATTAAAAATTTTATATTTTCTGAAATATTCAAAATATTTAATTAATATTAAAACACCCAATTAGATAACACCAATAATTCAACAATTCAACAAATCGAAGCATGGTTTCGAAAACGATAAACACGTTGACAAATAAACGATTAACCCGTGGCTCTGATACCACTGTTGGGGATCGTGCATGTATACGCAGCGGAATTTAAAAAATTTATATCGAACTAGTTTCGATTACATGCATAAACTAATCAAATAGTCAACGTACCTTAACGCTTCCGCCATACATATGGTAATTATCGATTTAATTAAAAAATACATAAAACCGAAAATCACGAAACATGCTTATTCATCATTCAATGAAATCGAAACACGTAAAATCACATATTACTCACAATCATAAATTATAATTCATACAAAACATGCTCGAATTAATTTACGAAAGTTTCGATTCATTTACCTCTTGTAGCGTGTGATTTCGACGAATCGAAATCCTAGAACGAGTCACGTACAATCCTCGGGGCTGCAACTCACGGCTGGACCAAGCTGATCCAGCAAGTGACGAACGGCGGTGAACGGCAGCAGCAGCGGCGGCGCGTGGCAGCGGCAGCGGCGGCGCGTGAGCGGCGTATCGGCGCGTGCGGCGGTGCGTGAATTCGTCGGGGCAGCAGCTCCTCTCCAATTAGGTTTCACCTCGTATTTTCGACCCACTCGAACTACAGCACTAGATGTAAACGAGTTAGATAACAACACGAATAAAACGAAGGAAAAAGAGGAGAAAACCGGCGGTGTTTCCGGCGGTGGTCGGCGGTGGCGCGTCGGGGCAGCAACGGCCGAAGGGGGCTGAGCGGCTAGGGTTTTTGGTGCTGAAAATCTGATCTCAAACTCTTGTTTGAGGTCTATTTATACCTAGGGTTTTCAACCCTAGCGGGCTTAAGTCATTGGGCTTGACCCACTGATGCATTAAACCCATTCCCTCGTCGGCCTCGTTTCTAATAAACGATCGTTCACAAAATTATAACAAAATTATATTTGTGACGAGCTCAAAGTCCTCGTCGATACGAGTGCCTCTTCGAAATTTCCAATTTCCAAAATTGGAAACTTCCACTTCAGTGGACTTGCTAAATCGGGAAACTTCCCAATTTAGAAAGTTCACTTAATTCCGCATTTCTCTCTTTCTCCACGTTTATTCCAATTCGCAATTTACAATTACGAATCTTGGATTTAATCATATCGACATCCAATCGTTCAAAGATTAACACATTAATCTATGCTTGTTGTTATCAAGGATCTATATTACACGAGAAGTGTGACCCTCAATGGTTCAGGTGTATGCTAGCCGTGGGCTCACAACTCTTTGTGATTCGAACAACACATTGTTCTTATACGAACTCCTCCCAAGAGTCCCGATTAGAGTAAAACTCATTTTACCTAATCCCCGATCAAATCGGTGCCCAACGAATCAAGATTGGCGTCTAGCAACTACGCATCATGATTCCCTAGATACAAATGAAGTGCCTGCAAGAACCTTATGATATAGTTAGCGTACAGTACGATCCTTTCGCAGCACATGTCCCGATTGAACTAGAGGCATTGGTTCACCGAGACCTCTTATAAAGTTCAATAACCGTGCGAACGTTCTAGGTATTATAAATCCGTTCGTGTGCGACTTAGGGAAACACATTTCCCTAATCACCCCACTATCAACTCTGGCCAGAGATTCCATGGATTATAAACCGTCAGAACACACAGGACATCCATGACTACTCAAGCGCTCGAATCCCCTACTACAATGGACAGACTTCACACTAGATTTCGGATTGCACGAACGTTGGCCCTTGGAGCGGTCCGCAGTGGGACTCAGGGACAGGTCACGATACAATCGGTCCTCTAGTGAAGTCACGGTGATGTCTGGGTCTTAAGGACTAATGGTGTACAACTATATCTTAGAAACCTATTACTCGATGAATGAGAACCACTTATAGATTTCTAGGGCGAGGGAGTTCAGTGAACTCATCCAGTGTGAGCACCCACTCAAGTATGCCGATGTCACAACACCGAGGACTGATGAGACGCAGTACACATACACTAACTGCTAGTCTCAAAAGGGAAAGGCCGGTATCCTCATTATTGGCGTAACCCATCGACTAGGAACAAGGTTTAACAGTTACATTACATTGCAGAGTTATCTCACGATTCTACTAGACCAACTCACAGTAATAGAGTAACTCGTTAGGACTATATCTATGCTGCTTGCATGGGATAACAGATATAGAATGCCAAATAAGATATTTTATTATTACGAACGAAAAACGATTGTTTTATTACAAAGAAAAGAGAAAGACCACAGCCACAAGTTGGCTTGCCGGTCACCTACTATAACAATCTCCCACTTGACCTAAAGCCAACTACTCATAAATCTAAGTCCCATCGACTCTCGATGTTTCTCGTGGACTGATCCTGACAATGGCTTGGTGAAGGGATCTGCAATATTGTCCTCCGAGGTGACTCTGTCTAGCTTGACTTCACCTCTCTCTATGATCTCTCGGATCACATGGTATTTTCTCAACACGTGCTTCGACTTCTGATGAGCTCTTGGTTCCTTAGCTTGCGCTACGGCTCCGTTGTTATCGCAGTACAGCCGTACTGGATCGCTAGCGTTCGGAAATACACCCAACTCTTGGATGAATTTCCTAATCCATGACCCTTCCTTTGAAGCATCTGATGCTGCAATATATTCAGCCTCGGTGGTGGAATCAGCCGTCGTGCCTTGTTTGGAACTCTTCCAACACACGGCACCTTCGTTGACTTTGAATATATACCCCGAGTTTGACTTTGAGTCATCCACGTCCGATTGAAAACTAGAATCCGTGAAGCCTTCTAATTTCAACTCGGTATCCCCATAGACCAAAAACAAATCTCGAGTTCTTCGCAAGTACTTGAGAATGTCCTTCACAGCCTTCCAATGGGCTGGGCCGGGGTCGGACTGATATCTGCTTGTGACGCTCACAGCATACGCAATATCAGGTCGTGTACACAGATGCCATACATTATGCTTCCTATAGCGGATGCATAAGGTGTCCTTTTCATCTCCTCGATTTCCATTTGCATTTGAGGACGCATGGATTTCGAGAGACGAACCCCATGGGACATTGGCAAGAATCCCTTCTTGGATTCTTCCATGCTAAACCGTTTAAGAACGGTGTCTATGTACATGGATTGGGACAAGCCAAGCAATCTCCTCGATCTATCTCTATAGATCCGTATTCCCAATACGTAGGATGCTTCTCCCAAATCCTTCATCGAGAAACGTGTGGATAACCATACTTTAGTCGACTGCAACATCCCTACATCATTCCTAATGAGTAGTATGTCATCAACATAAAGTACAAGAAAAGTCACTGCACTCCCACTAACCTTCTTGTAGACACAAGGTTCCTCCGGGTTTTTCACAAATTCAAACTCTTTGATAGTTGTGTCGAACCTTTTGTTCCAACTACGGGATGCTTGTTTCAATCCATAAATGGATCGCTCGAGTTTGCAAACCTTTTGCTCATCTGCAGAAGATATGAAGCCTTCCGGCTGCGCCATGTAAATTTCTTCCTCAATGTCCCCATTAAGGAAAGCGGTCTTCACATCCATTTGCCATATCTCGTAGTCATACCACGCAGAGATGGCCAGCAAAATCCTAATGGACTTAAGCATAGCAACTGGAGAGAAGGTTTCCTCATAGTCAACTCCTTGCTTTTGAGAATAACCCTTCGCTACCAATCTAGCCTTGTAGGTCGATACCTTTCCATCTACTCCAATTTTCTTCTTATAGATCCACTTGCAGCCTATGGGAACGATTCCCTCGGGTGGATCTACCAAGGTCCATACCTTGTTGGAGTACATAGAGTCCATTTCGAATTTCATGGCATTTAGCCAATGTCCCTTGTCTGTATCCGATACAGCTTCGTTGAAAGTTCTAGGATCACATCCTTGGTCAACTTCATCAACGAGGAATAACCTATCGGGCGCTCTCCGAACTCTTTCGGATCTACGCAGCGACGGTTCAGGAGGTATATTAGTGGTTTGTTGAATTGGTTCATTATCTGATTGTTGTGCTTGAACTTCAGATTGTGGTTCTCGAACTTCTTCGAGATCAACTACACTGCCCTTTCTATCCGATAGAAATTCCTTCTCAAGGAACACGGCATTTCTCGAGACGAACACCTTTGCCTCGGAAACATAGTAGAATTCGTATCCCATGGAATCCTCGGGATACCCCACAAAATAGCATAGGTCGGATTTTGTATCCAACTTATCTCCCACTAGCCGCTTCACGTAAGCGGGACAACCCCATATCCTAATATGTTTAAACGTGGGTTTCTTGGAGTGCCAAAGTTCATAAGGTGTGGAGTTAACTGCTTTGGTATTAACCCTATTCAGCAAATACACGGCAGTTAGGAGTGCATGACCCCACAGGTATGCCGGTAGCTCGGTGAACCCCATCATAGATCGAACCATGTCTAACAGTGTTCGATTCCGACGTTTGGAAACTCCATTAAGTTGAGGAGTTCCAGGAGGAGTCCATTGAGACAGAATCCCATTCTCTTTAAGATAGTCTATAAACTCAGTACTTAAGTATTCGCCACCACGATCGGATCGTAGTTTCTTAATACGTCTACCGAGTTGGTTTTCTACTTGGTGTCTAAAATCTTTGAACCTTTCAAAAGTTTCAGACTTATACTTCATTAAGTACACGAAACCATACCTAGAATAATCATCGGTAAAGGTAACGAAGTAGTTAAAACCACCCCTAGCACTAACGCTTAGTGGACCACACACGTCTGAATGGATCAAATCCAAAAGACCCTCGGCCCGTTCCATCTTCGCTTTGAAGGGAGTCTTGGTCATTTTTCCTTTAAGGCAGGATACACAAGTTTGAAGTGATTTAACGTCCTCCATGGAGAACATTCCTTCACTAACAAACTTGTTCATCCTTCTCAAGGAAATGTGACCTAGTCGAGCGTGCCAAAGTTGTGCGGGGTTAAGACTTATATCTTTTCGTTTTGCTGGTATAACGTTAATAGGTATTTCACTTGGATTCAGTTCATATAAGTTGTTTATAAGTTGTCCCTTACAAATCATATTTTGTTCATTTTGTATAATGCAAATCGAATTTCCAAAAACAAAAGTAAAACCTTCATTATCCAAAACAGGAATAGAAATAAGGTTTCGAATAAGTGACGGAACAAATAAACAATTGTTCAAAACAATGGAAAAACTAGAATCCAAAACAGAAAGATAAATTGTCCCAATGGCTTCAGCAGCAACCCTTGCTCCGTTGCCCATTCTTAGGTAGGTCTCACCCACATTAAGCTTCCTACTTCTTGTCATGAGCTGCAAATCATTACAAAGATGTGAGCCACAACCAGTATCCAATACCCAAGCAGAAGTTTTAACGGACAAGTTAACTTCAACTAAATACGTACCCTTTTCAGAACGTTTCTGATCGAGGTAAGCCTTGCAGTTGCGTCGCCAATGGCCCTTCTTTCCACAATGATGGCAAGCGTCATCAACTTGCTTGGTGACCTTGTCATTCTTCACTCCGCTCGACTCGCCCTTCTCAAGTTTCTTGCTCGGGCCGAAACTCCTTTCTTTCCTTTTCTTCTGGAAAGAACCTTTCTTTGCAGAAGGAGCAACTAGGAGAACAGATTTCTCCTTCTTGATCGTGGACTCATAGCTGACCAACATGTTCAACAACTCATCCAATGGTGGATCGAGCTTGTTCATGTTGAAGTTCACTATGAACGATTCATAAGAACTAGGAAGAGACAGTAGGATCAAATCCACCGAGAGCTCGGCCGGGAGGGTGACATCAAGGTTCACCAACTTCTCAAGGAGAGTGATCATCTTGAGACCGTGTTCGTGGACCGAAGCCCCTTCACGCAGACTCATGGTGATCAACTCCTTGGTAGCTGAGTACCTCGATGCCCTAGTATTCTCACTGTACATGCTTTCAAGATGATGCTTGATATCATAAGCATGCACGTGAGACTCATACTTCCTCGCGAGCTCTGGCACCATGGATGCTAGCATGTAGCACCTCACATGGAGGTCGTCCTTCTTCCATGCCTCGAAAGTGGCAGTCTCGTTAGCAGTAGCAGTCGCAGGAAGAGCAGCGGGGGGACGTTCATTGAGCACATAGAGACGCTCCTCGACTTGGAGCACAAGTTTCAGATTGCGAAGCCAATCCAAATAGTTTGGACCGGTGAGTTTGTTTTGGTCGAGGATTGAGGAAAGGGGATGTTTGGACATTGTTGCTGAGAAAATTTTAAGAAGACAATAATTAGAGTTTAGTTCGTAATAATCGTTACAATTAAAATTTTGGACTTTTATGTTTTAATTGTTCTCCCACTAATTTTATCGAATTCCACCACCCTCTAGCAGACAATCGAGAAAACTTATTTTTCTTTAATGGGCTTTAGGTCCAATAGCGCTAATGTAACCCGTAGTTAATCTATCCCGATTACATAAGCCTAAAGGTAGAGTACTATCAATCACATCACTATGTGACCCTAAAGATCGATTTACCTCACACTTGATAATGACCTAAGTTAATCTAGCGAATATCAAAATCTTCGTGTGTCAAGTCTAGCCTACCAATATGAGATGTCATAGATCCAACTATATCAAACTAATGCAATCCCTAGTTAATCTAGCCGACCACATTAATCCAACATAATTTTATCTATGACCGTATCTCCATCTAATGTCAATTAAATTACAGCTTATCCCACAATAGCACTCCCCGCTAACACGGCTTACTGCACTATTATGAGAGGCTACACATAATTTAATTGTTGGTAGAAGGAAAGAAAAATTCAACAATTTGGTTTTTCTTTATAGCTTGATAATTATTCTTAATAAAGAATGAGGGATTTTATTTATTAAATCTTATTAGCTCATCGGAAGTTTTAGGTTATGATCGTTTGTGATTCCTACAACTATGTTCTCTAGGTATGTGGAAACGCATATTGATCCTAAGAGAGACATACGATCATCATCGTACTTAATCACAATTATTCATCTCATGAATTAATTAATTAATACGATAAATTGCAAATATAATTAACGGACTCCTTTCATTCATAAATCAGTCAAATAAGAATGAAGTCCATTAATTATTTGCCATCTAATTTGTGTTCCATTAATTAAACTAATTTAACGATTAAATTAAATAATTAATCCAACACCATTCTTTGAATTCAAATTAAATTAATGGATCAATTATCTAATTTGGGTTTAATTGATAAATAATTTCAAAAATTAAAAATCAATTAATTTTTAATATTAGTTTCAGAAAATCAAATTAATTTTTTTTTTTTTTTTTTTGTGCTGACCGGACCGGTCGGACCGGTTCGGTCAGCTGAAAAACAGCAGCAAAATCGAATTTTTTCAAAATTAAAAATTTTAATATTTTCTGAAATATTCAAAATATTTAATTAATATTAAAACACCCAATTAGATAACACCAATAATTCAACAATTCAACAAATCGAAGCATGCTTTCGAAAACGATAAACACGTTGACAAATAAACGATTAACCCGTGGCTCTGATACCACTGTTGGGGATCGTGCATGTATACGCAGCGGAATTTAAAATTTTTAGATCGAACTAATTTCGATTACATGCATAAACTAATCACAAAGTCAACGTACCTTAACGCTTCCGCCATACATATGGTAATTATCGATTTAATTGAAAAATACGTAAAACCGAAAATCACGAAACATGCTTCTACTTCATTTCACAAAATCGAAACATGTAATCACGTATTACTCATGCTCATGAATCATAATTCATACAGAACATGCTCCAATTAATTTACGAAAGTTTCAATTCATTTACCTCTTGTAGCGTGCGATTTCGACGAATCGAAATCCTAGAACGAGTCACGTACAAGCTGCTATATACCACTCCTAGGGGCTGCAGGAACACCACCAAACGGCAGCTGGTCCGAAAGTGAGGCGACGGCGGCGCGTGTGTGTCAGCGGCGGCGGCGCGTGGGCGGTGCAGCGGAGCGTGCGGCGGTGCAGCGGGGGCGTGGCAATTCCGTCGGGGCAGCAGCTCCTCTCCAATTAGGTTTCACCTCGAATAAACGGATCTCCCCCTACTGTAGCACTAGATACAAAGGGGTTAGATAACAAAGGGAATACGATAGACAAAGGAGAGGAAAAACCGGCGGATTCCAGCGGTGATCGGCGCCGGAGCGGCGGGGCAGCAGCGGCCGAGAGGCTGGACGGCTAGGGCTGGACGGCTAGGGTTTTTGTGTGTAAAAATCTGATCTCAAACTCTTGTTTGAGGTCTATTTATACTTAGGGTTTTCAACCCTAGCGGGCTAAAGTCATTGGGCTTGACCCACTGATGCATTAAGCCCATTCCCTCGTCGGCCTCGTTTCTAATAAACGAACGTCCACAAAATTATAACAAAATTATATTTGTGACGAGCTCAAAGTCCTCGTCGATACGAGTGCCTCTTCGAAATTTCCAATTTCCAAAATTGGAAACTTCCACTTCAGTGGACCTGCTAAATTGGGAAACTTCTCAATTTAGGAAGTTCACTAATTTCCGCATATCTCTTTCTCTACGTTTATTCCGACTCGTAATCCACAATCACGAATCTTGGACTCAATCATATTGACCTCCAACTTTGCAAAGATTAACATATTAATCTATGCTCATTGTTATCAAGGATCCATGTTACACGAGAAGTGTGACCCTCAATGGTTGAGGTGTATGCTAGTCGTGGGCTCACAACTCTTTGTGATTCGAACAACACATTGTTCTTATACGAACTCCTCCCAAGAGTCCTGATTAGAGTAAAACTCATTTTACCTAATCCCGATCAAATCGGTGCCCAACGAATCAAGATTGGCGTCTAGCAACTACGCATCATGATTCCCTAGATACAAATGAAGTGCCTGCAAGAACCTTATGATATAGTTAGCGTACAGTACGATCCTTTCGTAGCACATGTCCCGATTGAACTAGAGGCATTGGTTCACCGAGACCTCTTATAAAGTTCAATAACCGTGCGAACGTTCTAGGTATTATAAATCCGTTCGTGTGCGACTTAGGGAAACACATTTCCCTAATCACCCCACTATCAACTCTGGCCAGAGATTCCATGGATTATAAACCGTCAGAACACACAGGACATCCATGACTACTCAAGCGCTCGAATCCCCTACTACAATGGACAGACTTCACACTAGATTTCGGATTGCACGAACGTTGGCCCTTGGAGTGGTCCGCGGTGGGACTCAGGGACAGGTCACGATACAATCGGTCCTCTAGTGAAGTCACGGTGATGTCTGGGTCTTAAGGACTAATGGTGTACAACTATATCTTAGAAACCTATTACTCGATGAATGAGAACCACTTATAGATTTCTAGGGCGAGGGAGTTCAGTGAACTCATCCAGTGTGAGCACCCACTCAAGTATGCCGATGTCACAACACCGAGGACTGATGAGACGCAGTACACATACACTAACTGCTAGTCTCAAAAGGGAAAGGCCGGTATCCTCATTATTGGCGTAACCCATCGACTAGGAACAAGGTTTAACAGTTACATTACATTGCTGAGTTATCTCACGATTCTACTAGACCAACTCACAGTAATAGAGTAACTCGTTAGGACTATATCTATGCTGCTTGCATGGGATAACAGATATAGAATGCCAAATAAGATATTTTATTATTACGAACGAAAAACGATTGTTTTATTACAAAGAAAAGAGAAAGACCACAGCCACAAGTTGGCTTGCCGGTCACCTACTCTAACAATCTCCCACTTGACCTAAAGCCAACTACTCATAAATCTAAGTCCCATCGACTCTCGATGTTTCTCGTGGACTGATCCTGACAATGGCTTGGTGAAGGGATCTGCAATATTGTCCTCCGAGGTGACTCTGTCTAGCTTGACTGGATATATGTATCAAAGGGATCGTACTGTACGTTAACTACATCACAAGGTTCTTGCAGGCACTGCATTTGTATCTAGGGAATCATGACGCGTAGTTGCTAGACGCCAATCTTGATTCGTTGGCTAGTTAAGTTGAAACTAGCTTCAACTTAATTATAACTCTAGAGACGAGTTTAAACCACAATGGGTTGTGGGCCCACGGCTAGCTTTCACCTGAACCATCGAGGGTCACAATGCAACGAGCTAAGATTAATTAGTTAATCTTAGTGTAATTGGAAGTCAATGTGATTGAGTCCAACATTCGCAATTGTTAATTACGGATGAGAATAAGTAGAGGAAAAGAATCCAACGAAAATTTAGTGAACTTTCAATTTTGGGAAGTTTCCCAATTTGGCAAGTCATAAATTAGGGTTTCAAATTTCGGAAATTGGTAAATTGCAAATTTGTACTCGAATCGACGAGAATTTGTGCTCGTTGTCAAAATATAATTGTTATATTTTTGTGAGCATTCGTTCGTTAGAAACGAGCCGAGAAAGAGAGTGGACTTATGTTGTTTGGCCTAGCCCAACTTAAGGCCTGTTAAGGTTTTCATAAGGAGCATATAAATAGGATTTATATGTCTTGTGAAAGTGATACAAAAAACCACATAACACAAGCTTGAATCCCTAGCTTCTATCCTCATGGTCGTCAACCTTGCAGCAGAAATCCTTTGTCTGCCACGAGCCGCCGCGCCGCCGCCAGTCGCCACCGTATCAGCATCTTCCTTTTCCCTTCGTTCTTCTTCGTTGTACTTAGTCTATCACGTATCTAGTGCTGCGTAGATAGTGGACTGAATATACGAGGTGAAACCTAGGAAGAGGAAGATTATTATGCCGCTAACGCCGTCACCAGGGTCGTCCCCACGTGCCCCCATGCGCCGCCACAAGCCGGTGATGTGAGAAGGCAATTCTGAAAAACTGCTCTCGGATTTTCTGCACAGTAGAGGTAGAAAAATCGTCTTAAATCAACGTGTGACCGGATGAATGTGAAATTTTGAAATAAGCTTCACGACTCATATATCTACAATCTGTCAGAAAGAATTATCTATCCAGTAAATAACTATGGAGATATTGAAGTCGGAGCAGGACTGTAATTTCAAATCAGCAAACAGGTTGGATAAGTAGGAGTGGGAAGAGCAGCTAGCTATCTTCTCGAGTCTTCGTTCGATTCACGCATCAAGGGTAACATATCGTTTTCCCTAATTAATATACATGTGTTAATTAATTTATATTAATTGACATTAATGTATGTTAATTGATTATTGAATCACATGAATCTATATGTTCGATTATGTGTTTATGTGAATCGTTCGTTGAGCATGTTAATTATCTGATTTGATTTTGCGAGCATGCTATGATGATTTAATCCAATTTTAAACAATTTTAAAGCTGGAAAAATTCTAAACAATATTTCAAAAATATTTTAAACTTACGAAAACTCCCAATTACATAATACGACAAACACTACTTTAATAAATCGAACATGCATAAAATCATAGCATATAAACACGAACGCACGTGCCCGATCCCCAACAGTGGTATCAGTGTTGGGTTTCGGGCACGCATACGCAGCGGAAAACAAAAATTTTGTGCGAATTAAACGACTTTAAAACACACAAGTACATGCCCGATGAATTAAAACAATTAATTGCGTACCTTTGCGCTTCCAGCGAAATTTAAAAACAATATACATGCTAATAAATTTAACCGAATTTAAATCAATTAACATGCTCGCAATTTAAACCAAATAACATGCTCGCAACGATTTAATCGATTACACATAATCACATAAAATCATACAAACACAAGCATGAAATCATAGTTTAAATTAAACCCTAAAAACGAAACTAGGGTTTCGAGTATTTACCTCTTGACGCGTGAGGTAGGAGCGAACGATTCGTCGTGATTACTACGGAAACCAATCCGTAGAATCGGGGCAGCAATGGAACAGCAGCAGCGACGGTGCGGCAGCTCACGGCGGCGCGTGTACAGCACGCGCGGTTGTGCGAGGCGGCGCGTGGGGCAGCGTGCGGCTTTGGCTCGTGCGTTGCTCCTCGATTCTTCGATCTACGGTCTTCCTCCTCTCGGATTTCACCTCGTATACTTCGATCTACTAAATCGTGGCACTAGACACGAAGTAGTTAGAATAAAACGGAAAGAAAAAAAGGAGAAAGAATACCGAACAAAAACCGGCCGAGGAACGGCCGTTTCCGGCGACGGAGCGGCGGTGGTGGCGCGGTGGTGGCCGCGCGGAAGAGATGGCGAGAGAGAGAGGGTGGCCGATTAGGGTTAGGGTTTTTTGTGTGTTTTTGTGTGCTAGGGTTATAAATCATGTATTTATAGTCCCTAGCATGAAACCCTAGCGGGCTTAAGTTGGATTGGGCCCAACAGCTTAAGCTCGTTAGTTTCTTTAATCGCTCGTATCTCTCAATTCAATGATCGAAAAATTGTAACGATTACAATTTCCGAGTCATTATAATTTTCTCGTCATTACGAGTGCCATCTCTTATTTTCCAACTTTCCAAAAGTGGAAACCCTAGTTCAGTGGACTTTCTAAATTTGGAAACTTCCCGATTTAGAAAGTTCACTAACATGTTCGCTTATTCTTTTCCTTTTCTTATTCTCATTCATAATTCCAAATTACGAATGTTGGACTCAATCATATTGACTTCCAATTATGCAAAGATAAACTATTTTATCTCTGACCGTTTATTCAAAGATCTCATGTGCACGAGCAGTGTGACCCTCGATGGTTCAGGTGTAAGCTAGCCGTGGGCCCACAACTCTTTGTGGTCAAAACTCGTCCCCTTCGAGTTACAATTAAGATGAAGCTCGTTTCACCTTAATCACCCAACGAATCAAGATTGGCGTCTAGCAACTACGCGTCATGATTCCCTAGATACAAATGAAGTGCCTGCAAGAACCTTCAGATATAGTTAACGTACAGTACGGTCCCTTCGATTCATATGTCCCGATCGAACTAGAGGCATTGGTTCATCGAGACCTCTTTATATGTTCAATAACGGTGCGATCGTTCTAAGTGTTGTAATCCTTACGTGCATGACTTAAAGAATCGAATTCTCTAATCATCACTTAGTCAGCTCTGGCCAGAGACTTAGAATGATTACAAACTTTCAGAACACACAGGACATCCAAGACTATTCTAGCGATCGAATCCCCGACTACAATGCACAGACCTCCCACTAGATTTCGGACTGCACGAACACTGGCCCTTGGGATGGTCCTCGGTGGAACTCAGGGACAGGTCACGATACAGCTGGTCCTCTAGTGAAGTCACGGTGATGTCTAGGTCATAAGGACTAATGGTGTACAACTATACCATAGATATCTCTACTCGATTATTGTGAACCACTTAGAGATTTCTAGGGTGAGGGAGTTCAGTGAACTCGTCAACTTACGAGCACCCACTTGTGCATGCCGATATCACAATACCGTTTACTGATGAGATGCAGTACACATACACTAAGTGCTAGTCTTAATGGGAAAGGCCGATATCCTCATTAGTGGCGTAACCCTTCGACTTGGAACACGTTTAACAGTTATAATACTTAAGTAAATATCTCACGATCCTAACGATCAATTACTAGTACTTGTAATAACTGTAAGGACTATATCTATGCTTGTGACAAAGGGACAGAGATATAGAATGCCAATGTGTTTTATCATTAATAAGAATAAAGGTTCGTTTATTACAATAATAAATACGAAAGACCACAGCCACAAGTTGGCTTGTTGGTCACCTACTCTAACAATCTCCCACTTGACCTAAAGCCAACTACCCATAAACCGCAATCCCATCGACTCTCGATGTTTCTCATGGACCGATCTTGGTAAAGGCTTCGTGAAGGAGTTGGTTTAATTTTAATTTGATTTTAAAATTGGATTTGATCGATTTTAAAATTGGAATTAGAAAATTAGATTTGATTTTAGAATTGGATTTGATCGATTTTAAAATTGGAATTGGAAATTGGATTTAAAATTAAAATTGGATTTGAGTTTTAAATTCCAAAATGATTTTCTAAAAATTATCCTGGCCGGACAGCTCGGTCATATCGGTCCAACCGGTCCTACCGGGTCTAACCGGTTCAGACAGCCGGAAATAAATAAATAATTATTTTTCCATAAATTACAATTAAATCAAAATTCGTAACACCCCGCATTTTCGGTAAAATAATTTTTACCACCTTTATGTGAATAATTGCGAAATTAGAATTTATAATAATTCTTGCATGATTAGTATTTACGTGAATTAGGTAATTATGCAATTATTATGTGAATTATGTGATTATGTGAATTATGTGATTATGTGAATTATGTGATTATGTGAATTATGTGATTATGTGAATTATGTGATTATGTGAAATATGTGCTTAGGAAATATTTCGAGATATTATTTCGAAATAAATTATTTTCATGAATTAGGATTTTATTCTTGCATGTGATTTTTAAATGAGCATTTCATACACAAAATTTTAGAAAATAAATTTCCCCATGGATTTTTGGATTTTTAATTAATGTCGAAAATTAGAAAATGCTCCCCACATTTTCTTGAATTTTCGGACATCACTCACACACACACACATGATTTTTAAATTCTTGCATATTAATTGGTAGAAAAACATGCATTGGTGTGGTTGTACTTTGAGCATAGAAAGAAATACCTAAAGCCTAGTTCCCTACCCTATAGACTAGGAATGCCTTTTTTTTCACACCTTCAAGTAAGACCAAAGGTCTTCTTCTCCTCCCTTCCCCTTCATCTTTCGGCAGCCACCACCACCACCATAGCCACCACCTTCTCAAGCTTGAACCACCCTAGAACCACCACCACCTCATATTTTCGGAAATTGCAAAATCACCCCCACAAAAAATGCATTTCCCTTTCTTCTCCATTGGCTTTGAAGTCTCCAAAAACTCTATAAATACCACCCATGCCTAAGATCAAAATTCACTCTCAAACTCCACTCTTACAATCCTTAAGTTCAAAGTCTCCTTCTATTTCAATAGAAGAAGAATTTTCGGCCAAGGCTAAGTAAGCTTCCTCTTCCTCTTTTCTTTTTCTTTTTTTCGAAAAGAGCCAAGCTCTTCTTCCTCCAAGTTCTTTTGTTCTTCTTCTTATTTTCTTAATGCCTAATCTAACTCTTAATCTCTTCTTGTATTAGAGAGAAAAGAGCTAACAAGCCCTTCCCCTAAAGAGTATAGGTGAGAATTCTTGAATTCTTGCTCAAACCTACAACACCACTAGTATTTTCGGTTTTTATGTGTTTTTATGTGTTTTCATTGTTGATTCTTGCATATTATGTGATTATATGTTCTAGATGATGATTGCATGTTAGTATTTTGAAAAGATAGCTTTATTCTTGAAATTTTGTGATTTTTCGAAAATTGGGGAAAAATGTTTTAAATGGCTTATTTGGCTCAATAAGTGCCTTGCATGTGTTGATCTAGTGTTTGATTGTTGATTTTTGAAAAGAAAATGAATTTTTGGCGTAGCCATGAAACTTTCGAAATTTTTGGGGAAAATGTTTTAAATTGCTTATTTGGCCTAATTAGTACTTTGCATGTGTTAATCTAGTGTTTGATTGTTGATTTGTGAAAAGAAAATGAATTTTTGACTTAGCTAAGGAACTTTCGAATTTTTGAGGTAAAATGCTTGAAATTGCTTATGTGGTTTATTTTGTGTTTTGCATGTGTTGATCTTGTGTTGATTGTTGTTTTAAGGCCTTGCATGTTAAGATTGGTGATTAATTGTTGATCTAAGGTCTTGCATGTTAAGATCTAGTGATCGATGGTTGATCTAAAGTCTTGCATGTTAAGATCTAGTGTTTTCTATGAAAAATGGTTTAAGAACTAAGAACTTGTGCTAATTTGGTTTAAAATACTCTTGCATGTGAAGATCTAGTGTGTTTGCTTGAATAAATGTAAAGATGAAAGTCTTGAATTTTATTCTTGTAAAAATGCTAGATCTAGTGAACTTTGTTGTTAGATTGTTTTTGCATGTTAAGATTTCGGTTATTTCTATGTTTTTATGGCTAAATGATTTTGTGAAGCTTTATGTGTATTTTCTATGTGCTCCTATGTGGTCTTGCTTGCTTATGTGAATCATTGGGTGTAAGGATGAGAGAAGGGTAAGTAGAAAGAGTGCATGGGTGGGTGCATTAAGTGTCATGAATTTTTAAAAGATAAAACTATGTTGGAAAGTCTTTCAAAGTTACGGTAAATTTCTCGGGTACGGCGAGCCTGGTCCCGTAGGGCCTAGGGGTGGTTTGATCCCACGTAGTTAGTCATGGTTCGAATTACATGGGGTTATTTATCCGTAACTTAGATTGGCTCTTCCGAGGGATTCCCGACAATTTTTCATGTCATGCATGTTGCATTTCGGTGTTGTTGATATAGGCGGGAAAATCTCACTCTATGGTCTTGGGACCGTAGGGTTATAAAGGTGGGAAATTCCTTCTATATTCATCAATACGTGTCATGGCATAGGGTTATAAAAGTGGGATATTCTCACTCTATGGTCTTGGGATCATAGGGTTATAAAGGTGGGAATTATCTCACTCTATGCGTGGTGACAATTATGTGAATGAAGAAAGCCGACGAAAAAGGGAAGTATATGATTGTTTTACTTCATGTTGTATGTTCATGTATAAGATATATGTATGTTTATATATATATATGTATAGATATATGTATGCTCTATGTGCTATGTGTATTCGATATTACTTCAAGATTCTCATTGAGTCCTCAAAGACTCATATAGGTGTTGTATGTTTGTAGGTATACCCGATCTAGTGCCCGAGGAGTGAAGTTGGGAATCGAGCTCGAGAATCGGAAGGGGATCGTATGGAGGGGTTGTGGATAGTGTTGGCTCTTAATTTGGTTATGTGGTTCTATTTGTACAATATGCTTGTAAAAACGTTCGATATGGTTTTAGGTATTTTCTACCGATCGCTTCCTCCGATCGGTGGAAATTATTAAAAGACGACATGTGTAATAGTAATTAGGATTACCCTATTTTGGATAATTAATCGGTAATCCGTAGCCTTTTGTAAGCGAAAGCAAATTTTAACTATCTATATGCATGCATGCTTTCGACTAGTAATTTCTTCGTATTTTGTCTCCATGCTCTAAAATTATTTTCATATAGGTTCTCTGCTTAGAAAATCATGAAATTATAGGAGTCTCTGCATCTCTCTGTTCTCATCATATTGGTAGGTCTTGTGCATGATTTGGGTAAGTAGTTATTTAGTTATGATTTGTTTCTCGCTACTGCATTGAAACAGGGTCATTCGGGTGTTTTCTGATATAACTGGAGTTTTACTCACTCAAATGCCTTGTTTCCACTTGGAAAATGTTTTAAACTTACCTTTCTGCCTTGGGGTAACATTTGGTAGTTTTTGGGTCAGTGAGGAATTTATTATGAATTTTCAAAACTCCCTCCCCTGTTCTGGATTTTTAAACTGAGTGACTGTGCCATTTTATTTATTTCTCCTAAATGGCCATGCATCTTTCAAAACTGTTTTAACTGAGTGATCTAGACCCGTGTTAGGTGGTATGGTATAATTTTGGGGTTATTTTCATGAGTAGTTTAAGAGGAATTAATTTTTAAAGCTTCTGCATTGAATCTGTCCGCATTTGCATTAAGTTCATCATGCCTAGTTAATTTCTAGTCTTGCATGTAGTATGCCTTTGTGTTAGAATTTGATTAGGATTTAGCAAGCTGTGCCCTCTCTCCCTCTTATTTAAAAGAAAATTTTTTATGTAAATTTTATATCCACAAAAATCATGTTTTCAAAAGTCTTCCGCTGAGATTACATATAATAAGGGTAATCGAGAGAGGGGTGTCACAGCAGTCGTGGTATCAGAGCAACGATCCCGGAATCCTCCATACGACCTAAAGACCTTCACGATTCTCAAAGCACGACTCCAACTGAACACTCGGGCAGGTATATGTTTATGTGAATATTATGGCTAATGTGTATTATTTGTATATGTTTAAGTATTAAAATGTCTGGAGCAAGAACTCGAGTTCAAAATGCCGCTAACGATCCTCACAATCAATCTCGTACCATCCAAGACCTCACCGCCCTCGTCCGAGAACAAAATGAACAAATCAACCGCCTTGTTAACCTTCAAAACCAAAACCCTCATCCACCTCCTCCTCCTCCTCCCCAACCTAGAAATACAGCCCCACAAGCCACCTACGAGCGATTCTTGAAAATGCATCCTACCGAATTCCACGGCGGCCCTAGTCCAACTGTTGCCGAAGAATGGATCAAATCCCTCGAAGTTATTTTCGAGTACATGGTGATGAACGACAGCGACCGAATCCATTGTGCACTATTCTTGTTGAAAAACGAAGCCCGAAATTGGTGGGAAGGCGCAAAGAGTGGAATCGATCTAGCAAATACCACTTGGGAAGCTTTCAAAGTTCTTTTCTTCGAAAAGTACTTTTCCAAGAATGTCCGAGCACAAAAGCTTAAGGAGTTTCTCGAACTCAAACTAGGAAACCTAACCGTTGCCGAATTCACACGCCGTTTCGAGCAAGGAAGCCTCTACGCACCTTTCATATCCAAAGACGACACCGAGAAAATGAATCACTACCTAAGAGGCCTCAACCCGATAATCAAGCGCGACGTTCGACTAACCTCTGCCTCTACTTTCCGCGGAGTAGTGGACAAAGCCTTGGAAGCCGAACAAGACGAGATGGAAATACGACAATGGAGACCTCCTCACGATGCCTCTTCTCGACCATGGAAGAAACCGAACCTCAACAACGCCAAGGGAAAGCAACCGATCAACCGAGCAACCGTGACCCCGAGCAACAAACCCTTTTGCCCCAAATGCAATCGAGCGCACTCAGGCGATTGTATTGCCGGAACCGACCATTGTTTTCGATGCAAGAAGCCCGGACACATGGTCCGAGACTGCCCTATCGCCCCGAGACAAGTGCCGGGACGAGTATTCGCCATGACAAGAGACCAAGCCGAAGCTGACCCGTCAATGATCGCAGGTACCGTTAATGTGTATAATAATTCCGTGTATGCCCTCATCGACTCCGGATCAACTCACTCATTCATCTCAAGTACCCTCGTTGCCGAACTCCGCCTAGTCCGTAGCCAAGCCGATGCCTTGTTTAGCATACTTATTCCTTCCGGTGATGAACTTAAGTCAAATTTCATCGTCAAAGATTGCCCTATTCAGATTCGTAACCAAACCCTAGCCTCCGATCTGATCATTCTACCCATTAAACATTTCGAAATAATTCTCGGAATGGATTGGTTATCAAAATTCGACGCCCAAATCAATTGCGCCCACAAAACCGTTCGTTTCTCCTTACCGAATGGAAGTTTTCTCGAATTCCGAAGCTCGTACAATCCGTCGATTCCTATCATTTCCGCCATCAAAGCGAGCAAACTTATTCAAAAGGGACATCTATGTCATTTGGTCGACATAGTGGAAGCTCTCAACGAAGATAAAGCCAACATTTCCGAAGCGCCAACCGTTTGTGATTTTCCCGATGTCTCTCCCGAAGATCTCACCGGTCTTCCGCCCGATCGTGAAATCGAATTCGAAATTAATTTGATTCCCGGTTCCGCTCCTATCTCGAAGGCACCTTATCGCATGGCGCCGTTAGGGCTAAAGGAACTCAAGGACCAAATTCAAGATCTTATCGACAAGAAGTTCATCCACCCTAGTTTTTCCCCATGGGGTGCTCCGGTACTCTTCGTGAAAAAGAAAGATGGAACTCTCCGGATGTGTATCGACTACCGAGAACTCAACAAGGTCACCGTCAAAAACAAGTATCCATTGCCACGAATTGACGACCTTTTCGATCAACTTCAAGGCTCCACGGTCTATTCCAAAATCGACCTTCGTTCCGGATATCATCAATTGAAGATCAAGAAGGAAGATAATCCGAAAACCGCGTTTCGGACTCGCTACGGCCATTACGAATTTGTAGTGATGTCGTTTGGTCTAACCAACGCCCCAGCCGCTTTCATGGATCTCATGAATCGAGTTTTTCGCAAATACCTCGATCAATTTGTGATCGTATTCATCGACGATATCTTGGTGTATTCAAGAAATGATGAAGAACATCGGAATCATTTGGAAATGGTGCTCCAAACCCTCCGAGAGAACCAACTCTATGCGAAGTTTTCCAAATGCGAGTTTTGGTTAAGACAAGTCCACTTTCTTGGTCACGTAATTTCCAAGGAAGGCATAGCCGTCGATCCAAGCAAAATTGAAGCCGTTTGTAACTGTTCAATTCCTCGCAATGTCGGAGAAATCCGAAGTTTCCTCGGCCTCGCAGGCTACTACCGACGGTTCGTTCCGAACTTTTCCAAGATAGCCGCTCCACTCTCTCGTTTGACCCGAAAAGAAGTCAAGTATCAATGGACTCCCGAATGTGAGTCTAGTTTCCAAGAACTCAAGAAGCGATTAACCTCGGCACAAATCCTCGCTCTACCGGATAAAACCGGAAACTATGTGGTCTATAGTGACGCCTCCAAGCACGGGCTCGGAGCCGTCCTAATGCAAAACGGGAATGTAATTGCCTACGCCTCTAGACAATTGAAAGACTACGAGAAGAATTACCCGACGCACGACTTAGAACTCGCGGCAGTCGTGTTCGCCCTCAAAATTTGGAGACATTATCTTTACGGCGAAAAATGTTCGATCTTCACCGACCACAAAAGTCTCAAGTACTTCTTTACTCAAAAAGAGCTCAATATGAGGCAAAGAAGATGGCTTGAATTAGTCAAGGACTATGATTGCGAAATCCTCTACCATCCCGGTAAAGCCAACGTTGTCGCCGACGCTCTTAGCCGAAAATCCATGTCCGCCTTGATCATTAAACCGCCGCTCGAATCAACTATCAAGTCCGCTCAAGACCATGATGATCAACTTGTCAAAATCCGAGAAGGCTTAGCAACCAGTCAAAATTCAAATTTCTCGATGACCAACGGCAACATCTTGAAATTTCGAGGGAGAATTTGCATTCCGGCGAACAAGGAGATAAAGGGATTAATTCTCGACGAAGCTCACAAAACGCCCTACTCTTGCCATCCGGGTGAAACCAAAATGTATCAAGACTTGAAGAAGTTGTATTGGTGGCCAGGCATGAAGAAGGATATAGCCAAATACGTATCCGAATGCCTAATTTGTCAACAAATCAAAACGGAACACCAAAGACCCGGTGGACTTCTACAATCCCACCTTATTCCCGAATGGAAATGGGAAAGAGTAACGATGGACTTTGTTCAAGGTTTCCCGAAGACTCTTAAATGATCCGATTCAATATGGGTGATAGTCGATCGCCTAACCAAGTCCGCACATTTCTTACCGGTCAAAACAACTTTTAGTCTCGAAAATCTAGCCGAGCTCTATATCGGAGAAATCGTCCGACTCCATGGCGTTCCGATATCAATCATCTCCGACCGAGATCCCCGATTCACTTCCAAATTTTGGAAAAGATTGCACGAAACGATGGGAACCTGTCTAGCCTTTAGCACGGCATACCATCCCCAAACCGACGGACAATCGGAAAGGACAATCAAGACCCTCGAAGACATGCTTCGAGCATGTATATTAGATTTTGGTGGAAATTGGGAAAGTCGTCTACCGCTCATCGAATTCTCGTACAACAATAGCTTCCAATCTTCGATCGGAATGGCACCTTACGAAGCCTTGTACGGAAGAAAATGCCGTTCTCCAATCCATTGGGACGAAGTAGGAGAGCGAAGCTTATTAGGACCCGAGCTAGTCCAACACACCGTCGACATAATCAAGAATATCCGAGAGAAAATGAGAACCGCCCAAGATCGCCAACAAAAGTACGCGAATAAAAGAAGACGAGAATTGGAATTCCAAGCCGGTGATCACGTATTCTTGAAAGTCGCTCCACTCAAAGGAATCATGCGATTCGGAAAACGAGGAAAGTTAAGCCCTCGATTCATTGGACCCTTCGAAATACTCGACCGAATTGGTGGCCAAGCCTATCGCCTAGCCCTACCGCCTCAACTATCCAAGATCCACAACGTCTTTCACGTCTCCATGCTCCGAAAATATATTCCCAACCCTAACCACATCCTTGAAACCGAACCCC
The DNA here is from genome assembly GCF_000504015.1 of Erythranthe guttata. The sequence continues at coordinate 1,115,686 of NW_012192830.1, forward strand.
TTGATTTATCCCCGAACCTATCCTTTACCGAAGAACCCTCCCAAATATTAGACCGAAAAGTTAGGAAACTCCGAAACAAAGAAATTCGCCTAGCCAAAATCCTTTGGAAAAACCATTCTCCGGATGAGTCAACGTGGGAACTTGAGGATGAGATTGTGAGTCGTTATCCGGAACTAATCGAAAAAGGTACAAATTTTGAAGAACCCTCCCAAATATTAGACCGAAAATGTAACACCCCGCATTTTCGGTAAAATAATTTTTACCACATTAATGTGAATAATTGCGAAATTAGAATTTATAATAATTCTTGCATGATTAGTATTTACGTGAATTAGGTAATTATGCAATTATTATGTGAATTATGTGATTATGTGAATTATGTGATTATGTGAAATATGTGCTTAGGGAAATATTTCGAAATAGAATGTCGTGCTTAGGGAAATATTTCGAAATAGAATGTCGAAATAAATTATTTTCATGAATTAGGATTTTATTCTTGCATGTGATTTTTAAATGAGCATTTCATACACAAAATTTTAGAAAATAAATTTCCCCATGCATTTTTGGATTTTTAATTAATGTCGAAAATTAGAAAATGCTCCCCACATTTTCTTGAATTTTCGGACATCACTCACACACACACACATGATTTTTAAATTCTTGCATATTAATTGGTAGAAAAACATGCATTGGTGTGGTTGTACTTTGAGCATAGAAAGAAATACCTAAAGCCTAGTTCCCTACCCTATAGACTAGGCATGCCTTTTTTTTCACACCTTCAAGTAAGACCAAAGGTCTTCTTCTCCTCCCTTCCCCTTCATCTTTCGGCAGCCACCACCACCACCATAGCCACCACCTTAGAACCACCACCACCTCATATTTTCGGAAATTGCAAAATCACCCCCACAAAAAAATGCATTTCCCTTTCTTCTCCATTGGCTTTGATATCTCCAAAAACTCTATAAATACCACCCATGCCCAAGATCAAAATTCACTCTCAAACTCCACTCTTACAATCCTTAAGTTCAAAGTCTCCTTCTATTTCAATAGAAGAAGAATTTTCGGCCAAGGCTAAGTAAGCTTCCTCTTCCTCTTTTCTTTTTCTTTTTTTCGAAAAGAGCCAAGCTCTTCTTCCTCCAAGTTCTTTTGTTCTTCTTCTTATTTTCTTAATGCCTAATCTAACTCTTAATCTCTTCTTGTATTAGAGAGAAAAGAGCTAACAAGCCCTTCCCCTAAAGAGTATAGGTGAGAATTCTTGAATTCTTGCTCAAACCTACAACACCACTAGTATTTTCGGTTTTTATGTGTTTTTATGTGTTTTCATTGTTGATTCTTGCATATTATGTGATTATATGTTCTAGATGATGATTGCATGTTAGTATTTTGAAAAGATAGCTTTATTCTTGAAATTTTGTGATTTTTCGAAAATTGGGGAAAAATGTTTTAAATGGCTTATTTGGCTCAATTAGTGCCTTGCATGTGTTGATCTAGTGTTTGATTGTTGATTTTTGAAAAGAAAATGAATTTTTGGCCTAGCCATGAAACTTTCGAAATTTTTGGGGAAAATTTTTTAAATTGCTTATTTAGCCTAATTAGTACTTTGCATGTGTTAATCTAGTGTTTGATTGTTGATTTGTGAAAAGAAAATGAATTTTTGACTTAGCTAAGGAACTTTCGAATTTTTGAGGTAAAATGCTTGAAATTGCTTATGTGGTTTATTTTGTGTTTTGCATGTGTTGATCTTGTGTTGATTGTTGTTTTAAGGCCTTGCATGTTAAGATTGGTGATTAATTGTTGATCTAAGGTCTTGCATGTTAAGATCTAGTGATCGATGGTTGATCTAAAGTCTTGCATGTTAAGATCTAGTGTTTTCTATGAAAAATGGTTTAAGAACTAAGAACTTGTGCTAATTTGGTTTAAAATACTCTTGCATGTGAAGATCTAGTGTGTTTGCTTGAATAAATGTAAAGATGAAAGTCTTGAATTTTATTCTTGTAAAAATGCTAGATCTAGTGAACTTTGTTGTTAGATTGTTTTTGCATGTTAAGATTTCGGTTATTTCCATGTTTTTATGGCTAAATGATTTTGTGAAGCTTTATGTGTATTTTCTATGTGCTCCTATGTGGTCTTGCTTGCTTATGTGAATCATTGGGTGTAAGGATGAGAGAAGGGTAAGTAGAAAGGGTGCATGGGTGGGTGCATTAAGTGTCATGAATTTTTAAAAGATAAAACTATGTTGGAAAGTCTTTCGAAGTTACGGTAAATTTCTCGGGTACGGCGAGCCTGGTACCGTAGGGCCTAGGGGTGGTTTGATCCCACATAGTTAGTCATGGTTCGAATTACATGGGGTTATTTATCCGTAACTTAGATTGGCTCTTCCGAGGGATTCCCGACAATTTTTCATGTCATGCATGTTGCATTTCGGTGTTGTTGATATAGGCGGGAAAATCTCACTCTATGGTCTTGGGACCGTAGGGTTATAAAGGTGGGAAATTCCTTCTATATTCATCAATACGTGTCATGGCATAGGGTCATAAAAGTGGGATATTCTCTCCTTTATAACGAGGAAAGTTAAGCCCTCGATTCATTGGACCCTTCGAAATACTCGACCGAATTGGTGGCCAAGCCTATCGCCTAGCCCTACCGCCTCAACTATCCAAGATCCACAACGTCTTTCACGTCTCCATGCTCCGAAAATATATTCCCAACCCTAACCACATCCTTGAAACCGAACCCCTTGATTTATCCCCGAACCTATCCTTTACCGAAGAACCCTCCCAAATATTAGACCGAAAAGTTAGGAAACTCCGAAACAAAGAAATTCGCCTAGCCAAAATCCTTTGGAAAAACCATTCTCCGGATGAGTCAACGTGGGAACTTGAGGATGAGATTGTGAGTCGTTATCCGGAATCGAAAAAGGTACAAATTTTGGGGACAAAATTTTTTTTAAGGGGGGAAGATTGTAACACCCCGCATTTTCGGTAAAATAATTTTTACCACCTTTATGTGAATAATTGCGAAATTAGAATTTATAATAATTCTTGCATGATTAGTATTTACGTGAATTATGTGAATTATGTGATTATGTGAATTATGTGATTATGTGAATTATGTGATTATGTGAAATATGTGCTTAGGAAATATTTCGAGATATTATTTCGAAATAAATTATTTTCATGAATTAGGATTTTATTGAAATAAATTATTTTCATGAATTAGGATTTTATTCTTGCATGTGATTTTTAAATGAGCATTTTATACACAAAATTTTAGAAAATAAATTTCCCCATGCATTTTTGGATTTTTAATTAATGTCGAAAATTAGAAAATGCTCCCCACATTTTCTTGAATTTTCGGACATCACTCACACACACACACATGATTTTTAAATTCTTGCATATTAATTGGTAGAAAAACATGCATTGGTGTGGTTGTACTTTGAGCATAGAAAGAAATACCTAAAGCCTAGTTCCCTACCCTATAGACTAGGCATGCCTTTTTTTTCACACCTTCAAGTAAGACCAAAGGTCTTCTTCTCCTCCCTTCCCCTTCATCTTTCGGCAGCCACCACCACCACCATAGCCACCACCTTCTCAAGCTTGAACCACCCTAGAACCACCACCACCTCATATTTTCGGAAATTGCAAAATCACCCCCACAAAAAATGCATTTCCCTTTCTTCTCCATTGGCTTTGAGGTCTCCAAAAACTCTATAAATACCACCCATGCCCAAGATCAAAATTCACTCTCAAACTCCACTCTTACAATCCTTAAGTTCAAAGTCTCCTTCTATTTCAATAGAAGAAGAATTTTCGGCCAAGGCTAAGTAAGCTTCCTCTTCCTCTTTTCTTTTTCTTTTTTTCGAAAAGAGCCAAGCTCTTCTTCCTCCAAGTTCTTTTGTTCTTCTTCTTATTTTCTTAATGCCTAATCTAACTCTTAATCTCTTCTTGTATTAGAGAGAAAAGAGCTAACAAGCCCTTCCCCTAAAGAGTATAGGTGAGAATTCTTGAATTCTTGCTCAAACCTACAACACCACTAGTATTTTCGGTTTTTATGTGTTTTTATGTGTTTTCATTGTTGATTCTTGCATATTATGTGATTATATGTTCTAGATGATGATTGCATGTTAGTATTTTGAAAAGATAGATTTATTCTTGAAATTTTGTGATTTTTCGAAAATTGGGGAAAAATGTTTTAAATGGCTTATTTGGCTCAATTAGTGCCTTGCATGTGTTGATCTAGTGTTTGATTGTTGATTTTTGAAAAGAAAATGAATTTTTGACTTAGCTAAGGAACTTTCGAAATTTTTGGGGAAAATGTTTTAAATTGCTTATTTGGCCTAATTAGTACTTTGCATGTGTTAATCTAGTGTTTGATTGTTGATTTGTGAAAAGAAAATGAATTTTTGACTTAGCTAAGGAACTTTCGAATTTTTTAGGTAAAATTCTTGAAATTGCTTATGTGGTTTATTTTGTGTTTTGCATGTGTTGATCTTGTGTTGATTGTTGTTTTAAGGCCTTGCATGTTAAGATTGGTGATTAATTGTTGATCTAAGGTCTTGCATGTTAAGATCTAGTGATCGATGGTTGATCTAAAGTCTTGCATGTTAAGATCTAGTGTTTTCTATGAAAAATGGTTTAAGAACTAAGAACTTGTGCTAATTTGGTTTAAAATACTCTTGCATGTGAAGATCTAGTGTATTTGCTTGAATAAATGTAAAGATGAAAGTCTTGAATTTTATTCTTGTAAAAATGCTAGATCTAGTGAACTTTGTTGTTAGATTGTTTTTGCATGTTAAGATTTCGGTTATTTCTATGTTTTTATGGCTAAATGATTTTTTGAAGCTTTATGTGTATTTTCTATGTGCTCCTATGTGCTCTTGCTTGCTTATGTGAATCATTGGGTGTAAGGATGAGAGAAGGGTAAGTAGAAAGGGTGCATGGGTGGGTGCATTAAGTGTCATGAATTTTTAAAAGATAAAACTATGTTGGAAAGTCTTTCGAAGTTACGGTAAATTTCTCGGGTACGGCGGGCCTGGTACCGTAGGGCCTAGGAGTGGTTTGATCCCACGTAGTTAGACATGGTTCGTAATATATGGGGTTATTTACCGGTAACTTAGATTGGCTCTTCCGAGGGATTCCCGACAATTTTTCATGTCATGCATGTTGCATTTCGGTGTTGTTGATATAGGCGGGAAAATCTCACTCTATGGTCTTGGGACCGTAGGGTTATAAAGGTGGGAAATTCCTTCTATATTCATCAATACGTGTCATGGCATAGGGTTATAAAAGTGGAATATTCTCACTCTATGGTCTTGGGATCATAGGGTTATAAAGGTGGGAATTATTTCACTCTATGCGTGGTGACAATTATGTGAATGAAGAACGCCGACGAAAAAGGGAAGTATATGATTGTTTTACTTCATGTTGTATGTTCATGTATAAGATATATGTATGTATATATATATATGTATAGATATATGTATGCTCTATGTGCTATGTGTATTCGATATTACTTCAAGATTCTCATTGAGTCCTCAAAGACTCATATAGGTGTTGTATGTTTGTAGGTATACCCGATCTAGGGCCCGAGGAGTGAAGTTGGGAATCGAGCTCGAGAATCGGAAGGGGATCGTATGGAGGGGTTGTGGATAGTGTTGGCTCTTAATTTGGTTATGTGGTTCTATTTGTACAATATGCTTGTAAAAACGTTCGATACGGTTTTAGGTATTTTCTACCGATCGCTTCCTCCGATCGGTGGAAATTATTAAAAGACGACATGTGTAATAGTAATTAGGATTACCCTATTTTGGATAATTAATCGGTAATCCGTAGCCTTTTGTAAGCGAAAGAAAATTTTAACTATCTATATGCATGCATGCTTTCGACTAGTAATTTCTTCGTATTTTGTCTCCATGCTCTAAAATTATTTTCATATAGGTGCTCTGCTTAGAAAATCATGAAATTTTAGGAGACTCTGAATCTCTCTGTTCTCATCATATTGGTAGGTATTGTGCATGATTTGGGTAAGTAGTTATTTATTTATGATTTATTTCTCACTACTGCATCGAAACAGGGTCATTCGGGTGTTTTCTGGTATAACTGGAGTTTTACTCACTCAAATGCCTTGTTTCCACTTGGAAAATGTTTTAAACTTACCTTTATGCCTTGGGGTAAAATTTGGTAGTTTTTGGGTCAGTGAGGAATTTATTATGAATTTTCAAAACTCCCTCCCCTGTTCTGGATTTTTAAACTAAGTGACTGTGCCATTTTATTTATTTCTCCTAAATGACCATGCATATGTCAAAAATATTTTACCTAAGTGATCTAGACCCGTGTTAGGTGGTATGGTATAATTTTGGGGTTATTTGCATGAGTAGGTTAAGAGGAATTAATTTTTAAAGCTTCTGCATTGAATCTGTCCGCATTTGCATTAAGTTCATCATGCCTAGTTAATTTCTAGTCTTGCATGTAGTATGCCTTTGTGTTAGAATTTGATTAGGATTTAGCAAGATGTGCCTTCTCTCCCTCTGATTTAAAAAGAAAAATTTTTACGTAAATTTTATATCCACAAAAAATCATGTTTTCAAAAGTCTTCCGCTGAGATTACATATAATAAGGGTAATCGAGAGAGGGGTGTCACAAAATTAATTTTTAATTTTCTGAAATTATTTTTCAATTAAAGCCTAATCCATATATTCGATCCATTGATCAATAATGTTCAATAAATGAGTGTTTAATTCATTAATTACTTTAAACGTTAAATTATTTTCATTAATAGAAAACATGTATAATGGTGATTATACTTCAACTTAATTAATTGTACCTTAATCCTATTTGATTGATTTATGTTTATTAAGGTCCTATAATTATTTTGAAACAAATCCTCATAATTAATTATTGTAAGTAATTATAGTTTAGGTCGAATGTTCCTCTTAGGACAATATGCGTTTTCATATACCTTTAGAGAACATAGTTGTAGGAATACAATCGACCCGTCCAATAATTCTGATGAGATAACAGCAAAATAATAATAAATCCCTCATTCTTAATTTATTAAGAATTATCTCAAGCTTTAAAGAAAAACCAATCTGTTGAATTTTCTTTGCTTCTACCAACGGTTAGATTATGTGTAGCCCCTTGCAATAGTGCAGTAACCCGTGTTAGCGGGGAGTGCTATAGTAGGGTCAGCTGTAATTTAATTGACATAATGATGAAGGTAGACATAGAAAGGGTTATGCTAGATTAACGTGGTCGGCTAGATTAACTAAGGCCTGCATTAGTTTGGTATAATTAGTTCTATGAGCATCTTTGATTGGTAGGTTAGACTTGACACACGAAGATTTTGAATTCGCGAGATTAACTTGGGTCATCATCAAGTGTGAGGAAAATATATCTTTAGGGTCATATAAGATACGATTGATGGAGATCTACCGTTGCACAAATGTAATCGGGCTAGATTAACTACAGGTTACATTTGCCTATTGGACCTAAAGCCTATTAAAAGAAAAATAAGTTTTCTCGTTTATCTGTAAGAGGGTAGTGGAATTCGATAAGATTTAGTGGGAGTACAACTAAATGATAAAAGTCCAAATCTTTAACTGCAATCATTAATAATGAATTATTTTTTATGTAAGCTTACTTAAAGCTTTTCAGTATACATGCTAAGAATCCCTTATCGTCAATTCTCGACACCAATAAAACTCAATAGCAACAATTACCTTGATTGGCTCAATAAACATTCGTTTTGTGCTTTTGCTCCAAGAGCAATTGTGCATACTCACTTATAGACCACCACTTATTAGAAGTGGAAGATGGGTGTCCGTATTGACGAAGTGTTGTATGATAGCACTTAGGCGCCCAAGTTAGCGATGAATTATGAGAATGACCTATATGTTGTTGACACAAAGTCTCACCTTGAGATCGTGTGTGGTGAGAGCATTATGACAATGAGGTTTGTGACGACTAAGGATTTGATGTTTCTTAGGCTACGCGAAAGGACTCCTGTCCATGACCATGGTTTAAGATGACTCACTTCCAAAGAAGCTGCGTGACCACAATGTCGTTCTCCCACCAGAGTTCTCGGTGAATCTCATGCTTCCATCACTAACTACCTCATATGAAACGTTCATAATAATTTCAATAAGAATATGGTTGAATCACTTTTTGAAAGAGTTGTTCAACATGTTGAAATGCGAGTCAGTTATAAAGGAAGAAATGTGTGGTTTGCCCCCTCGGCACCTTCAATATATTTTTCTAAGAATAGTTCAAAGTGGAAGAAGAGGGTAAAATGAAAATAGTTTCTACTCGAGCAAACAGTAGACTAGGGGTGAATCGAGTATTCGCAAGGATTAGTAAAACAAGCATATAAGTGATGGTTGCTTACAATGTGGAAAGACAGACCATTAGGCTCTGTAAACTGCACAAAGTATCTTGATCGGAAACGTTCAAAGAAAGATGCGTTTTTCGTTTAACTTGAACTCAATATAGAAGATAACGCAGCAAAACTTTGGCACGCTGGATAGGACATATTTCTTTAAAGCGAATGAATGAGTTTGCATGTGAAGGATTGTTCACGTCGGATGATGTGAACTCACTACGGGCTTGTGAGTCTTGTTCGAAAAGAAAAATGTCCAAATTACCATTGAGGTACAAATGTAGCGTGTTGTAGGTCTCTTAGATTTGATCGATGCAGACGTGCGTGGTCCACTAAATGTTAGTGCGAGTGGTGGTTTTAATTACTTCGTAACCTTTACCGATGATTACTCAAGGTATGATTACGTATACTTGATGAATTACAAATTTGAAATATATGAAATGTTCAAAGATTTTGAAAACGAAGTAGAACAGCAACTCATATGAATTTTTAGGAAACAACGATCTGATCGTAGTGGAAAATGATTAAATGATAAGTTTATCGACTATCTCAAAGAGAACATGATTCACTAAGTTACTGGCGTACTCATGGGGTCATGCACTCCATAGCGCCGCATATATAGTGAATAGGGTTAACACCAAAGCAGTTAGTTCCACCCCATATGAACTTTGGCATTCCCGATAATCCACTTACATGAAGTGGCTAGTGGGAGACGAGTTGAATAGTCGATCCAACTTAAGTCGTTTCGTGGGGTATCATAAAAATTGTTTTAAATACTTATTCTACTATCACTTGAAAAAAAATTGTTTGTCTCGGGAAATGCAAACTTCTTAATGAAGAAGGTTCTATGCGATAGAATAGGAGTATGGTAGAACTCGAAGAAATTCGAGAACCACAAATTGAAGTTCCAACACCATAAATAGAACAAGAGCCAATCAAAATCAAAACACCCATTAATGTACCTTCTCAAACATCTATGTGGAGATTCAAAATGATCCATAGAGAACTCAATAGGCTAACCCTCATCGAAGGTAGTCAAAATGACTTTGACAAGAGATGTGATCCAAGAACCTTCAATGAGGTTGTATTTGATGCAGTAAGGGACATTGTCTTAACGCCATGAAATCCAAAATAGATTCCATGTACTCCAATAAGGTATCGACCTTGATGGATCCACCTAACGGAATCTTTCCCGTTGAATGCAAGTGGATCTATATCTTTAAGTTGGAATAGATGGAAAGGTATCGACCTATAAAGCTACACACGTGAAAATGAGTTATACGCTAAGACCAAGATGTTGTTTGTGAGATAACTTTTCACGAAACACTATGCTATAATTAAATTAGGATTTTGCTAGCCATTTCTGCGTAGTATGACTACGAGATATGGAAAATGGATATAAAGATCATCTTCCTCAATGGGGAGATTGAGGAAATCAGAGTGGCGCAGCCAAAAGGCTTCATATCTTCTGGAAATTAGCAAAAGGTTTGCCAAATTCTAGCGATCCATTTATGGATTGAACCTAGCATCCCTTAAATTAGAATATTCGATTCGACACAAAAATGAAGCAATTGATTTAGTAACGAATTGGAAAGAGCCTTAAGTTTACAAGAAGGTTAGTGGGAGTGCCATTATGTTTCCCGATGTTTTGTGTTGACAACATTCTACACATTTGGAATGTTCTAGGAATGTTGCCTTCAACTAACACACGATTGTCCTAATATTTCTCAACACATGAATTTGGGATAAACTTACTACGTATTAGAGGATACGTATTTATAGAGATAAATAGAAGATGTCTCTAGTTATGCCAATTCATATTATGGACATGATATAATGTATGCAGTGAAGCGTCACTGTAGATATCAGTCGAACCCCAACAAAGTTAGTTGGATAGCTATTAAAAAACTACTTAAATACTTGCGAAGTACTACGAAGTTGTTCAGATATTGTCTATGGGGATTCTGAATTGAAAATAAAGTCGTTCGACGACTTTAGTGTTTCACTCGAAAGTGGACGACTCAAAAAGGACGTCGGGATTTATATTCATGCTTATTAATGAGGTGTCGTATGAGTTCCAAGTGAAACATGAGGACGGATTCCACATCCAAAGTGTAATATATTGCGGCATTACATGACGCAAATGTAGCACTTTGGATTCAAAATTACATTCAAATATTGAATGTATGATTTCAATAAGTCTCATCAAAAATCCAAGCATATACTGAATCGTAATTATCTCATTAGTAAGATAAATAATAGGGGCAAACTTTAGTTCGAGAGAGTTGCCTCGGTAGAAAACATGTTAGATCCTTGAACATAGCCTTTACCCATACCGGTCCCTGAGAAACATCAAGAGTGGATGGGACTTAGGTAATGAGTAGTTGGCTTTAGGTAAAGTGGGAGATTGTTAGAGTAGGTGACCAAAGAGCCAACTAATTGTTGTGTTTTCTCACGCTACACGTAAATAATCTATTTCGTATTAATGACAAATACCCCCTTTGGCATTCTATATCTTTGTCCCTTGCATAAGCATAGATATAGTCCTTTCAGTTACTTAATTACTATAAATAGATCTAGTAGAATCGTGAGATTATTTAGTTAAGTATAGTAACTGTTAAACATGGTTCCTAGTCAACGGGTTACGCCACTAATGATGATATCGGCCTTTCCCATTCGAGACTAGCACTTAGTGTATGTGTACTGCGCCTAATCAGTCAACGGTGTTGTGACATCGGCATACATAAGTGGGTGCTCATAAGTTGATGAGTTCACTGAACTCCCTCAATCTAGACATCTCTAAGTGGTTCCCAATAATCTAGTAGAGGTTTCTATGATATAGTTGTACACCATTAATCCTTAAGACCCAGACATCACCGTGACTTCACTAGAGGACCAGCTATATCGTGACCTGTCCTTGAGTTCCACCGAGTACCGCCCCAAAGGCCAGTGTTCGTGCAGCCCGAAATCTAGTAGGAGGTCCGTGCATTGTAGTAGCAGATTCGATCGCTTGATTATTCATGGATATCATGTGTGTTCTTGCGATTTATAATCCATGAAGTCTGTGGCCATAGCTAAAAGTGTCGTGATTAGAGAAATATGTTTCTCTAAGTCAAACACGAATGGGTTATATAATCAAGAACGTCCACACAGTTATTGAACTAAGAAAGAGGTCTCGACAAACCAATGCCTCTAGTTTAATCGGGATATATGTATCGAAGGGATCGTACTGTACGTTAACTATATCACAAGGTTCTTGCAGCCACTTCAATTGTATGTAGGGAATCATAACGCGTAGTTGCTAGACACCAATCTTGATTCTTTGGGTAGTTAAGTTGAAACTAGCTTCAACTTAATTATAACTCTAGGGACGAGTTTAAACCACAATGGGTTGTGGGCCCACGGATAGCTTACACCTGAACCATCGAGGGTCACACTGCTCATGTACTTGAGATCCTTAATGCAACGAGCTAAGATTAATTAGTTAATCTTAGTGTAATTAGAAGTCAATGTGATTGAGTCCAACATTCGTAATTGTTAATTACGAATGAGAATAAGTAGAGGAAAAGAATCCAACGGAAATTTAGTGAACTTTCTATTTTGGGAAGTTTCCCAATTTCGCAAGTCCTAAATTAGGGTTTCCAATTTTGGAAATTGGTAAATTGAAAAGTGGTACTCGTATCGACGAGAATGTGCTCGTTGTCAAAATATAATTGTTATATTTTTGTCAGCATTCGATTGTTAGAAACGAGCCGAGAAAGAGAGTGGACTTAAGCTGTTGGGCCTAGCCCAACTTAAGGCCTGTTAGGGTTTTCATAAGGAGCATATAAATAGGATTTATATAACTTGTGAAAGACACACAATAAACAACATAACACAAGCTTGAAACCCTAGCTTCTCTCCCCACGGCCGTCCACCTTGCAGCCGAAATCCTACCTCCCCCACTAGCCGCCGCGCCACCGCCTGTCGCCGCATCGGCATCTTCCTTTTCCCTTCGCTTTTCTTCGTTGTACTTAGCATATCACATATCTAGTGCTGCGTGGATAGTGGATTGAATGTACGAGGTGAAACTTAAAAGCAAGATTATTATTATGTCGCCAACGCCGCCACTAGGGTCGTCCCCACGTGCCCCCACGCGCCGCCACAAGCCGGTGATGCGAGAAGGCAATTCTGAAAAACTGCTCTCGGATTTTCTGCACAGTCCAGCAAGATAATTCGCCTTAAATCAACGAGTGATTAGATGGATGTGAAATTATGAAATAAGCTTCAAAACTCATATATCTAAACTCATCCAGAAGGAATTATCCATCCAGTAGATAACCACGGAGATATTGAAGTCGGAGCAGCACTGTTATTTCAGATTATCAAACAGGTTGGATCAGTAGCAGTGGGAAGAGCAGCTAGCCATCTTCTCGAGTCTTCGTTCGATTCACGCTTCAAGGGTAACATATCGTTTTCCCTAATCAATATATGTGTGTTAATTAATTTATATTAATTGAGATTAATGTATGATAATTGATTATTGAATCACATGAATCTATATGTTCGATTATGTGTTTATGTGAATCGTTCGTTGAGCATCTTAATTATCTGATTTAATTATGCGAGCATGCTATAATGATTTAATTTATATCATTTAAATTAATTATATATGCCAGCATGTTTGTCGGTGATTGGAAGCGAAAAGGTACGCAATTAATTGTAATTATTGTGCACATGTTTGTTTATATAAATTAGTTTATATAAATAAAATATTTTTTTCTTGTATTCCGGTGCGTACACGTGCCTGATCCCCAACACAAAGTGCATCGTCTAATTTTGTGTACCAATCTTTCCGTGTGGGACTCACAACTTTTTCGAGGATATTTTTGATTTCACGATTCATACCCTCGGCTTGCCCGTTCGTATGTGGGTGATATCCCAATGCGACCTTATGCTTGACACCATACATGTCCAAGAGTGACTCGAATTGTTTGCTGCAAAAGTGGATGCCTCCATCACTAATAATTGCTCGCGATGTTCCATATCGAGTGAATATCTATCTTTTCTAGAAAGCACACACCACTGTCGAATCATGAGTAGGAAAGGCAGCCGCCTCAACCTATTTCGATACATAATCAACGTACACTAAGATGTATAGGTTATTCAATGATGGGAAAAAAGGTCCCATAAAATCAATTCCCCATATATCGAATGGTTTTATTTCGATCATATTATTTAATGGAAGTTCGTGCCTCCTAGAAATATTACCTACCCGATGACATCTATCGCAAGTCAATACAGATTTATAGCAATCATCAAAAAGAGTTGGCCAAAAGGAACCTGACTGAAGTACCTTCCTCGTTGTTCGCTCACCTCCACAATGCCCCGCATAGTCAGAGCGATGGCCATGAAAAAGTAAATCTATTTGCTTGTTTTCCCGAACACATCTTCGAATGACTACATGGCTGCATTGTCTAAGCAAAATGGGCTCTTCCCAAAAGTATAAATTCACATGTTGTAAAAAAAAAATCGTTGATGAAAAGTAAGCTGAGGCGGAAGTACATGGCTAACTAAATAATTCGAAAAATCCGCATACCATGGTACTTCTTGATTATCCAAAACAAGTAATTGCTCATCTGGAAAGTTCTAGTTAATGCAAATTTTATCTTTTAGTTCCGTTTCTAGCCTAAAAAATGATAGGCTACTTGCTTCTCGCTACCCTTACGATCACAAATTTCCATGTCAAATTGTTGCAGTAGTAAGGCCCACCTAATAAGTCAAGGTTTTGCCTCTCTTTTTTTTCTATCAAATATTTAAAGGTCGAATGATATGTAAAGACAGTGACCTTAGTGCCTATGAGATATGATCTAAATTTTTCGAATGCAAAAACAATTGCTAGCAACTCTTTTTCAGTAGTGGTATAGTTCAATTGCGCATCGTTTGGAGTTTTACTAGCATAGTAAATTGAACGAACTTTTTTATTCTTTCTTTGGCCTAACACTGCACCTACCGCATAATCACTGGCATCACACAAAAGTTCAAAGGGTTCATCCCAATCAGGCACAACAATAATAGGTGAGGTTACTAACCTTGTTTTCAATTCTTTGAAGGCTTTGAGGCATTCATCATTCAAGTCAAATTTGATGTCCTTCTCCAACAAATTCTACAATTGTTTGGCAATGTTAGAAAAATACTTGATGATTCGCCTATAGTAACCAGCATGTCCCAGTAAACAACGAATTCCCTTTACTGAAATTGGTGGCGGTAATTTCTCGATTATTTTGATTTTTGGCTTGATCGACTTCTAAACGTTTCTTTGACACCTTGTGTCCTAGCACAATCGCTTCTTGCACCATAAAGTGAAACTTTTCCTAGTTGAGCACCAAATTTGTCTCTTCACACTTGCGAAGAATCTTAGCCAGTACTTGGAGACAAGTGTCATACGTATTACTGAAAACAGAAAAATCATCCATAAATATCTCAAGACCACATTCAACAATGTCCGTGAAAATTGCCATCATAGAACGCCGAAAAGTGGCAGGAGCGTTTCATAAACCTAAGGGCATATATCTAAAGGCAAAAGTACCAAAGGGACAAGTAAAAGTTGTTTTGTCTTGGTCCTCGGGAGCTATGGCACTTTGGTTATAACCGGAATACTCATCTAAAAAACAATAAAATTCTTGACAAGCTAGCCTATCAAGCATTTGATTAATAAAGGGCAATGGGAAGTGGTCTTTTCGAGTGGCCTTGTTCAATTTTCTATAATCCATGCAAATTCGCCAACCCGTTACTGTCCTAGAAGGGATTAATCCATTTTTTTTTTCATTTTTTATAACAGACATCCCCCTTTCTTAGGTACACATTGTACCGGACTAACTCACGCACTATCGGAGATAGGAAAAATAATACCTGCGTCTAACCGCTTGATGATTTCTTTCTTCACAACCTCCTTCATGATGGGGTTTAATCGCCTCTACTTCTCAACTGAAGATTTATGGCTCTCCTCCAAGATGATCTTGTTCATGCAAAAAGTTGGACTTATGCCTTTGATGTGGAAATTGTAGACCCATGTTCTAGCTTGTGGTCTCGCAAGAAATCCAAAAGTCTTTATTCTTGTAAACCAATGCATAAATAATAATAGGTAAGGTATCATGAGATCCAAGGTAAACATATTTTAGGTTAGAAGGTAAAACTTTAAGCTCAAGTTTTGGAGGTTCGATCACTGAAGGTTTAAAAGTGACAAAGAGTGTGAGTTTCGTCTCAAAACTTTCAAAGCGTGGCTTTGACAACGTCTTTGTCGAGTCCAACAAACATAGTTGTTCAATCACTACGTCTTCTTCAGTTGATGTTCCTGCGTTCAAAGATGCTTCCAATGGATCTTCAAAAAAAGGTTCAATAAAATCAAAATTCAATTGATCTAACACATCAAACGCAAAAAAATCATCAACCTCATGAGGATGCTTCATTGTACGTAAAAAATCTAATTTAATAGTTTCATCTCCCAAAGACATAGATAGAAAACCATTATACACATCAATTATAGTTCTGCCCGTTCTCAAAAAGGTCTCCCCAAAATCAAAGGCATTTTTTGTCTTCTTCCATATCAAGAACTACAAAATCTATAGGAAAGATGAATTTATCTACTTTGACTAACACATCATCTACTATTCATTTTGGGTATATGAGTGATCTATCCGCTAACTGTAAAGTTACATATACCAATTTTATATCTTCTATTTCCAAACTCTGCAAAACCGAGAAACACACTAGATTAATACTAGCTCCAAAATCTATGAGAGATTTTGGAAAGAACTTACCTCCGATCGCGACTGGAATTGTAAAATTACCCGGGCCTCTAAGTTTTGGTGGAATTGGGCGAGTGAGGATGGCACTGCTCATGTTCATCGAATTTCCGTTTCTTAGATACCATATCTTTCAAAAAGTTTACCTAGTGAGGAATTAGTTCAAGAGCTCGAGTAAAAGGAATACTAATATGTAATTCAATCAATTTCTGAAGAAAAAAATTATAATACGACTCATTCTTTGCTTTTATCAAGCGTTGAGGATAAGATACCTCTGGGGTCGGCTTAGGCGCAACGACCCTTTTCTCACCTGGATCATCTGTCAGAATCTCAACTTCCCCTTTTTCTTGCTCTCCTCCATCCTTGCTTGTTAACTTTTTTGTTGGAACTTCTTCCAACTATCTTCCATTTCTCAAACATAAGGCTTTGCATTGCTCGTTTGTTCCAATTCAAGGATCTTCCGTATTTGACGACAGTGCACCAGTTGGTCGGGTGCTTAGTTGGGTTGCGATTCAGCCCATCTGTGTTAACAGGTTTCTGATGGATGCTTGAGTTGATTTCATGAACTGGGCTAGGATGTTAGAGTAGGTGACCAACAAGCCAACATATGGCTGTGGTCTTTCGTATTTATTATTGTAATAAACGAACCTTTATTCATATTAATGATAAAACACCTTGGCATTCTATATCTTTGTCCCTTTGTCACAAGCATAGATATAGTCCTTGCAGTTATTACAAGTACTAGTAATTGATCGTTAGGATCGTGAGATATTTACTTAAGTATTATAACTGTTAAACATGTTCCTAGTCGAAGGGTTACGCCACTAATGAGGATATCGGCCTTTCCCGTTAAGACTAGCACTTAGTGTATGTGTACTGCATCTCATCAGTAAACGGTATTGTGATATCGGCATGCATAAGTGGGTGCTCGTAAGTTGACGAGTTCACTGAACTCCCTCACCCTAGAAATCTCTAAGTGGTTCCCAATAATCGAGTAGAGATATCTATTGTATAGTTGTACACCATTAGTCCTTATGACCTAGACATCACCGTGACTTCACTAGAGGACCAGCTGTATCGTGACCTGTCCCTGAGTTCCACCGAGGACCATCCCAAGGGCCAGTGTTCGTGCAGTCCGAAATCTAGTGGGAGGTCTGTGCATTGTAGTCGGGGATTCGATCGCTAGAAAAGTCTTGGATGTCCTGTGTGTTCTGAAAGTTTGTAATCATTCTAAGTCTCTGGCCAGAGCTGACTAAGTGATGATTAGAGAATTCGATTCTCTAAGTCTTGCACGTGACGATTACAACACTTGGAACGATCGCACCGTCATCGAACATATAAAGAGGTCTCGATGAACCAATGCCTCTAGTTCGATCGGGACATATGAAGCGAAGGGACCGTACTGTACGTTAACTATATCTGAAGGTTCTTGCAGGCACTTCATTTGTATCTAGGGAATCATGACGCGTAGTTGGTAGACGCCAATCTTGATTCGTTGGGTGATTAAGGTGAAACGAGCTTCATCTTAATCGTAACTCTAAGGGACGAGTTTTGACCACAAAGAGTTGTGGGCCCACGGCTAGCTTACACCTGAACCATCGAGGGTCACACTGCTCGTGCACATGAGATCTTTGAATAAACGGTCAGAGATAAAATAGTTTATCTTTGCATAATTGGAAGTCAATACGATTGAGTTCAACATTCGTAATTTGGAATTACGAATGAGAATAAGAAAAGGAAAAGAATAGGCAAACGTTGTAGTGGACTTTCTAAATCGGGAAGTTTCCAAATTTAGAAAGTGCACTGAACTAGGGTTTCCACTTTTGGAAAGTTGGAAAATGGAAGATGGCACTCGTAATGACGAGGATGTTATAATGATTCCGAAAATGTAATTGTTGCAATTTTTCGGTCATTGAATTAAGAGAGACGAGCAAATAAAAGTACTAACGGACTTAAGCTGTTGGGCCCGGTCCAACTTAAGCCCGCTAGGGTTTTATGCAAGACATATAAATACTTGATTTATAGGTCTTGCACAAACACACAAGTGAAAACCCTAACCCTAGCGGCCGTCCACCTCTCTCTCTCTCGGCCACTCTCCCCGCGGCCACCACCGCGCCGTCGCCGCTCCTCCGTCGCCGGAATCGGCCATCTATTGGCCGATCCCTTTCGGTACTCCTTTCTTCTTTCTTTTTCTTCCGTTAATTCTAACTATTACGTGTCTAGTGCCACGTGTTTAGTAGATCGAAGTATACGAGGTGAAATCCGAGAGGAGGAAGATCGAAGATCGAGGAATCGAAGAGCAGCGCACGAGCCGAAGCCGCACGCTGCCCCACGCGCCGCCCCGGAAGACCGCGCGTGTACCTCACGCGCCGCGGTGGCCGATTCGCCGCTGCTGCCGCTGCACCGCTGCTGCCCCGATTGTACGGATTGGTTTCCGTAGCAATCTCGACTTGCTAAACGCTCCTACCTCACGCTTCAAGAGGTAAATACACGAAACCCTAGTTTCGATTCGTTTACGTTTAAACTATATTATTCATGTTTGCTTTCGTATGATTTTATGTGATTATGTGTAATCGTTTCAATCGTTGCAAGCATGTTATTTGGTTTAAACGCGAGCATGTTAATTGATTTAAATTCGGTTAAATTATTTAGCATGTATGTTGTTTTTAATTTCGCTGGAAGCGCAAAAGTACGCAATTAATTGATTTAATTTATCGGGCGTGTGCTTATGTGCTTTAAAGTCGTTTAAATCGCATAAAATTTTTGTTTTCCGCTGCGTACACGTGCCCGAAACCCAACAGTGGTATCAGAGCTCGTTGCGCAATTAATTGCGTTATAATATGCTATGATTTTATGCATGTTCGATTTATTAAAGTAGTGATTGTTGTATTATGTAATTGGGAGTTTTCGTAAGTTTAAAATATTTTTGAAATATTGTTTAGAATTTTTCCAGCTTTAAAATTGTTTAAAATTTGAAAATCGGATCTGAAATTATTTTTAAAACATCGGTTTTTAATTGTTCGGATCGAACCGGTCGAACCGGCCGGTTCGATGGTTGTGTGCGATTTAGTTGACCGAATCCACGTGGATTCGGGTCGGTCAGACCAGTTCCCGGTCCGACTGACCCGGCCCACTGATTTGGGTCAGCTGGACCGGACAGAACCGGACCGTTTCGGTCCGAACCGGTCAGACTGGTCGGCCGAACCGGTTCACTGAAAATAAAAAAAAAAAAAAAAAAAAAAATCAGATTTCTAAAATTAAACTTAAAACAAATTGATTTTAATTTTTGGAAAATTATTTTCAATTAATCCCAATTAGATAATTGGATCGACAATCATCTATTTTAGTAAATAGGTGCTAGATTAATTAATTAATTTAAATTGTTAAATTGATTTCAATTAATAGAACACACGTATAATATTGATTATACTTCAACTTAATTAATAGTACCTCAACATTATTTGATTGATTTATGTTAGTTGAGGTTCTATAATTATTTTGAAAACTCGATAATTAATTAATGTAATTAATTATGAAATTAGGTCGTATGTTCCTCTTAGGACAATATGCGCTTCCATATACCTTTAGAGAACATAGATGTAGGAATCACATAGACCAATCCGAACCTTCTGATGGGATAAAACATTTTAATAAAAATCCCTCATTCTTAATTTAATTAAGAATCATTTCAAGCTATAAAGAAAAACCCAATCTGTTGAGTTATTTCTTTCCTTCTGCCAACGGTTGGATTATGTGTAGCCCTTTACTATAGTGCAGTAAGTCGTGTTAGCGGGGAGTGCTGTGGTAGAGTAAGCTGTAATTCAATTGACATAACGATGAAGGTAGCCATAGAAAAGGGTTATGTTGAATTAACGTGGTCGGCTAGATTAACTAGGGACTGCATTAGTTTGGCATAATCAAGTTCTATGAGCATCTTTGATTGGTAGGTTAGACTTGACACACGACGATTTTGATATTCGCGAGATTAACTTAGGTCATTATCAAGTGTGAGGAAAATTAATTTAGGGTCATATTGTGGATATGATTGATTGTGATCTACCTTTGGGCAAATATAATCGGGCTAGATTAACTACGGGTTATATTTGTCTATTGGACCTAAAGCCCATTAAGAAAAATCAGTTTTCTCGTTTGTCTACTAGAGGGAAGTGGAACTCGATAAAATTAGTGGGAGAACAATTAAATAACATAAGTCCAAACATTTAATTGTAACAATCATTTAACGCGAATCTCTAATAATCCTTTTCTCTATATGTCTCAGATAATTATGTCTAAGAATCCCATAATGTCAATCCTCGACAATAAACTCAATGGCCCTAATTACCTAGATTGGTTGCGTAGTCTTAAGCTTGTACTAACCGTTGAGGGGCGTCTCTATGTTTTGAACGAGAGACTTCCCGCCACTATACCCGACACAACGACTGATGCTGAGAAAGAAACTTATGAAGTTTGGAAGAAAGATGACACTCATGCTAGGTGCTATATGATAGCCGCCATGGAGCCCGCGCTTGCGAGGAAATATGAGTCTCACTTGCATGCTTTGGATATAAAGGCTCATCTCGATAGCATGTATAGTGAGAATATTAGGGCATCGAGGTACGCTGCTACAAAGGAGTTGATCACGGCGAGATTGCGCGAAGGGACTTCGGTCCACGAGCACTGTCTCAAAATGATCACTCTCCTTGAAAAGCTAGTGAATCTTGATGTCACCCTCCCGGCCGAGCTCTCGTTGGATTTGATCCTGTTGTCTCTTCATAGTTCCTATGAATCGTTCATAGTGAACTTCAACATGAACAAACTAGATCCTCCCTTGGATGAGTTAATGAACATGTTGGTCAGCTTCGAGTCCACCATTAAGAAAGAGAAGTCTGTTCTCATTGCTGCTACTTCTGGAAAGAAGAGTTCTTTCCAAAAGAAGAGAAAGGAAAGAGTTCCCTTCCCAAACAGCAAGTTCAAAGTGGGTGAAGGTAGTGGGGGCCCCAAAGCAAAGGTTAGCAAACAAGTTGATGATGCTTGCCATCACTGTGGAAAGAAAGGACATTGGCGCCGCAACTGCAAGGCTTACCTAAAGCAGAAAGGTTCTGAAAAGGGTACGTATTTCATTGACGTAAATTTGTCTGTCAACTCTTCTTCTTGGGTATTGGATACGGGCTGTGGCTCACATTTGTGCAATGATTTGCAGCTAATGACAAGAAGTCGAAGACTTAGAGCGGGTGAGACCTACCTAAGGATGGGGAATGGAGCAAGAGTTGCTGCTAAAGCCATTGGCACAATTTACTTAAATGTTTTGGATTCTAGTTTTCCTATTGTTTTGAACGATTGTTTATTTGTTCCGTCGCTCATTAGAAACCTTATTTCTATTCCTGTATTAGATATTGAAGGTTTTACTTTTGTTTTTGGAAATTCGATTTGCATTATACAAAAGAATGAGAATTTGATTTGCAAAGGACGACTATTAAACAACTTGTATGAACTAAATCCAAATGAAATACCTATTAATGTTATATCAGCAAAACGTAAGGAGATAGATCAAAACCCCGCACAACTTTGGCACGCTAGATTAGGTCATGTCTCTTTAAGAAGGATGAACGATTTTGTCAGTGAAGGATTGTTCTCTTTGGAGGACGTGAAATCACTACAAACTTGTGAATCTTGCCTTAAAGGGAAAATGACCAAGTCACCCTACAAAGGGAAAATGGAACGAGCCGAGGGTCTTTTGGATTTGATCCATACAGACGTATGTGGTCCACTAAGTGTTAGTGCGAAGGGTGGATATAACTACTTCGCCACCTTTACCGACGATTATTCTAGGTATGGGTATGTGTACTTGATGAAGTACAAGTCTGAAACATTTGAAAGGTTCAAAGATTTTAGACATGAAGTAGAAAAGCAACTCGGACGAAGTATTAAGAAACTGCGATCCGATCGTGGTGGGGAATACTTGAGCATCGAGTTCATTGACTATCTAAAAGAAAATGGGATACAGTCCCAATGGACTCCACCGGGAACTCCTCAACTTAATGGAGTCTCCGAACGTCGGAATCGAACTTTATTAGATATGGTTCGATCAATGATGGGGTTCACAAACTTACCGGCATACTTGTGGGGTCACGCACTCCGTACTGCCGCGTATTTGCTGAATAGAGTTAACACCAAAGCAGTTAAATCCACACCTTATGAACTTTGGCATTCCCGGAAACCCAACTACAAACATATTAGGATATGGGGTTGTCCCGCTTATGTGAAGCGATTAGTGGGAGATAAGTTGGATAGTAAATCCGACTTGTGCTATTTTGTGGGGTATCCCGAAGACTCAATGGGATACGAGTTCTACTATGTCAAAGAAGCAAAGACGTTTGTTTCAAGAAATGCCACCTTTTTGGAAAGGGAGTTTCTATCCGATAGAAAGGGCAGCATGATAGAACTTGAAGTAGTTCAAGAACCACAAAGTGAAGTTCAAACGCAAGAACAAGTAATCGAACCAATACAACAAACCACTAATATACCTCCTGAACCTACGGTACGTAGATCCGAAAGAGTTCGGAAAATGCCGGATAGGTTATTCCTCCTCGAAAATGATGAAGATCATGTTGATCTTGGACAAGATCCAAGAACATACAATGAGGCCGTATCGGATGCGGACATGGGACATTGGCTAACTGCCATGAAATCCGAAATGGACTCCATGTACTCCAACAAGGTGTGGACCTTGGTAGATCCACCTAAGGGAATTGTTCCTATAGGCTGCAAGTGGATCTATAAGAAGAAAATTGGAGTGGATGGAAAGGTATCGACCTATAAAGCTAGATTGGTAGCGAAAGGTTACACTCAAAGACAAGGCGTTGACTATGAGGAAACTTTTTCACTAGTCGCGATGCTGAAGTCCATTAGGATTTTGCTGGCCATAGCTGCGTGGTACGACTACGAGATATGGCAAATGGATGTGAAGACCGCCTTCCTTAATGGAGATATTGAGGAAGAAATTTACACGGCGCAGCCGGAAGGCTTCATATCTTCTGGAAGTGAGCAAAAGGTTTGCAAGCTCCAGCGATCCATTTATGGATTGAAGCAAGCATCCCGTAGTTGGAACATTAGGTTCGACTCAACTATCAAAGAGTTTGATTTTGAGAAGAATCCGGAGGAACCTTGTGTATACAAGAAGGTTAGTGGGAGGGCAGTGATATTTTTAGTGCTTTACGTTGATGACATTCTACTCATTGGGAATGACGTAGGAATGCTGCAACAAACGAAAGCATGGTTGTCCACACGTTTCTCAATGAAGGATTTGGGAGAAGCATCTTATGTATTAGGAATACGCATCTATAGAGATAGAGCGAGAAAGATGCTTGGTTTATCCCAAAGCCTGTACATAGACACCGTTATGAAACGGATTAGCATGGAAGAATCCAAGAAAGGATTCTTGCCAATGTCCCATGGGGTTCGTCTCTCGAAATCAATGTTACCGCAAACACCTAGTGAAATCGAGGAGATAAAAAGGACGCCTTATGCTTCTGCCATAGGAAGCATAATGTATGGCATGTTATGTACGAGACCCGATATTGCGTATGCTGTGAGTGTCACAAGCAGATATCAGTCTAGCCCCGGCCCGGCTCACTGGAAAGCCGTGAAAGATATCCTCAAGTACTTACGAAGGACTAAGGATATATTTTTGGTCTATGGGGGTGCCGAGTTGAAATTAGAGGGTTTCACTGACTCTAGTTTTCAATCGGATTTGGACGACTCAAAGTCGAATTCTGGATTTATATTCACGCTTAATGGTGGTGCCGTGTGTTGGAAGAGTTCCAAGCAAAGCACGACGGCCGATTCCACTACCGAAGCGGAATACATTGCAGCGTCTGAAGCTGCAAAAGAAGGGACTTGGATAAGGAAATTCATCCAAGAGTTGGGTGTCATTCCTGATGCTAGTGATCCAGTACCGTTGTACTGTGATAACACCGGAGCCGTGGCGCAAGCTAAGGAGCCACGATCTCATCAGAAGTCGAAGCATATTCTGAGGAAGTATCACGTGATCCGAGAGATCATTGATAGAGGTGAATTTAAGGTAGAACGAGTCACCTCGGAAGAGAACGTTGCAGACCCCTTCACGAAGCCTTTACCAAGGTCGGTCCATGAGAAACATCGAGAGTCGATGGGATTGCGATTTATGGGTAGTTGGCTTTAGGTCAAGTGGGAGATTGTTAGAGTAGGTGACCAACAAGCCAACATATGGCTGTGGTCTTTCGTATTTATTATTGTAATAAACGAACCTTTATTCGTATTAATGATAAAACACCTTGGCATTCTATATCTTTGTCCCTTTGTCACAAGCATAGATATAGTCCTTGCAGTTACTACAAGTACTAGTAATTGATTGTTAGGATCGTGAGATATTTACTTAAGTATTATAACTATTAAACATGTTCCTAGTCGAAGGGTTACGCCACTAATGAGGATATCGGCCTTTCCCGTTAAGACTAGCACTTAGTGTATGTGTACTGCATCTCATCAGTAAACGGTATTGTGATATCGGCATGCATAAGTGGGTGCTCGTAAGTTGACGAGTTCACTGAACTCCCTCACCCTAGAAATCTCTAAGTGGTTCCCAATAATCGAGTAGAGATATCTATGGTATAGTTGTACACCATTAGTCCTTATGACCTAGACATCACCGTGACTTCACTAGAGGACCAGCTGTATCGTGACCTGTCCCTGAGTTCCACCGAGGACCATCCCAAGGGCCAGTGTTCGTGCAGTCCGAAATCTAGTGGGAGGTCTGTGCATTGTAGTCGGGGATTCGATCGCTAGAAAAGTCTTGGATGTCCTGTGTGTTCTGAAAGTTTGTAATCATTCTAAGTCTCTGGCCAGAGCTGACTAAGTGATGATTAGAGAATTCGATTCTCTAAGTCTTGCACGTGACGATTACAACACTTGGAACGATCGCACCGTCATCGAACATATAAAGAGGTCTCGATGAACCAATGCCTCTAGTTCGATCGGGACATATGAATCGAAGGGACCGTACCGTACGTTAACTATATCTGAAGGTTCTTGCAGGCACTTCATTTGTATCTAGGGAATCATGACGCGTAGTTGCTAGACGCCAATCTTGATTCGTTGGGTGATTAAGGTGAAACGAGCTTCATCTTAATCGTAACTCTAAGGGACGAGTTTTGACCACAAAGAGTTGTGGGCCCACGGCTAGCTTACACCTGAACCATCGAGGGTCACACTGCTCGTGCACATGAGATCTTTGAATAAACGGTCAGAGATAAAATAGTTTATCTTTGCATAATTGGAAGTCAATACGATTGAGTCCAACATTCGTAATTTGGAATTACGAATGAGAATAAGAAAAGGAAAAGAATAGGCGAACGTTGTAGTGGACTTTCTAAATCGGGAAGTTTCCAAATTTAGAAAGTGCACTGAACTAGGGTTTCCACTTTTGGAAAGTTGGAAAATGGAAGATGGCACTCGTAATGACGAGGATGTTATAATGATTCCGAAAATGTAATTGTTGCAATTTTTCGGTCATTGAATTAAGAGAGACGAGCAAATAAAAGTACTAACGGACTTAAGCTGTTGGGCCCGGTCCAACTTAAGCCCGCTAGGGTTTTATGCAAGACATATAAATACTTGATTTATAGGTCTTGCACAAACACACAAGTGAAAACCCTAACCCTAGCGGCCGTCCACCTCTCTCTCTCTCGGCCACTCTCCCCGCGGCCACCACCGCGCCGTCGCCGCTTCTCCGTCGCCGGAATCGGCCATCTATTGGCCGATCCCTTTCGGTACTCCTTTCTTCTTTCTTTTTCTTCCGTTAATTCTAACTATTACGTGTCTAGTGCCACGTGTTTAGTAGATCGAAGTATACGAGGTGAAATCCGAGAGGAGGAAGATCGAAGATCGAGGAATCGAAGAGCAGCGCACGAGCCGAAGCCGCACGCTGCCCTACGCGCCGCCCCGGAAGACCGCGCGTGTACCTCACGCGCCGCCGTGGCCGATTCGCCGCTGCTGCCGCTGCACCGCTGCTGCCCCAATTGTACGGATTGGTTTCCGTAGCAATCTCAACTTGCTAAACGCTCCTACCTCACGCTTCAAGAGGTAAATACACGAAACCCTAGTTTCGATTCGTTTACGTTTAAACTATATTTTTCATGTTTGCTTTCGTATGATTTTATGTGATTATGTGTAATCGTTTCAATCGTTGCAAGCATGTTATTTGGTTTAAACGTGAGCATGTTAATTGATTTAAATTCGGTTAAATTATTTAGCATGTATGTTGTTTTTAATTTCGCTGGAAGCGCAAAAGTACGCAATTAATTGATTTAATTTATCGGGCGTGTGCTTATGTGCTTTAAAGTCGTTTAAATCGCATAAAATTTTTGTTTTCCGCTGCGTGCACGTGCCCGAAACCCAACATAGGATTGTAGCAATATCTGCCTCTTGGGTCGGGGGTTGAGGTGGATTTTGGAATATGGGAGCTAGCGGCGGTCGTGGTTGAGGTTGACCTTGTGATGGTGCTTCACCTTGATTTTGTTGATTTCCTCCCCATCCAAAATTGGGGTGGTCTCTCCATCCCGAATTATAAGTGTTGGAGTACAGGTTCCACTGTTGTTTATTTGTCCTATTTACGTAATTTAGAGACTATGTTTCTTCTAGGATTGGGACCGGATTTGGGACTACGTGAGCATGCTGGGTTCGTAGAATTGTTACTTGTTTTGATAATTTCTCTAACTGGGCAGCTATTGTTGTGACTCCATCAACCTCTAAAACCCCTCACATTTTCTTTCTTCCACTGTTTGACCTCTCCGAAGCCCGCCTGTATTTGTTCGTTGCGATTCGCTCTAAAAGTTCATAAGCCTCGTCATAGGTTAAACTCATGAACAACTGCTAAATCGAGTACCGTGATAGAATTATCTTGCAATCCATCATCAAATATTTGCAGTTGACGCCACTCTTGTAAACCGTGATTGGGTAATCTTCGTGTATGTTGTTTACACTGCTCCCAAGTTCCAAAATGTGCTTCGTCTCACTCATGCAGAAAGTTCTCACTACAAAATTGTCTTTTAATAGAACATGACTATAGCTTTTATATTGCAAATGCTAAAATTGTTTTTGATATCTTAATAATTAATAATAATGAAAGGAAAAATGATATAATACATATTTTAACGGGACTTTGAGTATAATTTTGTTAGAGTAGGTGACCAGCAAGCCAACTTGTGGATGTGGTCTTTCTCTTTTTCCTTGTAATAAAACAATCGTTTTTCGTTCGTAATAATAAAACATTTCATTTGGCATTCTATATCTGTTATCCCATGCAAGCAGCATAGATATAGTCCTAACGAGTTACTCTATTACTGTGAGTTGGTCTAGTAGAATCGACAGATAACTCAGCAATGTAATGTAACTGTTAAACCTTGTTTCTAGTCGATGGGTTACGCCAATAATGAGGATACCGGCCTTTCCCTTTTGAGACTAGCACTTAGTGTATGTGTACTGCGTCCCATCAGTCCTCGGTGTTGTGACATCGGCATACTTGAGTGGGTGCTCATACTAGATGAGTTCACTGAACTCCCTCGCCCTAGAAATCTATAAGGGGTTCTCATTCATCGAGTAATAGGTTTCTAAGATATAGTTGTACACCATTAGTCCTTAAGACCCAGACATCACCGTGACTTCACTAGAGGACCGATTGTATCGTGACCTGTCTCTGAGTCCCACCGCGGACCACTCCAAGGGCCAACGTTCGTGCAATCCGAAATCTAGTGTGAAGTCTGTGCATTGTAGTAGGGGATTCGAGCGCTTGAGTAGTCATGGATGTTCTGTGTGTTCTGACGGTTTATAATCCAAGGAATCTCTGGCCAGAGTTGATAGTGGGGTGATTAGGGAAATGTGTTTCCCTAAGTCGCACACGAACGGATTTATAATACCTAGAACGTTCGCACGGTTATTGAACTTTATAAGAGGTCTCGGTGAACCAATGCCTCTAGTTCGATCGGGACATGTGCTGCGAAAGGATCATACTGTACGCTAACTCTATCATAAGGTTCTTGCAGGCACTTCACTTGTATCTAGGGAATCATGATGCGTAGTTGCTAGACGCCAATCTTGATTCGTTGGGCACCGATTTGATCGGGGATTAGGTAAAATGAGTTTTACTCTAATCGGGACTCTTGGGAGGAGTTCGTATAAGAACAATGTGTTGTTCGAATCACAAAGAGTTGTGAGCCCACGGCTAGCATACACCTGAACCATTGAGGGTCACACTTCTCGTGTAATATAATTCTAACACAATGCGCATTCATGTACTTGAGTTGTAGTACTTATTTTCATGATCGCTTTTGCTTTTGAATTTATTTTCTTAATTGCAACTATTTTCTTACTCATTGATCATTTTTGCTTCCTGGACACCTAATTTTCGATTTGTACCTATAAGAGATATACTCCCCCTGTAACACAAACTGTTAGGACACTAAATGTTTCGACATAAAAATGTCTTAACCAATTATATGTTCCTGCAATGTCAGAATATAAACTTAAACACATGACGTATCAAATAAAAATATTCAAAGCGCAGGAAATCACAACGCAAGTTGTTACGGCATATGTTGTTACTATTTCTGTCACAATGCAAGATGTTACGGCAAAGGTTGTTACTGCTCCCCCTTTCTGATCAGTCTGTGCCAAAGATAGACTTAGAGTCCTAGTTAGAACAAAGGTCTGTTAAGACACGCAGTCAGCAAATAAGGTAAGCCGGAAAAAATACAAAATATCTAGATCCCCTTAATTCGAAAAATCCTCATAAATCTGGAATTTAAAATATTTTCGAAAAACTAATGAACATCAGCCCAAGCATGAACCAAGTTTGAAAAATGAAGGAAATCAAGTAGACCAAGTTAGCCAAATGTTAAGTGTATATTTTTACACTTTATCGTACCTTTTTATTTGAGCTTTTGGTGTCTTTTAACAATAATTGGTGCTTAAAAAGTTGATTTATTGTATTTTAGGTACAAATTGAAGAATTAGAAAAGTATGGGGTCAAAACCGAAATTTTGGTGAAAATATGGGCCAAAAGTGAAAAAATAAAAAATCTGAAGCAATTAGCATGGGACGGCCGTCTGAGAAGCAGAATGCACCACTGGTTTTGGGACGGCCGTCCGAGGTTTAGTACAAAACTCGGGACGGCCGTCCGAGATGACGAAAGGCGCAGTAACGGAATCCTAATTCCACAAGGAAACTACCTTCTTCTCCATATTTTCCACCCTATATAAGACCAAGACAAGCACACAATTGGGGATGAATCTTTTATGCAATTTCAAGAGCAACAAAGCAATAACGAAGACGAAGAATTCGAAGACTCCAAGCATAGACTTATCGTTTATGATTAATTTTATTTGCGTTTTTCCTTTAATCATGAGTAGCTAATTTTCTTATTTCTAGGATTTTATTTTGAACCCTATGTGGGATTTATAAACCCAATATTATGATTTTATGCAAGTTTTAATTCCGGATTATTTCTCCTACTTGTTTTATTAAGTGCATGAATTTGATCACCTTATGTGCTTTTATGTAATTGTTAATCGCATGAATCGGAATATCAGGTTAATAATTAGAACTGTGGTAGAAGAGCCTTTGTCGTATTAACATAGGAATATAGTTAATCTCTTAGGTAGCCATTATTGATATTTGTGCTTAATGTTGAGTTCTAGAATTAAATGCATAGGAATATAGTAATTGAATCTAGAGTATTAGAATCATAATACACGCGGAAGCGAGTTATGATTAATTTAGCATCTCAAGTTAATAATTCGGGTTAATTGCTTGCATAATTGAAGGAATTGGGGGAGTAATAATCACATAGGGGGAAGAAAAAAATCCTAGGCCCGTTTACTTTGGTTAAATCTTCATTTTAAATTGCTTTCTTGTTTTTGTTTGCTTTTTAATTTAGTTTAATTTAGTTAATTCTCTCAAAATTCGACTGTGTAGGGTGGACTTGATAATAATTGTTAGAATTTAGCGTCTAGGACTAGATAATTAAATATTCCCTGTGGGTTCGATATCCAGACTTTTAGTCCACTATATTACTTGTACCATACGTGCACTTGCGTGTAGGGTTTCGCCCAACAAGTTTTTGGCGCCGTTGCCGGGGAATATTTTAATTATTTACTTTATTCTAGCTCTAGATTTGAAAAATTTTCACGATTCACCCATTTAATTTTGGTTTTATTTTATTTTTCTTTTTAGGTACTGTGTATGCGTAGGAGACTCGATCTTGCTAGAGAACCGTTTGATCCCGAAATCGAACGTACTTTTCGAGCCGCTAGGAGACGTCAACGCGCAACCAATACAATGGAGGACGAAAAACGCAGACGCGCAGAGGGTAATTTACTCGAGGCCAACGGAAACCAAGTCGAAGATCCACCCCCTCAACTTACATTACATCCAGCCGTTGGGCCACGGGCACGTCAAGACTACATAATCCCCACTCTCGACAGGTTCCGGCCGAGCATCCAATATCCCCCTATTGAGGCGCAAAATTTTGAGATCAAGCAAGGCCTATTGACGATGCTCCAAAATAACGGGCTATTTAGTGGATTGGCGGGTGAAGATCCCCATGTTCACATTGTCAATTTTCTAGATACCTGTAATTCCCACCGTCAAAATGGCGTTTCCCAAGAGGCGCTTCAATTAATTCTCTTCAAACACTCCTTACAAGGAAGAGCTCGCCAGTGGTTGATGTCCCAAGCCCCCCACTCTATCTCGTCGTGGCCTCAACTCCTCAACCTTTTCATGAAAGTTTACAGCTCGCCCGAGAAGGACGAGAGAATCCGACGAGAAATTCATAATTTCGTCCAAGAGCAAGGTGAGCAATTATACGAGGCATGGGAGAGATTTAAGACCCTTTTGAGGCAGTGTCCAACACATGGAGTCGAACAATGGCGGCAAATCCACATCTTTTACCAAGGGATTAACGAGAATGCACGAACCGTCTTAGATGCATCAACCGGGGGTAATTTCATGAGTCAATCGATACCGGATGCATTTATCATGTTTGATCAAATTGCACAAAATAGGTTTTCCAAGTCAAGAGAGAGGACGGTCAGTGGAGCCAAGAAAGTCCCCGGAGTGTTGGAGTTAGATGCAATTACGGCCCTTCAAGCTCAAGTGACCCAAATTGCTCAACAAAATCAACTCCTTCTACAGCACATCAAAGCAAATCCACCACAACAAGTCCAAGCCGTTGATTCTCGATGTTCTGAAATTTGCGGTGGAAATCATTACACAATCCAATGCCAACAATATGTGTAATCGCTCAGCTACGTCAATAACGCCCCTCGCCAATTCCAAAATCAAGGGTGGAGATCACAAGCGCAATATGGAGGAAGTCAACAAGGCCAAGGGTATCAAAGACCTCAAGGTCAATTCCAAAATCAAGCCACTCCTCAACAAAGCTATCAAGGCAACAATCCATTGGCCCAAAAATCAAACACGGATGAGATATTGGCCCAATTCATGACCGCTACCCAACCCACGCTGCGGAATTTGGAAAATCAATTTGCTCAATTCGATGTGAATCAAGAGAACTGTCCGGCCGGAGCATTGCCATCGAATACGGAAGATCCTCGAAAGCAGAAGTTCGAGACGTGCCAAGCTATCGATTTCAAGATCGAGAAAAAGGAAGAAATTCAAGTCAAGCCGCAAGTCACGGTAGCCGAATGGGTCGAACCAATCCCATATCCACAACGATTGCTAACGAAAAAGATTGAGGTCAAGACGTGCCAAGCAGTCACCTTGAAGAACGGGAAGCAATTGGAGGAAACCCCACGAAGAGAGAAGAGAAACACGGTAATCGAGAAGCCTAAAGTGAATGAGGAAAAAGAATCAACTCATGAAGAGCCACCATCAACGGTGCCTTCACAAGTCCCTCCAATTCCTTATCCTCAAAAGTTTATAAAGAATAAGCTCGACGCCGAATATCAATGATTTTTTAACAAGTTGAAGGAAATTCGCATAAATATTCCTTTCATTGAAGCACTTCAAAAGATGCCAAAGTGGGTGAAGTTCCTCAAGGACCTCGTGAAGAAAAGTAAGAAATTGCAAGGGAACGAGATGATCCAACTTACGGAGCAAATTACTGACATTCTTACTCGGCCCCTTCCACAAAAACACGGCGATCCAGGTAAGTTTACTATTTCTTGTACTATTAGGAGGTAAAAAATTTAGATCACTCATTGATTTAGGCGCTAGCATTAATCTTATGCCCTATGCCACTTTTAAAAATCTTGGATTAGGAGAAATTGAATCGACGGCTATAACTCTTCAATTAGCCGATAGATCTTTAGTTTACCCAAAAGGTATTTTAGAGAATGTTCTAGTGAAAGTTAATAAATTTATCTTCCCTATTGATTTCGTTATACTTGATATAGATGAGGATAGGGAGATACCTCTTATCGTAGGGAGGCCATTTTTAGTCACGTCGAAAACTCTTAATGATTGTGCTAATAGTGATCTTACAATGACTGTGCATGATCAAACAATCAAATTCAATGTTTTTAGTGCTAATAAAAATCCATGTGATAATGATGATTGTTTTGCAATTGAGCTTATGGATTTTACAAATAATGAAAAATTTGATGTTTTGATCTTGGACAATGGGAAATCATCTTTGAGTGCAAGAGATGATGGCGGAAACGAAAATCGGAAGGAGCAAGTTTACTTCATGGACTCAATTTCAACTCCTCCGAGAGAAAGTCATACGAGTTTGAGTCTTAACGGCGAGGAGAGTGCAGGGAAGATGTTGCCACCCAAAGACTCGAGCAAGTCACGAGAGAAGGATGAGTCGAGCTAATGTGGTCGTAAGGAGAAAGTCAAAAGGAAATTACACAAAGGACAATTGGTGTTATTATGCAAATCACGACTGTGGTTATTCCCAAGGAAGCGCAAATCAAAGTGGTCGGTACCATTTATTGTCAAAGAGATTCTTCCTCACGAAGTGGTCAAAATAAAGGACCAAGATTCAAACCGTACGTTCAACGTGAAGCGGAGCCGGCTCAAACCATATTGGGAAAGGAGTGAAGATTTCCAAGTTACCTCGGTCAATTTTGCTTGAAAATAACGAAGCAACGTCCGGCTGAAGACTTTAAACTTAGCGCTTCTCAGGAGGCAACCCGTGCTTTATTATTTTTCGTAGTTTTCTTTAATTTTTCGTTTCGTTTTTATTGTCATAGGCATGCATTCTAATTTATTTGAATTTTAATTTTCAGGGTCGAAAACATGGTCAGGGGGTCGAGATGGCCGTCCGAAATTGCAAGCAAAATCCCAGACAGCCGTCCGGGAAACAGAAGGCAAAGTCCAGCATCACAGCATGTGGGACGGCCGTCCGAAAACATGCCTAATCTGTGGGACGGCCGTCCCACAACCAGTAAGGAGAACAAAATTTCGGACGGCCTGTTAAGTGTATATTTTTACACTTTATCGTACCTTTTTATTTGAGCTTTTGGTGTGTTTTAATGATAATTGGTGCTTAAAAAGTTGGTTTATTGTATTTTAGGTACAAATTGAAGAATTGGAAAAGTATAGGGTCAAAACTGCAATTTTGGAGAAAATATGGGCCAAAAGTGAAAAAATCAAAATTCTGAAGATGTAAAGCTCAAACCCCCGTCCCAGTTTTAGTGCAAATCGTGGGACCCCCGTCCGAGAATCCGAAGTTGCCCAGTAAAGGAATTTTAATTGCACAAGGAAACTGCCTTCTTCCCCAAGTTCTTCACCCTATATAAGACCAAGCCAAACGCACAATTGATATCTTCTTTTACAAAATTATACGCCACAAAACGCGAGGAACGAAGATCAACGAAGACTCAAGCATAGTTTTTTTTATTTATTTATTTTATTTTCTTTATCATAAGAATCACGAGTAGCTAAGTTTTTATTTCTAGGATTTTATTTGGAACCCTATGTGGGATTTATGAACCCAATTCTATGATTTTATTCAAGTTTATCCGGATTATTTCTTCCACTTGTTTTATTAAGTGCATGAACTTGATCAACTTATGTGCTTTTATGTTATTGTTAATCGCAAGAATCGGAAGATCGGGTTAATAATTAGAACTGTGGTAGAAGAGCCTTTGTGGTATTAACATAGGAATATAGTTAATCTCTTAGGTAGCCATTATTGAGATTTGTGCTTAATGCTGTGTTCTAGAATTAATTGCATAGGAATATAGTAATTGAATCTAGTGTATTAGAATCGTAATACACGCGGAAGCGGGTTACGATTATTTTCGCATCTCATGTTAATAATCCGGGTTAATTGATTGCATAATTGAAGGAATTGGGGGAATAATAATCACATAGGGGGAAGAATAAAATCCTAGGCTCGTTTACTCTGATTAAATCTTCGTTTTAAATTGCTTTCTTGTTTTTGCTTGTTTTTTAATTTAGTTTAATTTAGTTAATTCTCTCTAAAATTGGACTGTGTAGGGTGGGCTTGATAATAATTGGTAGAATTTAGCATCTCGGATTAAGTAATTAAATATTCCCTGTGGGTTCGATATCCGGACTTAATTGTCCACTATATTACTTTTACGATACGTGCACTTGCGTGTAGGTTTTCGGCCAACAAGTTTTTGGCGCCGCTGCCGGGGAATATTTTAATTATTTATTTTATTCTAGCTCTAAATTTGAACAATTTTCACGATTCACCCAAATTAATTTTTTTTTTTAATATTTTTTTTTTCTCTTTTCTTTGGTTACATGTCAGGTTACAATTTTCGCGAAACTCAAACGGGATATGAATGGCTTCCGTCTGGCGAATACCTCCAAAATACCTATAATATGCCGTTACTTTGTTCAAGATGTTGTGGAGATCATTACACTAACCAATGTTGGTATGCACCGAAAGCGAATAATTTCATAGATAACACTAACGGCGGTTATTGGAACACATACACCAACTCGCCATGAGAGCCCACTGTTCAGGAGTGTTATTTGAATTCCGTCCTTGAAGAATTTATGAAATCCACTCAAGCATCTATCCGGAGACTAGAGTTACAGTTGGAGAATTCAAGCGCCAAAGGTCTCTTGAAAATATTTCAGACAATATCGAGAATGGTTGCAACAAAGAAAATCCGTCTACAACTTGTAGTGAGAAAAATCCTTTAGACCTAGAAAATATTGTCGATGAGAAGGAAAATAAACTTACGAAGACGCTTAAGGAGGATGAATATGAGAATGCAATCGAGCTCAACTCCAAAGATGTCTCGGAACAAGAGAAGAAGGGGATGGATGTGGTTAGTGCAAATATTCAAATTGATGATCTTATTGTTATTCATGACGTGGCTTTGAAGGCATTAATAGAGGTTGATGAGAAGACGAATGTGTTTGAATTGGAGGTTATACGTGGACGTGAGGTTTTTGTGTACCGATTTGAGGGAGCGGGTGATGAAGATCCCATCTTGGCTTCGTACCGATTGATTACAACTAAGAAAGACTACAAGCTAAGGTGGACCCTGACATATTGCAATCCTATCCTTGTATCGGTTGCAATTGAAGTGAAAAAGCTCATGGATGGATGCACAATCTACAAGGCTTTGGATTGGACATAACAATTACAAGAAGCAAAGTCCGGTTGAAGACTTAGAATTTAGCGCTTCTCGAGAGGCAACCCGAGCTTTATTGTTTTCGTAGTTTTCTTTAATTTTTCGTTTTGTTTTTATTGTCATAGGCATGCATTCTAATTAATTTATTTGAATTCTAATTTTCAGGGTCGAAAAACGTGATCGAGGGTCGAGTCGGCTGTCCGTAAAAAAAAAAGAAAAAAAATAAAAAAATAAATAAATAAAATAAAATAAATTTGCACCACTGCCTGTGGGACGGCTATCCCAGAACTATGTGTAAATGTGGGACGGCCGTCCCAAAACCAGTAAGGAGAAAAAAAATTCGGACGGCCGTCCGAAATTTAGCACAAAAACTGGGACGGGCGTCCGAACCTAGTTGGGGCGTTTTAAATTTTTAAAAATCAGATCTTCTCCCCCATTATTTCCTCAACCCTCCTCTTTCCTTCTCTCAAACTCCCACACACAAATGGAGGCTAGAGAATCGAACCAAATTCTTTAAGATCTACTCTTTCAAGGCACGCCCACAAGGTGTTCGACAATTTGCTCCAACCAAATTTTGAGTTCGATTGTCGACCAATTCTCACCGAATCTATTCCAACCTCTCTCCCAACTATGTCATCCAACAAACGAGGACGCACAAGCGAAGCATCATCTCCCAAAGGGAAGGGAAAGGGAAAGAAAAGTGCCACCGCCCGTACCCGAGCTTTCCGATGAGGATGAGCGTGAGAGAGCGAGGGAGGAGCACCCCGATCACATCGACTCCGACTAAATCAGGTGTTTTCTATCCTTTAACGTTGTGCTAATTTCATTGAGGGCAATGAAAAGTTTAAGTTTGGGGGTGAAAAACATGTTTTTGTGCTTATGTGTTTTAGTTTGCATGCATTAGGTTTTTTTCTTTTTTATTGCTTTTCTCGTTTTTCCGGAATTTAAAAAAAAAATTGTGAGTCGAATGCATCGATGAGTTATGATGATGAGTGATGATCAATGTTTGATGATGATTTTTTTGTATTGTGTGATAAGGATTTGATATTTGTTTAGCTTTCGATTCAACGGGACTTAGAAGCCAATTATTGCTAGGAATCACATTTTGTGCATTGCTTTGGTTGAATGTTTTGTATTTTAAATTTGGAATTAATTTGTGCTAGATCATGCTATGTTCGGTTTTAAGACTCACCTTAGGAAATTTATGATACGAAGTATTGAGTAGTGAGTGATTTGGGATATGATTTGGGCCTTCTTTGAACCGTTTGAGCCTTTCAAGCCGACCTTTTTTATCGAAATTACCCTTAGAACCTTGTTTTGAGCCTCAGAGAAAAGGTGTTCTTTCTTTTAGCCAATGTGTAAGGTAGAATAGGTGGAGATTCTTGAAAATTACCCCTTGGAGTTCGGTCGAAATAAGGACAAGTTGTTGAATTGTTTTGAAGGCTCGATCCATTGTCTTAAGAGCAAAAGTGGAGACTTTTGACCTCTTAAGATTTATTAAAGTCCGTAGAGGTGAATTCATTGTTTCAAATGCCTATCTTTCAAATTTTGGCGTAATCACCTAAATTCAAGCAAAAATAGCCACATATACCCGTATTTCCTACCTCGAACCAAAGAGCCTAACAATTAAAAGCCACAAAGCCCCAATGATCCCAATAGCTTAATGTTCGATATTAGTAGAGTAGAATAATTTGGTGAGTATTTTGGAGTCAAGCATATGCATGTAAGTATAAATTCTTTCTATCTTTAATTTGCAAATATTGGATGCTTGAAGCAATTGTATGAATTGTGGTTTTTGGTAATGGTGAGTGACTAAGTGTTGTTGAATTTTGAGCTTGCGAATGCCTAAGAATTGTCATTATAATTACAAGTTCTGAAAACCTGAAGTTGATCATTGATCTATGTGATGAGATGTTATAGTTAAGTTATTTGCTTATTGGAAGATTTTGCTTGAGGACAAACAAAAGTTCAAGTTTGGGGGTGTGTTAAGTGTATATTTTTACACTTTATCGTACCTTTTTATTTGAGCTTTTGGTGTGTTTTAATGATAATTGGTGCTTAAAAAGTTGATTTATTGTATTTTAGGTATAAATTGAAGAATTGGAAAAGTATAGGGTCAAAACTGCAATTTTGGAGAAAATATGGGCCAAAAGTGAAAAAATAAAAATTCTGAAGATGTAAAGCTCGGACCCCCGTCCCAGTTTTAGTGCAAATCGTGGGACCCCCGTCCGAGAATCCGAAGTTGCGCAGTAAAGTATTTTTAATTGCACAAGGAAACTGCCTTCTTCCCCAAGTTCTTCACTCTATATAAGACCAAGTCAAGCACACAATTGATATCTTCTTTTACGAAATTATACGCCACAAAACGTGAGCAACAAAGATCAACGAAGACTCAAGCATAGTTTTTTTTATTTTTATTTATTTTATTTTCTTTATCATAAGAATCACGAGTAGCTAAGATTTTATTTCTAGGATTTTATTTGGAACCCTATGTGGGATTTATGAACCCAATTCTATGATTTTATTCAAGTTTTAATTCCGGATTATTTCTTCTACTTTTTTTATTAAGTGCATGAATTTGATCACCTTATGTGCTTTTATGTTATTGTTAATCGCATGAATCGGAAGATCGGGTTAATAATTAGAAGTGTGGTAGAAGAGCCTTTGTGGTATTAACATAGGAATATAGTTAATCTCTTAGGTAGCCATTATTGAGATTTGTGCTTAATGCTGTGTTCTAGAATTAATTGCATAGGAATAAACAAATTGAATCTAGAGTATTAGAATCGTAATACACGCGGAAGCGGGTTACGATTATTTTAGCATCTCAGGTTAATAATCCCGGTTAATTGATTGCATAATTGAAGGAATTGGGGGAATAATAATCACATAGGGGGAAGAATAAAATCCTAGGCTCGTTTACTCTGATTAAATCTTCGTTTCAAATTGCTTTCTTGTTTTTGCTTGTTTTTAATTTAGTTTAATTTAGTTAATTCTCTCTAAAATTCGACTGTGTAGGGTGGGCTTGATAATAATTGGTAGAATTTAGCGTCTCGGATTAAGTAATTAAATATTCCCTGTGGGTTCGATATCCGGACTTAATTGTCCACTATATTACTTGTACGATACGTGCACTTGCGTGTAGGTTTTCGGCCAATACGGCCGTCCGAAATTTAGTACAAAAACCGGGACGGCCGTCTCCACCTAGTTGGGGCGTTTTAAATGTTTAAAAATCATATTTTCTCCCCCATTATTTCCTAAACCCTCCTCGTTCC
Source organism: Erythranthe guttata (assembly GCF_000504015.1). The sequence goes on from NW_012192830.1 coordinate 1,154,740, forward strand.
TTCTATCCAAATCCCACACACAAGGAGGCTAGAGAATCAAACCAAATTCTTCAAAATCTACTCTTTCAAGGCACGCCCACAAGATGTTCGACAATTTGCTCCAACCAAATTTTGAGTTCGATTGTCAACCAATTCTCATCGTATCTATTCCAACCTCTCTCCCAACAGTCTAGTAGTTTGATAATTCGTGTTAATTATCTCTTCCATACATTATTGCATGAAATTTTACGGCATAATAGCCCTCTCTATTAGATTCATTTTGATAGGTCTTTTGCATTATTTGGATAATCCATGAATTAATTATGAATTGTTTTTCAACACTGCTCTGAAACAGAGTCATTTTAGTATTTACAATAAAATACGACGTTTTTCTCACTAAAACGGATTTATTCCACTTCGGATAGACTCCTAACTTACTAATGTACTTTAGTATAGAATTTGATGATTTTTGAAATATTAGGGAATTTATAAAGATTTTTCAAAGGTCACTTCCCTGCTTTAGATTTTTAAACTGTACAGTTGTACCATTTTAATTATTCCTTTCAAATGGCTCAAGGTATTTAAAAGCTGTTTTTACTAGGTTATCTAGGCCCTTATTAGAGAATATGGTAAAATATTCAAGTGTTTTTTATGAGCGGTTAGAGAGTTATTAATTTGTTTGAGTGATAGATCGAAACTGTCCAGAATTTTCTCACTTTGCTAAAATGGAACTTAATCTCTAGTCATGCATGCATAGTTTGTGAAATTGATTAAGTGAATGTTGTTTGGTAATATGTGGACACTCTTACTTTGATTCTAAAAGAAAAAAAATGTCAGAATTTTCTATTCCCGATTAATATATTCCCGCTATCATATTCTAAAATACTAATTAGGTATAACTAGAAAGGGGGTGTCACAAACTATTTGTCTACTATAGACCATCCGAGAAGACTTTCGAAGAGTTCTAAGAGATAGGTATATATGGCTGTGAAATTGTTCCTTATTCGAGAGTAGTCTCTATTTCCCACATGCTTCATATCGTCATATATAGATTTATATATCAATAGATTTAGGCAAGATCTAATAAACACTATTTATTATTATGATTACTTTATTTTCTTTTTTCTCTTTTGATTTTTGGTTAAGAATTTCATATTAATTAAAAGAAGAATAAAAATCCACGGTTTTTTTTCTATTTTTTTTTTCAATCATCTAAGTATGGTTAAAACACTTTGTACCATTTTGTACCTCAGTGAGCATTAATAACTGTCAAAACCATTTAAGACAATAGATTTTTTGGTTAAAACATACATGTCGAAAAAAAACGTTAAAAACCAAAAATGGACTTTGGCGCTCTCTCTCTCAACATGTCTTTTCAGATAAAAAACGCACGTGGTCGATGCTGAGTTTTTATTGGGTTGAATCTTTAATTTTTTCAATTTCTAATTTAAAATATATTTAGGTCTTTTCAGATAAAAAAACAGACGTGGTTGAGGCTGAAACTTTTGTGTTGAATATATATTTTTAAAATTTCTTATTTAAAGTATATTAAGCTTTTTTCAGACAAAAAAGAAACGCACACTCAATCGCATATATGGAGAGCGTCGCTTAAGATAGGGTGTGAGAGATCTTTATTGCTTTGAGTTTACGGGCCAGGTCATTGCTATTTAAAAAAAAAAAAAGGAAAACGAAGCTCGAAAGACTTCTTACAAATTAAATCCTAGCCATATCACTCGTTCCCAAACAACTCTTTATAGCAAACCTAAAAGAACCAACACAGACATGCCAACAGAATTACTGAAATAATCATCATCGAATATTCCACTGGAGATCGTCGAAATTTTCCTATCAAAATTATCATCAGTTAAGTCTCTTCTTCGATTCAAAACAGTTTGCAAGTCATGGAATACGATAATCTCCGATCCTATATTCGTCCGAAATCATCTCGAAAACTCTCTGAACAATCTCTTCCCAAGTACGAAACGACCTCGTATGGAAGGAGGGTATCCTTTTTTTAAAGTGGAAGGTCGGCAATTCCGCGCCGCCAATGCAGTACCGGTACTAGCGACAAATAGTAAGTACAATCGCTACGAAACAATATTATGTGAATGTAACAGCATACTACTCTTGAGCATCAGTAGATTCGACTATAGAAAAACACATTTGCTGTGGAATCCATCCACTTGGAGGGATATATGTACATCGAATGGCCTTACGCGTATAGTGGAAATTGTACACGAAATCACGGAATTTGTTACGATCGGGTAACGGATGATTTCAAGGTTGTTTTGATTACCGACGAGCGTACGCGATTTATTCATGTAATAACAATTCTTGGTCTATTACACGATATATATAGCAATTATTGATGTCAATTAGTTCGATATCGGGATAGTCTATATTTCTCCGTGCATAAAGAGACTTGTTCCATATCTTGAATTCTTGATAGTCTTTTTTCTTTTCGTAAATTTTTTTTGGCTAAAGATTGTCTTATTGATTTAGAAAATTGGACGGGCACAAACAAATCCTTGCGCACCTGTGAGTTTTGGTTCTTTCTTCGAAACCAAAGCTCTTATTTTATGTTGATAATAGTTCGAGTAAGTCTTGAATGAACTTTCTTAATGACAAAAATTGGTGATTGCGAATAAAGATTGAGATAATTGTTTATTTTAAAAAACTTTGCGTAAAATCACTCCTCTACTAAAAAAAATAGAAAAAATCACTCCTCTACTAAAAAAACACTACATAAACCGTAAAATTACGAACACGCATATTATGATCATGTATTTTTCCATACTCATTCCGAAAAGACGAAACGCAGAATTTGAAGAGATCTCTTTTGGAGACATAATTGCAAGTTCTTAAATACTACATATATATATTTAAAGCTCATGTTGATTTTTTCTTTTTTCCCTAAAGAATGTCTTATCAATAAATATAATATTTGAAAAGAAATTTTGTTACGTAAATTATCTCTACAATAATATTTTTTAAAAAATATTCTTCCGTTGAGATTACATATAATAAGAGTAATCGAGATAGGGGTGCCTCGGAGCAACGATCCCGGAAATTGACCTAAAGATCTTCACGATTCTCAAAGCACGACTTCAACTGAGCACTCGGGCAGGTATATGTTTTATGTGAAATCTCTATGACTAATCTTAATTGTTTCTATATGTTCAAAGTACTAAAATGTCGAGAGCAAGAACTCGAGCTCAAAATGCCGCTAACGATCCTCACAATCAATCTCGTACCATCCAATACCGCATGTTGGGTGCTAAATACCTAACACGCAAGTGCACGTATCGCAAACAAGTAGTAAAAGTGGACTCGTGAGAGTCGGATGTCGATCCCACAGGGAATACTCAAATTACCTAATCCTAAGTACCAAATTCTAACAACTATGATTTTATCCAGCCTACGCAAGGTTGTCAAATTTAATCAACTAAATAAATTAAACTAATTAGGAAAGAAAATAAACAAGAGATAATATCAATATAAAAACGGATCTAGGATTTTGTCTTCCCCCTATGCAAGAATTGCTCACCCAAAACCCCTCAATGATGAAATATATGATTCATGATTATTAACCCGAGACACAAATTTACTCATAACCCGCTGTCGCGTGTATTATGAGTCTATTATTCATAAATGATTCACTATATGTCTATGCAAACCAATTATAAATAAAGCATTAACTAACAAGTCTCGTAAATGGCTACCTAAGGTGATATCTGTATGTCTACGATACCACATGCAATTGACACACTCATCCGGTGAAAACTACTCGAAGGTTCTTCTACTTATCGTCTAATTATCAAAATAGCTCTGTCGAGTCAATCCCAATAATCACATATAAAGCACATAAATTGATCAAGTTCATGCACTAACAATCATAACAAGTAGAAGAAATAATCATAAAATCATAATCGCATAATCTCAAGAAAACGGGTTCACAATCCCCACATAGGGTTCCAACAAAATCCTAGATTAAAAACATAGCTACTCATAACGAAAAACATAATAAAAGTAATAAAAGTCATAGATTAAGAAAAGATAGGTGAAAAAAGAATTATGATGAAGAGTTGTCAATTCTCCGTCTTCGATTCTTCGATCTCTCGCTCCTCTCGCTCCAAGGTTGTGTCAAAAGTTCTCCTTTAATTCGTGCTTGGTTTGAGCTTAAATAGATGTCCCAACTTGGTAGATGATTCAGGGTTTTCTTGTGTGTTTAAAAGTCCAAAATTGCCTCCAACGTGATTTGGCACGGCCGCGCGAAAATCAGTGCAATTCTCGCACGGCCGCGCGAGAATCGCCGAACCTTCTGCCCAAATTCAGCATTTGGCACGGCCGTGCCAAAATTAGGCTAATTTTGGCACGGCCGTGCGGGCCTGTTTTCAGCAAATTTCAGCATATTTTTGATTATTTCACTTTCCCATATTTTCTCCAAATTTGCAGTTTTGACCCCAAACTTTTCCAATTCTTCAATTTGTACCTAGAATACAATAAAACAACTTTTTAAGCACCAATTATTGTTAATTCACACAAAAATCTCAAATAAAAAGATACGATAAAGTGTAAAAATATACACTTAACACTCCCCCAAACTTGATCTTTTGTTGGTCCTCAAGCAAAAACTAGGAACCTCAAATCAACACTTTCAACAAATGCTTCTCATCACATAGATTAATGGTCAATTTCATGTTTTCAGAACTTGCAATTATCATGACAATTCTCAAAAATTTACAAGCTCGTAATTCAAAGATACGTATTCACTCACCATTGCTAAAAACCACAAACCATGCTATCGCTTCAATTATCCCATATTTGTACATTAAAAATGGAGAAAATTTATCTTACATAATAATATTCAACTCCAAAGACTCACCAAATTTCTTTACTCGGCTAGTATCAAATAATTGAGCTATTGGGATCATTGGGACTTTTTGGCTTTCAAATGTTGGGCTTTTTGGTTCGAGGCAGGAGATATGGGTATAAGTGGCTATGCTTCTTGAATTGAGGTGATTACGCCAAATTTTGAAAGATAGGCGTTTGAAACAATGAATTCACCTCTAAGGACTTTTAATTAACTCGATTCTTAAGAGTTCAAAAGTCTCCACTTTTGCTCTTAAGACAATGGATCGAGCTTTCAAAACAACTCAACAACTAGTCCTTACTTCCCCTTCTAGTCTCTTCTTCTTCTTTTTCTTTTTTTTTTTTTTTTTTTTTTTATATATATATATATATTTTTTTTTTTTAATTCTTTTCGAAGAAGAAGAAGGACCTTATAAAATTTTTCGACCGAACTCCAAGGGTTAATTTTTCAAAAATCTCCACTTATTCTACCTTATACACATTGGTTAAAAGAAAGAACACCGTTTCTCCAAGGCTCAATCAAGGTTCGAATGATAAAAATTTAAAGGTAGGCTTGAAAGGCTCAAACGGTTCAAAGATGGCCCAAATCACTTCCCAATTTACTCAACAATTTAATATTTCACTTTGTAAATTCATAAGACAAGTTCTAAAATCGAATAGCATATGATATAACATAAATTAACTCAAATTTTAAAACACAAAACTTTCAACCAAAGCAACGCATAATTCGAGATTCCTAACAATGACTCCTTCCTACGACACTTTGAATCAAAAGCTCACCAAAATTCAATCACAATCAAGATAAAGCAAGTAATTTCATCATTAAACATCAACCATCTTTCATCATCATGATTCATCGAAGCATTTATCTCAATTTTTTTTTTTTCGAAAGTAATAAATAAACTAAAACAACTAAAATAAAAAAAAATCTTAAGGCATGCAAACTAAAATTAAAGCACATAAACAAGTAATTATCCACCCCCAAACTTAAAATTTACATTGCCCTCAATGTAATTAACACGAAGTTTAAGGATAGAATACACCTGAATAAGTCGTTTTGGCCATGTCCGGGCTGCTCTTCCACCCTCGCCTTTATTACACTTCAGTCGAGGTTCGCACGGCCGTATGAGATTTTGAACTGTTTTCCGCACGGCCGTGCGAAACTTGAATTCTGGGCAGTAGCCTATTGTTTCTCGGACGGCCGTGCGAGAATTCAGTGTAAATTCCGCACGGCCGCGCCCCTTCTCAATTTTGGGCAGTAGCCTCTCCGATTTTCCACACGGCCGTGCTGGATTCAAGCCTTTTTTGGTGCGGCCGTGTGAAGTGCAAAATTGCACTTTGACCCTTGAAAATAAAAAAAAATTGCTTATTTAATTAGCTTGCATGCTTATAAAATAAATAAATAAAATAAAACAAGAAAACATAAATAAAAAAAAAAAAAAAAAAAAAAAAAAAAAAAACGAAAATCTCGGGTTGCCTCCCGAGAAGCGCTAAGTTTATAGTCTTCAGCCAGACTTTGTTCCTTCTTTTCAATTCCTTAGCTTTTGAACCCATCTCCTAACTTCCTTTTGGAGAAAGTCTTGAATTAATGGGTTGATTCGATTCTTCTTTCGACTGGTTCGCTTAGGAATGCCCTTTAATTTATTCTTCTTGATGTCATGAGGCTTGCCAACATCGTCTTTTATTACGGTGTTTTGAGTAGGTGTTGTAACCAACTCAACCTTTTTCTTTTGTTCTCCTACATGCACATTAGTATCCACAAAAAAAATTAAATCATGTAATTTAACAGGAAAAAGTTTAGAATCACTTACCTCATCAAGAAGATAACATCCATTAGCCGTAATAGGCTTTTCATCCACCCGGTACACCTTGAAGATCACTGTTTCTTCCCCCACACTCATTCTTAGCTCTCTCTTTCCTACATCAATAATTGACCTACCGGTTGCTAAGAAGGGGCGTCCTAAAATAAGGGGAATATTTTCATCTTCCTCTATGTCTAGTACTAGAAAATCGGCCGGGAGTATGAACTTATCTACCTTGACCAATACATCTTCAACTATACCTAAAGGGTGAGTAAAAGATCTATCGGCTAGCTGCAAGGTCACGGAAGTAGGCTTAATTTCTCCTAAATTCAATTTCTCATAAATTGATAAAGGCATTAAATTTACGCTCGCCCCTTGATCACACAACGCCCGCCCAAAAGACCTAGTACCTATTGTGCATGGAATGGTACAACTCCCCGGATCTCTAAGCTTCGGTGGAATTTTATTTGCAAGGATAGCACTACTTTGCTCATTTAAGTCTATTATTGCTGCACACTCCGGAAGCCTCATCTTCTTCGATACAAGTTCTTTTATAAACTTAACCCAATTTGGCATATTCTTAAGTGCCTCAACAAAAGGAATATTAACATGCAACTTTTTAAGATAATCCAAAAATAACTGAAATTGCATATCAAGCTTAGAGTTTTTAAGACGTTGAGGGAAGGGTACCTTGGGAGTAGGTTCACTTACTGTGATCTTTGTGTGGCTTGGCCCGACCTCGGTTTTTTCCTTGGACTCCTCTGCAATGGACGGTGATGCTACGGACTTTTTAGGACCTTCCTCTAATTGCCTCCCATTTCGCAAACTTACTGCATTGCACTGCTCGATGTTTCTCTTTCGAGGATCTTCCGTATTCGATGGCAGTGCTCCCCATGGCCTCGCGTTTAGCTGGGTTGCAAGTTGACCCATCTGTGTTTCCAAATTTCGGATGGCGGCTTGAGTGGTTGTCATAAATTGCGCCATGATATTTGCGAGATCTCCACCTTGAGGTTGTGCTTGAGGCGGATTTTGGAATCCGGGAGCTGGCCTTTGTCCTTGCTGATTTCCTCCCCATCCAAAGTTGGGGTGATCTTTCCATCCCGGATTATAAGTATTGGAGTACGGGTTTCTCTGTTGTCGGTTGGCGTCATGCACATAATTTATCGACTCCGTTTCGTCTACGCCTTGATCGGGAGCTTGGACTGCATGGACTTGCTGAGTTTGCAGAGCCGCTACTTGCTTCGATAGCTTCTCCAATTGGGAAGTGATTGCGGTGACCCCGTCTAACTCCAAAATTCCTCCTGTCTTTATGGCTCCGCTATTTGACCGGTCCGATGCCCGCATGTATTTATTCCGAGCGATTCGCTCCAAAAGTTCGTATGCTTCGTCATAGGTCAAGCTCATGAACATACCGCCAGCTGCTGAATCGAGCACCGTTCTCGAATTATCTTGCAACCCGTCATAAAATATTTGAAGTTGCCGCCACTCTTGAAGACCATGATTGGGGCATCTCTGAATTAATTGTTTGAACCGCTCCCACGTCTCGAATAACGCTTCACCGGCATCTTGTATGAAATTTTGTATTTCTCTCCGGATTCTCTCAGTTTTTGTTGGGGAGTTGTATGTGTTCATGAAGAGTTGTGCTAGTTGGGACCAAGATGAGATGGAGTGTGGTGCACGAGTTTGTAACCATTCTCGGGCTGCCCCTTGTAAAGAGTGCTTGAACAGGCGGAGTTGCAGTGCTTCGGGTGATACTCCGTTCATCTTGTGCGAATCACATGTTTCGAGGAAGTTGACCAAGTGGAGATGCGGATCTTCATGAGCTAATCCGCTGAATAACCCATTGTTTTGGAGCATAGTAAGGAGTCCCGCTCGAATTTCGAAATTGTTGGCTTCAATGGGGGGCTGCTGGATGCTCGATTGAAACCCATTGAGTGTTGGAACGGTGTACTCATGCAATGCTCGTTGACGAGGTGGTGGATTAATTAGCAGAAGTTGCTCTTGCTCGTTGACGATATTTCCTGCCGCATTAGGTAGGCGCCCTTGGTCATCTCCCCTACAATTATTCTCTTCTTCCATTCGCATAAAAAATACCTAAACAAAAATAATAAAAATAAAATAAGCAAAGAAAATAATTAAATAAAATAAATAAAACGGCTGAAGTAAGAAAAATTGCTCAAATTTAATATTAGGATAAATAGATAATTTAGCCGTATTCCCCGGCAACGGCGCCAAAAACTTGTTGGGTGCTAAATACCTAACACGCAAGTGCACGTATCGCAAACAAGTAGTAAAAGTGGACTCGTGAGAGTCGGATGTCGATCCCACAGGGAATACTCAAATTACCTAATCCTAAGTACCAAATTCTAACAACTATGATTTTATCCAGCCTACGCAAGGTTGTCAAATTTAATCAACTAAATAAATTAAACTAATTAGGAAAGCAAATAAACAAGAGATAATATCAATATAAAAACGGATCTAGGATTTTGTCTTCCCCCTATGCAAGAATTGCTCACCCAAAACCCCTCAATGATGAAATATATGATTCATGATTATTAACCCGAGACACAAATTTACTCATAACCCGCTGTCGCGTGTATTATGAGTCTATTATTCATAAACGATTCACTATATGTCTATGCAAACCAATTATAAACAAAGCATTAACTAACAAGTCTCGTAAATGGCTACCTAAGGTGATATTTGTATGTCTACGATACCACATGCAATTGACACACTCATCCGGTGAAAACTACTCGAAGGTTCTTCTACTTATCGTCTAATTATCAAAATAGCTTTGTCGATTCAATCCCAATAATCACATATAAAGCACATAAATTGATCAAGTTCATGCACTAACAATCATAACAAGTAGAAGAAATAATCATAAAATCATAATCGCATAATCTCAAGAAAACGGGTTCACAATCCCCACATAGGGTTCCAACAAAATCCTAGATTAAAAACTTAGCTACTCATAACGAAAAACATAATAAAAGTAATAAAAGTCATAGATTAAGAAAAGATAGGTGAAAAAAGAATTATGATGAAGAGTTGTCAATTCTCCGTCTTCGATTCTTCGTTCTCTCGCTCCTCTCGCTCCAAGGTTGTGTCAAAAGTTCTCCTTTGATTCGTGCTTGGTTTGAGCTTAAATAGATGTCCCAACTTGGTAGATGATTCTAGGTTTCCTTGTGTGTTTAGAAGTCCAAAATTGCCTCCAACGTGATTTGGCACGGCCGCGCGAAAATCAGTGCAATTCTCGTACGGCCGCGCGAGAATCGCCGAACCTTCTGCCCAAATTCAGCATTTGGCACGGCCGTGCCAAAATTAGGCTAATGTTGGCACGGCCGTGCGGGCCTGTTTTCAGCCAATTTCAGCATATTTTTGATTATTTCACTTTATGCCCATATTTTCTCCAAATTTGCAGTTTTGACCCCAAACTTTTCCAATTCTTCAATTTGTACCTAGAATACAATAAAACAACTTTTTAAGCACCAATTATCGTTAATTCACACAAAAATCTCAAATAAAAAGATACGATAAAGTGTAAAAATATACACTTAACACCGCACCGCCCTCGTCCGAGAACAAAATGAACAAATCAACCGCCTTGTTAACCTCCAAAACCGAAACTCTCCTCCACCTCCTCCCCCACCTCGAAATACAGCCCCACAAGCCACCTACGAGCGATTCTTGAAAATGCATCCTACCGAATTCCACGACAGCCCGAACCCAACTGTTGTCGAAGAATGGATCAAATCCCTTGAGTTCATCTTCGAGTACATGGTGATGAACGACAGCGACCGAATCCATTGTGCACTATTCTTGCTGAAAAACGAAGCCCAAAATTGGTTGGAAGGCGCAAAGAGTGGGATCGATCTAGAAAATACCACTTGGGAAGCTTTCAAAGTTCATTTCTTCAAAAAGTACTTTTCAAAGAATGTTCGAGCATAAAAGCTTGAGGAGTTTCTCGAACTCAAACAAGGAAACCTAACCGCTGCCGAATTCACTCGCCGTTTTGAGCAAGGAAGCCTCTACGCACCTTTCATATCCAAAGACGACGCAGAGAAAATGAATCACTACCTAAGGGATCTCAACCCGATAATCAAGCGTGACGTTCGACTAACCTCTTCTTCTACTTTCCGCGGAGTAGTGGACAAAGCCTTGGAAGCCGAACAAGATGAAATGGAAATCCGATAATGGGGACCTCCTCACGATGCCTCTTCTCGACCATGGAAGAAACCGAACCTCAACAACACCAAAAGAAAGCAACCGATCAACCGAGCGACCGTGACCCCAAGCAACAAACCCTTTTTCCCTAAATGCAATCGAGAGCACTCAGGCAGCTGTGTTGCCGGGACCAACCATTGTTTTCGATGCCAGAATCCTGGACATATGGTCCGAGACTGGCCAATCGCCCCAAGACAAGTGCCGGGACGAGTATTCGCCATGACTAGAGACCAAGCCGAAGCCGACCCGTCAATGATCGCGAGTACCGTTAATGTCTTTAATAATTTCATATATGCCCTCATCGATTCCGGATCAACTCACTCATTCATATCAAGTACCCTCGTTGCCGAACTCTGTCTAGTCCGTAGTCATGCCGATGCCTTGTTTAGCATACTTCTTCCTTCCGATGATGAACTTAAATCCAATTTCATCATCAAAGATTGCCCTATTGAGATTCATAACCAAACCCTAGCCTTCGATCTAATCATTCTACCCATGTAACATTTCGAAATAATTCTCGGAATGGATTGGTTTTCAAAATTCGACGCCCAAATTAATTGTGCTCACAAAACCGTTTGTTTCTCCTTACCGAATGAAAATTTTCTCGAATTCCGAAACTCATACAATCCGTCGATTCCGATCATTTCCGCCATCAAAGATAGCAAATTTATTCAAAAAATACACCTATTTAATTTGGTGGACATAGAGGAAACTCCCAACGAAGATAAAGCCGACATTTCCAAAGTGCCAACCGTTTGCAAATTTTTTGATGTCTTTCCCGAAGATCTCCCCGGTCTTTCGCCTGATCGTGAAATCGAATTTGAAATTTATATGATCCCGGTTCCACTCCTATATCGAAGGCACCTTATCGCATGGCGCCAATAGAGCTAAAGGAACTCAATGACCAAATTCAAGATCTTATCGACAAGAAGTTCGTCCACCCTAGTTTTTCCCCATGGGGTGCTTTGGTACTCTTTGTGAAAACGAAAGACGGAACCCTTCGAATGTGTATCGATTACCAAGAACTCAACAAGGTCACCGTAAAAAACAAATATCCTTTGCCAAGAATTGACGACCTTTTCGACCAACTTCAAGGCTCCACGGTCTATTCCAAAATCGACCTCCGTTCCGGATATCATCAATTGAGGATCAAGAAGGAAGATATTCTTTAGACCGCGTTTCAAACTCGTTACGGCCATTACAAATTTGTAGTGATGTCATTTGGTCTAACCAACGCCCCAGTCGCTTTCATGGATCTCATGAATCGAATCTTCCGCAAATATCTCAATCAATTTGTGATCATATTCATCGACGATATCTTAGTGTGTATTCAAGAAATAATGAAGAACATCGGAATCATTTAGAAATGGTGCTCCAAACTCTTCGAGAGAACCAACTCTATGCAAAGTTTTCCAAATGTGAGTTTTGGTTAAGACAAGTCCACTTTCTGGGTCACGTAATTTCCAAGAAAGGCATAGCCGTTGATCCAAGCAAGATTGAAGCCGTTTGTAATTGGTCAATCCCTCGTAATGTCGGAGAAATCCAAAGTTTCCTCAGCCTTGCAAGCTACTACCGACGGTTCATTCTGAACTTTTCCAAGATAGCCGCTCCACTCTCTCGTTTGACCCAAAAGGATGTCAAGTATCAATGGACTCCCGAATATAAGTCTAGTTTCCAACAACTCAAGAAGCGATTCCAATCCTCGCTCTACCCGATAAAACTGGAACCTATGTGGTCTATAGTGACGTCTCCAAGCACGGGCTCGGAGCCGTCCTCATGCAAAATGGGAACATAATTGCCTATGCCTCTAGACAATTAAAAGACAACGAGAAGAATTACCCGACGCACGACTTGGAACTCGCAGCAGTCGTGCTCGCCTTAAAAATTTGGAGACATTACCTTTACGGCGAAAAATGTTCGATCTTCACCGACCACAAAAGTCTCAAGTACTTCTTTACTCAAAAAGAGCTCAATATGAGGCAAACAAGATGGCTTGAATTAGTCAAGGATTATGATTGCGAAATCGTTTACCATCCCGGTAAAGCCAACGTTGTCGCCGACGCTCTTAGCCGAAAATCAATGTCCGCCTTGATCATTAAACCGCCTCTCGAATCAACTATCAAGTCCGCTCAAGACCATGATGATCAACTTGTCAAACTCCGAGAAGGTTTAGCAACCGGTCAAAATCCAAATTTCTCAATGACCGACGACAAAATCTTGAAATTTCCAGGGATAATTTGCATTCCGGCAAACGATGAGATAAAGGGATTAATTCTCGATGAAGCTAACAAAACGCCCTACTCTTGCCATCCGGGTGAAACCAAAATGTATCAAGACTTGGAGAAGTTGTATTGGTGGCCAGGCATGAAGAAGGATTTAGCCAAATACGTATCCGAATGCCTAATTTGTCAACAAATCAAAACGGAACACCAAAGGCCCGGTGGACTTCTACAATCCAACCTTATTCCCGAATGGAAATGGGAAAGAGTGATGATGGACTTTGTTCATGGTTTCCCAAAGACTCTTAAAGGATCCAATTCGATATGGGTGATAGTTGATCGCCTAATCAAGTCCGCACACTTCTTACCGTTGAAGACCAATGTTAGTCTCGAAAAGTTGGCCGAACTCTATATTGGAGAAATCGTCCGACTCCACGGCGTTCCGATATCAATCATCACCGACCGAGATCCTCGATTCACTTCCAAATTTCGGAAAAGATTGCACGAAACAATGGGAACCCGTCTATCCTTTAGCACGGCGTACCATCCCCAAACCGACGGACAATCGAAAAGGACAATCAAGACTGTCGAAGACATGCTTCGAGCATGTATAATGGATTTTGGTGGTAATTGGGAAATCTTCGATCGGAATGGCACCTTACGATGCATTGTACGGAAGAAAATGCCGTTCTCCAATCCATTGTGACGAAGTAGGAGAGCGAAGATTACTAGGACCCGAGCTAGCCCAACACACCATCGACATAATCAAGAATATTCGAGAAAAAATGAGAACAGTCCAAGATTGCCAAAAAAAATACGCGAATAAAGGAAGGCGAGAGTTGGAATTCCAAGTCGGTGATCACGTATTCTTGAATGTTGCTCCACTCAAAGGAATCATGCGATTCGTAAAACGAGGAAAGATAAGCCCTCGATTCATTGGACCCTTCGAAATACTCGACCAAATTGGTGGCCAAGTGATGCGATCTCTTCAGTATCATAAGATTTCTTTACTGAACGTAAGAAAACTCTTCTTTATTATTTCTCTTCATACCAAAACCCTAGCACAAGACGACTATTTAAATATAAGAAAACCCTAGAATCCTAATCTAACTAGAAAAGATAATTACCTAAACTAATAAAATACTTAATAATTCACCTAACCCTAACTCACGGCAATATCTATATCTAATTACACTATTCTAATTAATTAATAATTAAATATTAACTAAACCAATAATTAAATAATAAATGAAATAATATATCCCAACATTCCACCCCGCTTGAAATGAATCTTGTCCTCAAGGTTCGTCTTGCGTTTCCATCTATGTTTGACTTCATCGACTTTCTTTCCGACTGAATCCGAAAAACACAATGAACGATCAAGCTCTTTAACACATGGTTCTTGCTGACCCCAAGAAATTCCAAAGGCTACTTTTGCGAAAATACTCAATTTTTTTCCCGATAGATAAACTTTTTTAATCGTCTTTTCAGATTTTGTCTCCTCCAAACTGACCATCGGTTCTTCGTCTCCTTTCTTTTGAACACCATGGAAATCTCCGAATATCCATAGTAGCTCTTCGCTCTCCTCTCTGGTTAATTTCTCGTCTTCGTCCCACTTTATCTCAATTGACTCCGATTCTTCTTCTTTCGGCTCTTCGTCCCACTTTATCTCAGTGGAATTCGATTCTTCTGCACTCACAAAAATTTGGGGCTCTTCGAAAAAGTTACCGTCGTCCCCTTCCTCTCCCTCCGACGATAGGCTCGGCAGTGGCGGTGGTGGTGATGGCCGTGGCGGTGACGGACAGCGGTCCCTTCGGCAGCGGTCCCTTCGGCTTTTGTGATGGCGTTGACGTCGTCCTTGACTTTGTTCGAGCAATTTCTGAAAATTAATCCGTAATTTCTCTACGGATTTTTCCAATCGCTCCAACCGTCTTGTTTCTGACATCATGATTTTCACAAAGTTTTGATGTGATCTCAACTTTGCTCCAGCGTAGCTTTGATGTAATCGCTGCCTTGCTAACGAAGCGTTGGTGTTAATCGCAACTTCGCTCTGATACCAATTGATGCGATCTCTTGAGTATCATAAGATTTCTTTATTGAACGTAAGAAAACTCTTCTTTATTATTTCTCTTCATACCAAAACCCTAGCACAAGACGACTATTTAAATATAAGAAAACCCTAGAATCCTAATCTAACTAGAAAAGATAATTACCTAAACTAATAAAATACTTAATAATTCTCTTAACCCTAACTCACGGCAATATCTATATCTAATTATACTATTCTAATTAATTAATAATTAAATATTAACTAAACCAATAATTAAATAATAAATTAAATAATATATCCCAACACCAAGCCTATCGCCCCGTCCCAGCACCTCAACTATCCAAAATCCACAATATGTTTCACGTCTCTATGCTTCGAAAATATGTTCCCTGTTAGAGTAGGTGACCAACAAGGCAACATGTGGATGTGGTCTTCCATATTTATTATGGTAATAAACGAACTTTTTTTCGTATTAATGATAATACACCTTGGCATTCTATATATTTGTCCCTTTGTCACAAGCATAGATATAGTCCTTACAGTTATTACAAGTACTAGTTGTTGATTTTGAATGCCTAAGCAAATCTACTCATCTCTTGAGACGACAGATAGCGTGTTACGACATTAGGTGTCGTAACAGAATTCTTGTGTTGTCTCAGTAATAAATCTACTAAAAGCATAATAAAGAACACAACAATTTAATGTGGTTCGGATACAAACGTACCCTACATCCACGAGGACTTGCAAAACTAGTTCAGATTTAAGTGTACATTAATAGGACTTAATATTCCCTCTTTATGTAACATGCCGTTCTTGAACACGACTCGAACTTGTTGATAATCAAAGCAATTCCTCCTCCGCACTCTTGGACATCCTCCAATGTTGAACTTCCTTCAAACGGCGGATTGACCTCTCCAGAGATCTTTTAAGCACTTCTCCCGAAACGCCGATCTTCTTTATGGCCTGGTAGAAGAAACCTGTTATGTTGCCACACTTGACGTGCAGACAGGGCTGCAACACGGGCTGCACCCTTCAAAGCCTTTATGCTGGGATTTTTCTTATTAAAGCTCCATGGGACTCATATGAGGCTGAGGGCCTTATATAGGCACGAAATCTCCACCCTAAACCTAACTTGGGCCCTAAGAAATCGATTTAACTAGGTAATAGAATCCTAGTCGATTTCTACTTCTATTCTAGATAAGTACAAAAGATACCTAACTAGAATATAATACATGGAAATAAATCTAGGTCCTAATAAAAATATTACAAGAATAGGACTCTAATTAATTCCAAAATAAACATGTAAAACAAATCTTTGCCAATCTTTAGTTTCCACGTATGGCGGATTTCTTCAATCTTCACAAACAGAAATCTGGTGCCAACACTAGTAATTGATCGTTAGGATCGTGAGATATTTACTTAAGTATTATAACTGTTAAACATGTTTCTAGTCGAAGGGTTACGCCACCAATGAGGATATCGGCCTTTCCCATTAAGAGACTAGCACTTAGTGTATGTGTAGTGCATCTCATCAGTAAACTGTATTGTGATATCGACATGCATAAGTGGGTGCTGGTAAGTTGATGAGTTCAATGAACTCCCTCGCCCTAGAAATCTCTAGGTGGTTCCCAATAATCGAGTAGATATATCTATGGTATAGTTGTACACCATTAGTATGACCTAGACATCACTATGACTTCACTAGAGGACCATCTGTATCGTGACCTGTCCCTGAGTTCCAACGAGGACCACCCCAAGGGCCAGTGTCGTGTAGTCCGAAATCTAGTGGGAGGTCTATGCATTGTAGTCGGGGATTCGAGCGCTAGAATAGTCTTGAATGTCCTGTGTGTTCTCATAGTTTGTAGTCTCTCTAAGTCTCTGGCCAGAGCTGACTAAGTGATGATTAGAGAATCCGATTCTCTAAGTCATGCACGTAACGATTACAACACTTTGAACGATCGCACCATCATTGAACAAATAAAGAGGTCTTGATGAACCAATGCCTCTAGTTCAATCGGGACATATGAATGGAAGGGATCGTACTGTATGCTAACTATATCTGAAGGTTCTTGCAGTCACTTCATTTGTAACTAGGGAATCATGACGCGTAGTTGCTAGACGCCAATCTTGATTCGTTGGGTGATTAAGGTGAAACGAGTTTCATCTTAATCGTAAATCTAAAGGACGAGTTTTGACCACAAAGGTTTTTGGACCCACGGCTAGCTTACACCTGAACCATCGAGGTTCACACTGCTCGTGCACATGAGATCTTTGAATAAACAGTCAAAGGTAAAAATTGTTTATCCTTGCATGATTGGAAGTCAATATCATTGGGTCCAACATTCATAATTTGGAATTATGAATGAGAATAAGAAAAGGAAAAGAATAGGCGAACATCTTAGTGGACTTTCTAAATCGGGAAGTTTCTAAATTTAGAAAGTGCACTGAATTAGGGTTTCCACTTTTGGAAAGTTGGAAATCGAGAGTAGGCACTCGTAATGATGAGGGCATTATAATGATTCTGAAAATGTAATTGTTACAATTTTCCGATCATCGAATTGAGAGAGACGAGAAAGTAAAAGAACTAACGAACTTAAGCTGTTGGGCCGGGTCCAACTTAAGCCCGTTAGGGTTTTATGCAAGACACTATAAATACTTGATTTATAGGTCTTTCACAATACATAACACATGAAATAAACCCTAGCCGCGCCCTCACTCACTCGGCCATCTTCTCACGCGGCCACCACCGCCGCCAACTCGCCGGAATCGGCCACCCCTTGGCCGATCCCTTTGGTAATTCTTTCCTTCTTTCTCTTCTTCCGTTTTTCTAACTATTATGTGTCTAGTGCCACGTATTTAATAGATCATAGTATACGAGGTGAAATCCGAGAGGAGGAAGATCGAAGATCAAAGAATCGAGGAGCAGCCACCGAGTCGACGACGCGCACGCCTCCACGCGCCGCCCGAATTCAGCACGTGAACCACACGCTACGCCGTAGCTCCGATCTTCGCTGCTGCTGCATCGCCGTTGCTGCCCCGGATTGCACGGATTGGTTTTCGTGGCAATCTAGCTTTGCTTAGTGCGCCTACCTCACGCTTCAAGAGGTAAAGTTTCGAATCCATTGTCGTTAGATTCGGTTACGTTTAAATTAATATATGCAAGTTCCTTTCAATAAGATAATTGTATGATTTTGTGTGACTACGTGAAATTGTTTATTTACTGCGAGCATGATTATTTGATTTAAACGCGAGCATGCTAGTTGATTTAATTTCGATTAAGTAATTAAGAATGTATGTTGTTTTTAATTTCGCTGGAAGCGCAAAGGTACGCAATTAATTGTTTTCAATTATCGGGCATGTGTTTATGTGTTTTAAAGTTGTTTAATTCGCATAAATTTTTTGTTTTCCGCTGCGTACACGTGTGCGATTCCCAACATTCCCAACCCTAACCACATCCTTGAAACCAAACCACTTGATTTATCCCCGAACCTATCCTTTACCGAAGAACCCTCGCAAATATTAGGCCGAAAAGTTAGGAAACTCTGAAACAAAGAAACTCACCTAGTATAAATCCTTTGGAGAGACCATTCTCCGGATGAGGCAACATGGGGACTTGAGGATGAGATTGTGAGTCGTTATCCGGAACTAATTGAAAATGGTACAAATTTTGGGGACAAAATTGTTTTTAGGGGGGTAAGATTGTAACACCCTGCATTTTCGGTAAGATAATGTTATTTTATTTTACCACCTCTATGTGCATATTTATAAAATTATAATTTATAACAATTCTTGCATGATTAGTAAATACGTAAATTATGTGATTATGTGAAATATATGATTATGTGAATTATGTGATTATGTGAAATATATGATTATGTGAATTATGTGATTACGTGAATTATGTGGTTAGGAAATATTTTGAGATATTATGTCAAAATAAATTATTTTTCATGAACTAGGATTTTATTCTTGCATATGAATTTAAATGAGCATTTCATCATATTTATGCATGCACAAAATTTTAGAAAATAATTTTTTTCATGGATTTGAAGATTTTTAATTAGTGTAGAAAATTAGAAAATCCTCCCCTCTTTTTTTTTTAATTTTCGGACATCAATACACACACACACATACATGATTTAAAAATTTGCATATTAATTAGAAATAGACATGCATTAGTGTGGTTGTACTTTGAGCATGAAAATAAATACATAAAGCTAGTCTCCCTACTCTCTAGACTAGGCTAGCTTTTTCACTCCCACACTCCACTTTAAGTAGACCAAAGGTCTTTCTTCTTCCTCTTTTCTTCTTCATTTTGGCAGCCACAACACAACCACCATAGCCACCACTTTCTCAAGCTTGAACCACCCAAGAACCACCACCACACCTATTTTCAAAAATTGCAAAATCACCCCCACAAAAAGATGTATTTCCCTTTCTTCTCCATTAGCTTTGAGCTCTCCAAAAACTCTATAAATACATCCAATGTCCAAGATCAAAATGCACTCTCAAGCTCTAATCTGACTATCTATAAGTTTAAGGTCTCCTTCTATTTCAACAAAAGGAGATTTTTCGGCCAAGCTTAGGAGTAAGCTTTCTTCTTCCTCTTCTTTCTTCATTTTTTTCCGAAAGAGCTAAGATCTTCTTCATCCAAGTTCTTCTTGTTCTTCTTCGCCTGTTCTTAATACATAATCTAACTCTTAATATCGTCTTGTATTAGAGAGAAAAGAGCTAACAAATCCTTCCCCTAAAGAGTAGAGGTGAGAATTCTTATATGCTTGCTCAAACACGCAACACTACTAGGATTTTCGGTTTTTATGTGAATTAATTGTTTATTCTTTCAAATTATGTGATTATATGGCTTAGATGATGATTGCATGTTAGTGTTTTGAAAAGATAACTTTGTTCTTGAAGTTTTATGCTTTTTTTGAAAATTTGGGGAAAATGCATAAATTGCTTATTTGGCTTAATTAGTGTATTGCATGTGCTAATCTAGTGTTTGATTGTTGATTTGTGAAAAGAAAATGAATTTTTCGCCTAGCTATGAAACTTTCGGATTTTGGGGGGAAAAATGCTTAAATTGCTTATTTGGCTTAATTAGTAGCTTGCATGTGTTAATCTAGTGTTTCATTGTTGATTTGTGAAAATAAATTGAGTTTTGGCTTAACTATGGAACTTTCGATTTTTTGAGGTAAAGTTGCTTAAAATTGCTTATTTGATTTATTTAGTATCTTGCATGTGTTGATCTTGTGTTGGTTGTTGATTTAAGGCCTTGCATGTTAAGATTTAGTGATTGATTGTTGATCTAAGGTCTTGCATGTTAAGATCTAGTGATTAATGGTTAATCTAAAGTCTTGCATGTTAAGATCTAGTGTTTTCTATGAAAAATGATGAAGGAACTAAGAATTTGTGCTAACTTGATTTAAAATGCTCTTGCATGTGTAGATCTATTGAATTGACTTGAATAAAATTAAAAGATAAATGTCTTGAACTTTATTCTTGTAAAATGTTAGATTTCATGAACTTTTGATTATAGATTGTCTTTGCATGTTAAAATTTCGGTTATTTCTTGTATTTGATTATGGATTATGTTTTTATAGCTAAATGATTTTGTGAAACTCTAAGTTTAATTTTCTAAGTGCTCTTGCTTGTTTATGTGTTGATCATTGGGTGTGAGGATGAGAGAAGGGTAAGTAGAAGTGTGCATGTGTGGGTGCATAAGTGTCATGAATTTTTAAAAGGTAAAAATATGTTGGAACGTCTTTCGAGGTTACGGTAAATATCCGGGGTACGACGAGTCGGTACCGTAGGGCCTAGGGGTGGTTTGATTCCACGTAGATACACGGATTCCTAAAATATGAGGTTATTTACCGGGAACTCAGATTGATTCTTCCAAAGGGATTCCCGATGATTTTTCATATAGGCATGTTTTATTTTGGATATAGATGGGAACATCTCACTCAATGGTCTTGGGATCGTAGGGTTATAAAGGTGGGAGATTCTCATTCTATAATCATCAATACATGTCATGGCATAGGGTTATAAAGGTGGGATATTCTCACTCTATGGTCTTGGGATCATAGGGTTATAAGAGATGGAATTTATCTCACTCTATGCGTGTGACAATTATGTGATGAAGAAATCCGACGAAAAAGGGAAGTGTATGATTACTTTACTTTATGTTGCATGTCTCTGTATAAGATATATGTATGTATATATATGTATGCTCTATGTGTTATGTATATTCGATAATACTTCAAGATTCTCATTGAGTCCTCAACGACTCATATAGGTGTTGTATGTTTGTAGGTATACCCGATTTGGAGCCCGAGGAGTGAAGTTGGGAATCGAGCTTGGGAATTGGAAGGAGATCGTATGGAGGGGTTGTGGATTGTGTTGGTTCTTAACTTAGTTATGTGGTTTTATTTGTATAATATGCTTGTTAAAACTTTTAATACGGTTTTAGGTATTTTCTACTGTTCCCTTCCTCCGATCGGTGGAAATTATTAAAAGACAATATGTGTAATAGTAATTAGGATTACCCCATTTTGGATATTTAATCAGTAATTCGTAGTATTTTGTAACCGAAAGCGAATTTTACTATCTATATGCATGCACACTTTTCGGCTAGTAACTTTTTCGTGTTTTGTTTCGATGTTTGAAAATTGTTTTCATATAGGTGCTCTGTTTAGAAAATTATGAAATTTATGAGTCTCTTCACCTCTCTGTTTGCATCATTTCCCTAGTTTTTTTGCATGATTTCGGTAAGTATTCAATTAGATATGACTTATTTCTCACTACTGCACTGAAACAGGGTCATTCGAGTGTTTTCTGTTATAACTGGAGTTTTACTCACTCAAATGCCTTTTTTATACCTGGCAAACATTTTAAACTTAGTTTCCTGCCTTGGGGTACAATTTAGTAGTTTTTGGATCAGTGAGGAATTTAATATGAATTTTCAAAACTCCCTCCGCTGTTCTGGATTTTAAATTGAGTGATTGTGCCATGTTATTTATTTCTCCCAAATGCTCAAGAATCATTCAAAATTGTTTTAACCCAGTGATTCAGACCCATGATATATGATATGATATTATTTTGGGATTATTTTCATTTGTATTTTAAGAGGAATAAATTTTTAATGTTTCTGCACTGAATTCGTCTGAATTTGCATTAGATCCATCGTACCTAGTTATCTTCTAGTCTTGTATGTAGTATGTATTTGTGTTAATTGATCAATTAGGGTTTATTATTGGGTGACCTCTCTCCCTCTAATTTAAAAATAAAAATTTTACGTAAATTTATATATCCACAATAATCATTTTAAAAAATTCTTCCGCGGAGATTACATATAATAAAGATTAATCGAGAGAGGGGTGTCACACCTTAGCAAAGTGCACTCATGCTTAATCGGAAAGGATTGGAAAGGCTCTCTCCACAAGTTGAAGAAACGTAGTCGGAAGGTTCATCTATTCATTACCGGTTATGCACAATTTCAATTTTAAAATCATCTAGCAAGTCTACTATTTCATTAACTGCTCTGCTTTAATAGAATCTGGAAATGCAACTTACACTTGATCCTATATGAAATGCATGTGACAAGCATAACACCAATACGGAAATCGAAATACATAAATGAAACTCAACTATATGATATACATGCAAAAAACCAAAAATAAAAGAAAACTAACAAAATAAATGACGAAAAATAAATAATGGGTTGCCTCTCATTCAGGCACTTGTTTTACAGTCGACGGCTCGACACAATTTGGACGGATTATGTCCAATCCAAAGCCTTGTAAATTGCGCAACCATCCATCAGTCTTGATACATACTTTGCAATCATATCATGGACTAGATTGAAATCTTGTAATGACCATCCCAACCCATGGCACTTTTCGTTTGCTGTGGAAATCAGTCGATAGGAGACTAGGATG
The DNA here is from genome assembly GCF_000504015.1 of Erythranthe guttata. The sequence goes on from NW_012192830.1 coordinate 1,177,829, forward strand.
GGTTGCTTGCCTACCGATCTCTCAAACTCGTACACAAGATATTCGAGCTTTGGAGTGAGCTCTACCTTAAATTTGATACTTTTCTCCTCGCCCACACTCAAATCTGGAGTTACAATATGGATAGGATTTTCTTCGTCAAATTCCGCATCTACCAACATCTTCATCACACCTTCATCACACGCAAAAATATCAACAAAACTGGGATGAATAATTCCCTCAAGGTTCTCAACCTCGTCGTTCATACGAATATCTGTAAATACCTTGTTGTGTTTGTTGGGAATCGGACACGTGTACGCAGCGAAAAACAAAAATTTTATGCGATTTAAACAAATTTAAAACACATAAACACATGCCCGATAATTGTAATCATTTAATTGCGTACCTTTGCGCTTCCAGCGAAATTAAAAACAACATACATGCTTAATTACTTAATCGAAATTAAATCAACTAGCATGCTCGCGTTTAAATTAAATAATCATGCTCGCAGTAATTTAAACAATTTCATGTAGTCACATAAAATCATACAAGTTTGCTTACTAACGAACATGCATATTTAATTTAATAAACTACTCGAATAAACACGGATTCGAATTATTACCTCTTGAAGAGTGAGGTAGGCGCACGAGTCGAAGCAAGATTGCCACGGAGACCAATCCGTGCAATCCGGGGCAGCAACGGCGATGCAGCGACGGCGATGATCCGAGTAACGGCGGTGCGTGTGATTTACGCGCTGTCCTTGAAGAATGAATCGAACGAAGACTCGAGAAGATGGCTAGCTGCTCTTCCCACTCCTATTGATCCAACCTGTGTTGCTGATTTGAAATTACAGCCTTGCTCCGACTTCAATATCTCCATGCTTATTTACTGGATGAACAATTCCTTCAGGAAAATTGTAGATTTAAGAGTCATGAAGCGGCTGTCAAACTTTCACGTCCATCCGATCACCGATTGATTAATGGAGAATTTTCTAGCTGGACAGCGCAGAAAATCCGAGAGCCGTTTTTCAGAATTGCCTTCTCACATCTTCGATTCTTCGATCTTCCTACTCTTGGATTTCACATCGTAGACTTCGATCTACTAAATACGTGGCACTAGACATGTAATAGTTAGAAAAACGGAAGAACAAAAAGAAGGAAAGAAATACCAAAATGATCGGCCAACGGATGGCCTATTCCGGCGAGATGGTGGCGACGGCGGGTTGAGATTGGCCGAGAGAGGTTAGAGCGGCTAGGGTTAGTTCGTGTATCCTCATATGTGTAAGACCTATAAATCAAGTATTTATAGTCTCTTGCATAAAACCCTAACGGGCTTAAGTTGGACCGGGCCCAACAACTTAAGTTCGTTAGTTCTTTTACTTGCTCATCTCTCTCAATCCGATGATCGGAAAACTGTAACAATTACATTTTCGGAATCATTATAATGCCCTCATCATTACGAGTGCCAACTCTCGATTTCCATATCTGAAGTGCCTGCAATAACCTTCAGATATAGTTAACGTACAGTACGATCCCTTTGATACATATGTCCCGATTGAACTAGAGGCATTGGTTCGTCAAGACCTCCTTATATGTTCAATGACCGTGCGACCGTTCTAAGTGTTGTAAACCTTACGTGCATGACTTAGAGAATCGAATTCTCTAATCATCACTTAGTCAGCTCAGGCCAGAGACTTGGAATGATTACAAACTATCAAAACACACAAGACATCCAAGACTATTCTAGCGATCGAATCCCCAATTACAATGCACATACCTCACACTAGATTTCGGACTGCACGAACACTGGCCCTTGGGATGGTCCTCGGTGGAACTCAGGGACAGGTCATGATACAGCTGGTCCTCTAGTGAAGTCACGGTGATGTCTAGGTCATAAGGACTAATGGTGTACAACTATACTATAGATATCTCTACTCGATTATTGGAAACCACTTGGAGATTTCTAGGGTGAGAGAGTTCAGTGAACTCGTCTACTTACGAGCACCCACTTATGCATGCCGATATCACAATATCGTTTACTGATGAGATGCAGTACACATACACTAAGTTCTAGTCTCTTAATGGGAAAGGCCGATATCCTCATTGGTGGCGTAACCCTTCGACTAGGAACACGTTTAACAGTGATAATACTTAAGTAAATATCTCACGATCCTAGCGATTAATTACTAGTACTTGTAATAACTGTAAGAACTATATATATGCTTGTGACAAAGGGACAAATATATAGAATGCCAAGGTGTTTTATCATTAATACGAATAAAGGTTCGTTTATTACCATAATAAATACGAAAGACCACAGCCACATGTTGGTTTGTTGGTCACCTACTCTAACAATCTCCCACTTGACCTAAAGCCAACTACCCATGAATCGCAATCCCGTCGACTCTCGATGTTTCTCGTGGACCGATTTCGGTAAAGGCTTCGTAAAGGGGTTTGCAACGATCTCTTGCGAGGTGACTCATTCTACTTTAACTTCACCTCTATCAATGATCTCTCGGATCACATGATATTTCTCAGAATATGCTTCAACTTCTTATTAGATCGTGGCTCCTTGGCTTGCACCACGGCTCCGGTGTTATCACAGTACAACGGTACTGGATCACTAGCATTAAGAACGACACCCAACTCTTGGAGGAACTTCCTTATCCAAGTCCCTTCTTTTGCAGCTTCGGACGCTGCAATGTATTCCACATCCGATTGAAACTAGAGTCGGTAAAGCCCTCTAATTTAAACTCGGCACCCCCATAAACCAAAAATATATCCTTAGTCCTTCGTAAGTACTTGAGGATATATTTCACGGCCATCCAATTAGCCGGGTCGGGGTTAGACTGATATCTTCTTGTGACACTCACAACATACGCAATATCGGGTCTCGTACATAGCATGCCATACATAATGCTTCTTATGGCAGAAGCATAAGACGTCCTTTTCATCTCCTCAATTTCACTAGGTGTTTGCGGACACATAGATTTCGAGAGACGAACCCCATTGGACATTGGCAAGAATCCTTTCTTGGATTCTTCCATGCTAAACCGTTTCATAACGGTGTTTATGTACAGGTTTTAGGATAATCCAAGCATCTTCCTTGCTCTATCTCTATAGATGCGTATTCCTAATACATAAGATGCTTCTCCCAAATCCTTCATTGAGAAACGTGTGGACAACCATGCTTTCGTTTGTTGCAACATTCCTACGTCATTCCCAATGAGTAGAATGTCATCAACGTAAAGCACTAAAAATATGACTGCCCTCCCACTAACCTTCTTGTATACACAAGGTTCCTCCGGATTCTTATCAAAATCAAACTCTTTGATAGTTGAGTCGAACCTAATGTTCCAACTTTAGGATGCTTGTTTCAATCCATAAATGGATCGCTGGAGCTTGAAAACCTTTTGCTCATTTCCAGAAGATATGAAGCCTTCCAGCTGCGCCATGTAAATTTCTTCCTCAATATCTCCGTTAAGGTGTTGGGGATCGTGCATGTATACGCAGTAGAATTTAAAATTTTTAGATTGAACTAGTTTCAATTACATGCATAAACTAATCACATAGTCAACATACCTTAACGCTTCCGCCATACATATGGTAATTATCGATTTAATTGAAAAACACGTAAAACCGAAAATTACGAAACATGCTTGTTCATCATTCAATAAAATTGAAACACGTAATCACATATTACTCATAATCATAAATTATAATTAATACAAACATGCTCGAATTAATTTACGAAAGTTTCGATTTATTTACCTCTTGTAGCGTGAGATTTCGACGAATTGAAACCAAGAATCAATCACGTACAAGCTGCAAATTACCAATCCTCGGGGATGCAACTCACGGCGAGAACAAGCTGATCCCGCAAGTGACGAACGGCGGTGAGTGGCAGCCGCAGCGGCGGCGCGTGGCAGCAGCAGCGGTGGCCCGTTAGCGGCGAAGCGGCGCGTGCGGCGGTGCGTGGATTCTTCGGGGCAGCAGCTCCTCTCCAATTAGGTTTCACCTTGTATTTTCGACCCACTCGAACTACAACACTAGATGTAAACGAGTTAGATAAACAACAAGTAAAACGAAGGAAACGAGAGGAGAAAACCGGCGGTGATCGGCGGTGGCGCGGCGGGGCAGCAACGGCCGAAGGGATGAGCGGCTAGGGCTTGGGCGGCTAGGGTTTGGTTCAGAAAAATCTGATCTCAAACTTTTGTTTGAGGTCTATTTATACTTAGGGTTTTCAACCCTAGTGGGTTTAAGTCATTGGGCTTGACCCACTGTTGTATTAAGCCCATTCCCTCGTCGGCCTCGTTTCTAATAAACGATCGTTCACAAAATTATTACAAAATTATATTTGTGACGAGCTCAAAGTCCTCGTCGATACGAGTGCCTCTTCGAAATTTCCAATTTAAAAAATTGGAAATATCCACTTTAGTGGACTTGCTAAATCGGGAAACTTCCCAATTTAGAAAGTTCACTAAATTCCGCATGTCTCTCTTTCTCTACGTAAATTCCGATTCGCAATCCAAAATTACGAATCTTGGATTCAATCATATCGACATCCAATCGTTCAAAGATTAACACATTAGTCTATGCTTTTTGTTATCAAGGATCTATATTACACGAGAAGTGTGACCCTCAATGGTTCAGGTGTATTCTAGTCGTGGGCTCACAACCCTTTGTGATTCGAACAACACATTGTTCTTATACGAACTCCTCCCAAGAGTCCCGATTAGTGTAAAACTCATTTTACCTAATCCCCGATCAAATCGGTGCCCAACGAATCAAGATTGGCGTCTAGAAACTACGCATCATGATTCCCTAGATACAAATGAAGTGCCTGCAAGAACCTTATGATATAGTTAGCGTACAATACGATCCCTTCGCGGCACATGTCCCGATTGAACTAGAGGCATTGGTTCACCGAGACCTCTTATAAAGTTCAATAACCGTGCGAACGTTCTAGGTGTTATAAATCCGTTCGTGTGCGACTTAGGGAAACACATTTCCCTAATCATCCCACTGTCAACTCTGGCCAGAGATTCCTTGGATTATAAACCGTCAGAACACACAGGACATCCATGACTACTCAAGCGCTCGAATCCCCTACTACAATGCACAGACTTCACACTAGATTTCGGATTGCACGAACGTTGGCCCTTGGAGCGGTCCGCGGTGGGACTCAGGGACAGGTCACGATACAATCGGTCCTCTAATGAAGTCACGGTGATGTCTGGGTCTTAAGGACTAATGGTGTACAACTTTATCTTAGAAACCTATTACTCGATGAATGAGAACCACTTATAGATTTCTTGGGCGAGGGAGTTCAGTGAACTCATCTAGTATGAGCACCCACTCAAGTATGCCGATGTCACAACACCGAGGAATAATGAGACGCAATACACATACACTAAGTGCTAGTCTCAAAAGGGAAAGGCCGGTATCCTCATTATTGGCGTAACCCATCGACTAGGAACAAGGTTTAACAATTACATTACATTGCTGAGTTATCTCACGATTCTATTAGATCAACTCACAGTAATAGAGTAACTCGTTAGGACTATATCTATGCTACTTGCATGGGATAACAGATATAGAATGCCAAATAAGATATTTTATTATTACGAACGAAAAACGATTGTTTTATTACAAGATAAAAGGAAAGACCACAACCACAAGTTTGCTTGTTGGTCACCTACTCCAACAATCTCCCACTTGACCTAAAGCCAACTACTCATAAATCTAAGTCCCATCGACTCTCGATGTTTCTCGTGAACTGATCCTGACAATGGCTTGGTGAAGGGATCTGCAATATTATCCTCCGAGGTGACTCTGTCTAGCTTGACTTCACCTCTCTCTATGATCTCTCGGATCATATGGTATTTTCTCAACACGTGCTTCGACTTCTGATGAGCTCTTGGTTCCTTAGCTTGCGCTACGGCTCCGTTGTTATCGCAGTACAGCCGTACTGGATCGCTAGCGTTCGGAAACACACCCAACTCTTGGATGAATTTCCTAATCCATGACCCTTCCATTGAAGCATCTGATGCTGCAATATATTCAGCCTCGGTGGTGGAATCAGCCGTCGTGCCTTGTTTGGAACTCTTCCAACACACGGCACCCCCGTTGACTTTGAATATGTACCCTGAGTTTGACTTCGAGTCATCCACGTCCGATTGAAAACTAGAATCCGTGAAGCCTTCTAATTTCAAATCGGTATCCCCATAGACCAGAAACAAATCTCTAGTTCTTCGCAAGTACTTGAGAATGTCCTTCACAACCTTCCAATGGGCTGCGCCGGGGTCGGACTGATATCTGCTTGTGACGCTCACAGCATACGCAATATCAGGTCGTGTACACAGCATGCCATACATTATGCTTCCTATAGCGGATGCATAAGGTGTCCTTTTCGTCTCCTCGATTTCCATTTGCGTTTGAGGACGCATGGATTTCGAGAGACGAACCCCATGGGACATTGGCAAGAATCCCTTCTTGGATTCTTCCATGCTAAACCGTTTAAGAACGGTGTCTATGTACATGGATTGGGATAAGCCAAGTAATCTCCTCGATCTATCTCTATAGATCCGTATTCCCAATACGTAGGATGCTTCTCCCAAATCCTTCATCGAGAAACGTGTGGATAACCATACTTTAGTTGACTGCAACATCCCTACATCATTCCCAATGAGTAGTATGTCATCAACATAAAGTACAAGGAAAGTCACTGCACTCCCACTAACCTTCTTGTAGACACAAGGTTCCTCCGGGTTTTTCACAAATTAAAACTCTTTGATAGTTGTGTCGAACCTTTTGTTCCAACTTCGGGATGCTTGTTTAAATCCATAAATGGATCGCTGGAGTTTGCAAACCTTTTGCTCATCTCCAGAAGATATGAAGCCTTCCGGCTGCGCCACGTAAATTCTTCCTCAATGTCCCCATTAAGCAAAGCGGTCTTCACATCCATTTGCCATATCTCGTAGTCATACCACGCAGAGATGGCCAACAAAATCCTAATGGACTTAAGCATAGCAACAGGAGAGAAGGTTGTTAGAGTAGGTGACCAGCAAGCCAACATGTGGCTGTGGTCTTTCGTATTTATTATTGTAATAAACGAACCTTTATTCATATTAATGATAAAACACCTTGGCATTCTATATATCTCAGATAATTACAAGCATAGATATAGTCCTTGCAGTTATTACAAGAACTAGTAATTGATCGTTAGGATCGTGAGATATTTACTTAAGTATTATAACTGTTAAACATGTTCCTAGTCGAAGGGTTACGCCACTAATGAGGATATCGGCCTTTCCCGTTAAGACTAGCACTTAGTGTATGTGTACTGCATCTCATCAGTAAACGGTATTGTGATATCGGCATGCATAAGTGGGTGCTCGTAAGTTGACGAGTTCACTGAACTCCCTCACCCTAGAAATCTCTAAGTGGTTCCCAATAATCGAGTAGAGATATCTATGGTATAGTTGTACACCATTAGTCCTTATGACCTAGACATCACCGTGACTTCACTAGAGGACCAGCTGTATCGTGACCTGTCCCTGAGTACCACCGAGGACCATCCCAAGGGCCAGTGTTCGTGCAGTCCGAAATCTAGTGGGAGGTCTGTGCATTGTAGTCGGGGATTCAATCGCTAGAAAAGTCTTGGATGTCCTGTGTGTTCTGAAAGTTTGTAATCATTCTAAGTCTCTGGCCAGAGCTGACTAAGTGATGATTAGAGAATTCGATTCTCTAAGTCATGCACGTGACGATTACAACACTTGGAACGATCGCACCGTCATCGAACATATAAAGAGGTCTCGATGAACCAATGCCTCTAGTTCGATCGGGACATATGAATCGAAGGGACCGTACTGTACGTTAACTATATCTGAAGGTTCTTGCAGGCACTTCATTTGTATCTAGGGAATCATGACGCGTAGTTGCTAGACGCCAATCTTGATTCGTTGGGTGATTAAGGTGAAACGAGTTTCATCTTAATCGTAACTCTAAGGGACGAGTTTTGACCACAAAGAGTTGTGGGCCCACGGCTAGCTTACACCTGAACCATCGAGGGTCACACTGCTCGTGCACATGAGATCTTTGAATAAACGGTCAGAGATAAAATAGTTTATCTTTGCATAATTGGAATTCAATACGATTGAGTCCAACATTCGTAATTTGGAATTACGAATGAGAATAAGAAAAGGAAAAGAATAGGCGAACGTTGTAGTGGACTTTCTAAATCGGGAAGTTTCCAAATTTAGAAAGTGCACTGAACTAGGGTTTCCACTTTTGGAAAGTTGGAAAATGAGAGGTGGCACTCGTAATGACGAGAAAATTATAATGATTCCGAAAATGTAATCGTTGCAATTTTTCGGTCATTGAATTAAGAGAGACGAGCAAATAAAAGTACTAACGGACTTAAGCTGTTGGGCCCGGTCCAACTTAAGCCCGCTAGGGTTTTATGCAAGACATATAAATACTTGATTTATAGGTCTTGCACACACACAACACAAACCCTAACCCTAGCCGTCCACCTCTCTCTCTCGGCCTCTCTCTCTCCCGCGGCCACCACCGCCGTCCTCCCCGCCGTTTCGCCGGAATCGGCCGTTCATCGGCCGATTGTATTGGTAGCTTCTTTCCTTCTCTTTTTCTTCCGTTTTTTTCTAACTATTACGTGTCTAGTGCCACGTGTTTAGTAGATCGAAGTATACGAGGTGAAATCCGAGAGGAGGAAGATCGAAGATCGAAGAATCGAGGAGCAGCGCACAAGCCGAAGCCGCACGCTGCCCCACGCGCCGCCCCGGAAGACCGCGCGTGAAATTCACACGCCGCTGTGGCCTTCTCACCGCCGCTGCTGCTGCACCATTGCTACCCCGATTGTACGGATTGGTTTCCGTAGCAATCTCGACTTGCTAAACGCTTCTACCTCACACTTCAAGAGGTAAACACTAGAATCCCTTGTTTCGATTCGTCTATGTTTAAACTATGAATTCATGTTTGCTATCGTATGATTTTATGTGATTATGTGTAATCGTTTTAATCGTTGCAAGCATGTTAATTGGTTTAAACGGGACCATGTTAATTGATTTAAATTCGGTTAAATTATTTGACATGTATGTTGTTTTAATTTCGCTGGAAGCGCAAAGGTACGCAATTAATTGATTTAATTTATCGGGCGTGTGCTTATGTGCTTTAAAGTCGTTTAAATCGCACAAAATTTTTGTTTTCCGCTGCGTACACGTGCCCGAAACCCAACAAAGGTTTCCTCATAGTCAACTCCTTGCTTTTGAGTATAACCCTTCGCTACCAATCTAGCCTTGTAGGTCGATACCTTTCCATCTACTCCAATTTTCTTCTTATAGATCCACTTGCAGCCTATGTGAACGATTCCCTCGGGTGGATCAACCAAGGTCCATACCTTGTTGGAGTACATAGAGTCCATTTCGGATTTCATGGCATTAAGCCAATGTCCCTTGTCTGTATCCGATACAGCTTCGTTGAAAATTCTAGGATCACATCCTTGGTCAACTTCATCAACGAGGAATAACCTATCAGGCGCTCTCCAAACTCTTTCGGATCTACGCAGCAACGGTTCAGGAGGTATATTAGTGGTTTGTTGAATTGGTTCATTATCTGATTGCTATGCTTGAACTTCAGATTGTGGTTCTCGAACTTCTTCGAGATCAACTACACTGCCCTTTCTATCCGATAGAAATTCCTTCACAAGGAACACGGCATTTCTCGAGACGAACACCTTTGCCTCGGAAACATAGTAGAATTCGTATCCCATGGAATCCTCGGGATACCCCACAAAATAGCATAAGTCGGATTTTCTATCCAACTTATCTCCCACTAGCCGCTTCACGTAAGCGGGACAACCCCATATCCTAATATGTTTAAACGTGGGTTTCTTGGAGTGCTAAAGTTCATAAGGTGTGGAGTTAACTGCTTTTGTTGTGCTGACCGGACCGGTCGGACCGGTCCGACCGGACCGGTTCGGTCAGCTGAAAAACAGCAGCAACATCGAATTTTTTCAAAATTAAAAATTTTAATATTTTCTGAAATATTCAAAATATTTAATTAATATTAAAACACCCAATTAGATAACACCAATAATTCAACAATTCAACAAATCGAAGCATGCTTTCGAAAACGATAAACACGTTGACAAATAAACGATTAACCCGTGGCTCTGATACCACTGTTGGGGATCGTGCATGTATACGCAGTGGAATTTAAAAATTTTATATCGAACTAGTTTCGATTACATGCATAAACTAATCACATAGTCAACGTACCTTAACGCTTCCGCCATACATATGGTAATTATCGATTTAATTGAAAAACGCGTAAAACCGAAAAATTACGAAACATGCTTATACTTCATTTCACAAAATCGAAACATGTAATCACGTATTACTCATGCTGGCAAATTAATAATCATACAAACATGTTCGAATCGAATTACGAAAGTTCCGATTTAATTACCTCTTGTAGCGTGCGATTTCGACGAATCGAAATCCTAAAACGAGTCACGTACAAGCTGCTAATTACCAATCCACGGGGCTGCAACTCACGGCTGGACCAAGCTGATCCAGCAAGCGACGAACGGCAGTGAACGGCAGCAGCAGCAGCGGCGGCGCGTGGCAGCGGCAGCGGCGGCGCGTGAGCGGCGGTGCGGCGCGTGCGGCGGTGCGTGGATTCGTCGGGGCAGCAGCTCCTCTCCAATTAGGTTTCACCTCGTATTTTCGACCCACTCGAACTACAGCACTAGATGTAAATGAGTTAGATAACAACACGAATATAACGAAGGAAAAAGAGGAGAAAAAACGGCGGTTTTCCGGCGGTGGTCGGCGGTGGCGCGCCGGTGGAGCAACGGCCGAAGAGGGGAGCGGCTAGGGCTTTAGCGGCTAGGGTTTGGTGCTGAAAATCTGATCTCGAACTCTTGTTTGAGGTCTATTTATACTTAGGGTTTTCAACCCTAGTGGGCTTAAGTCATTGGGCTTGACCACTGATGCATTAAGCCCATTCCCTCGTCGGCCTCGTTTCTAATAAACGATCGTCCACAAAATTATAACAAAATTATATTTGTGACGAGCTTAAAGTCCTCGTCGATACGAGTGCCTCTTCGAAATTTCCAATTTCCAAAATTGGAAACTTCCACTTCAGTGGACTTGCTAAATCAGGAAACTTCCCAATTTAGAAATTCACTAAATTCCGCATTTCTCTCTTTCTCTACGTTTATTCCGATTCGCAATCCACAATCACGAATCTTGGATTCAATTATATCGACATCCAATCGTTCAAAGATTAACACATTAATCTATGCTTGTTGTTATCAAGGATCTATATTACACGAGAAGTGTGACCCTCAATGGTTCAGGTGTATGCTAGCCGTGGGCTCACAACTCTTTGTGATTCGAACAACACATTGTTCTTATACGAACTCCTCCCAAGAGTCCCGATTAGAGTAAAACTCATTTTACCTAATCCCGATCAAATCGGTGCCCAACGAATCAAGATTGGCGTCTAGCAACTACGCATCATGATTCCCTAGATACAAATGAAGTGCCTGCAAGAACCTTATGATATAGTTAGCGTACAGTACGATCCCTTCGTAGCACATGTCCCGATTGAACTAGAGGCATTGGTTCACCGAGACCTCTTATAAAGTTCAATAACCGTGCGAACGTTCTAGGTATTATAAATCCGTTCGTGTGCGACTTAGGGAAACACATTTCCCTAATCACCCCACGATCAACTCTGGCCAGAGATTCCATGGATTATAAACCGTCAGAACACACAGGACATCCATGACTACTCAAGCGCTCGAATCCCCTACTACAATGCACAGACATCACACTAGATTTCGGATTGCACGGACGTTGGCCCTTGGAGTGGTCCGCGGTGGGACTCAGGGACAGGTCACGATACAATCGGTCCTCTAGTGAAGTCACGGTGATGTCTGGGTCTTAAGGACTAATGGTGTACAACTATATCTTAGAAACCTATTACTCGATGAATGAGAACCACTTATAGATTTCTAGGGCGAGGGAGTTCAGTGAACTCATCCAGTATGAGCACCCACTCAAGTATGCCGATGTCACAACACCGAGGACTGATGAGACGCAGTACACATACACTAAGTGCTAGTCTCAAAAGGGAAAGGCCGGTATCCTCATTATTGGCATAACCCATCGACTAGGAACAAGGTTTAACAGTTACATTACATTGCTGAGTTATCTCACGATTCTACTAGATCAACTCACAGTAATAGAGTAACTCGTTAGGACTATATCTATGCTGCTTGCATCGGATAACAGATATAGAATGCCAAATGAAGTATTTTATTATTACGAACGAAAAACGATTGTTTAATTACAAAGAAAAGAGAAAGACCACAGCCACAAGTTGGCTTGCCGGTCACCTACTCTAACAATCTCCCACTTGACCTAAAGCCAACTACTCATAAATCTAAGTCCCATCGACTCTCGATGTTTCTCGTGGACTGATCCTGACAATGGCTTGGTGAAGGGATCTGCAATATTGTCCTCCGAGGTGACTCTATCTAGCTTGACTTCACCTCTCTCTATGATCTCTCGGATCACATGGTATTTTCTCAACACGTGCTTCGACTTCTGATGAGCTCTTGGTTCCTTAGCTTGCGCTACGGCTCCGTGGTTATCGCAGTACAGCCGTACTGGATCGCTAGCGTTCGGAAATACACCCAACTCTTGGATGAATTTCCTAATCCATGACCCTTCCATTGAAGCATCTGATGCTGCAATATATTCAGCCTCGGTGGTGGAATCAGCCGTCGTGCCTTGTTTGGAACTCTTCCAACACACGGCACCCCCGTTGACTTTGAATATATACCCCGAGTTTGACTTCGAGTCATCCACGTCCGATTGAAAACTAGAATCCGTGAAGCCTTCTATTTTCAACTCGGTATCCCCATAGACCAAAAACAAATCTCGAGTTCTTCGCAAGTACTTGAGAATGTCCTTCACAGCCTTCCAATGGGCTGGGCCGGGGTCGGACTGATATCTGCTTGTGACGCTCACAGCATACGCAATATCAGGTCGTGTACACAGCATGCCATACATTATGCTTCCTATAGCGGATGCATAAGGTGTCCTTTTCATCTCCTCGATTTCCATTTGCGTTTGAGGACGCATGGATTTCGAGAGACGAACCCCATGGGACATTGGCAAGAATCCCTTCTTGGATTCTTCCATGCTAAACCGTTTAAGAACGGTGTCTATGTACATGGATTGGGACAAGCCAAGCAATCTCCTCGATCTATCTCTATAGATCCGTATTCCTAATACGTAGGATGCTTCTCCCAAATCCTTCATCGAGAAACGTGTGGATAACCATACTTTAGTCGACTGCAACATCCCTACATCATTCCCAATGACTAGTATGTCATCAACATAAAGTACAAGGAAAGTCACTGCACTCCCACTAACCTTCTTGTAGACACAAGGTTCCTCCGGGTTTTTCACAAATTCAAACTGTTTGATAGTTGTGTCGAACCTTTTGTTCCAACTACGGGATGCTTGTTTCAATCCATAAATGGATCGCTGGAGTTTGCAAACCTTTTGCTCATCTCCAGAAGATATGAAGCCTTCCGGCTGCGCCATGTAAATTTCTTCCTCAATGTCCCCATTAAGGAAAGCGGTCTTCACATCCATTTGCCATATCTCGTAGTCATACCACGCATAGATGGCCAGCAAAATCCTAATGGACTTAAGCATAGCAACTGGAGAGAAGGTTTCCTCATAGTCAACTCCTTGCTTTTGAGTATAACCCTTCGCTACCAATCTAGCCTTGTAGGTCGATACCTTTCCATCTACTCCAATTTTCTTCTTATAGATCCACTTGCAGCCTATGGGAACAATTCCCTCGGGTGGATCTACCAAGGTCCATACCTTGTTGGAGTACATAGAGTCCATTTCGGATTTCATGGCATTAAGCCAATGTCCCTTGTCTGTATCCCATACAGCTTCGTTGAAAGTTCTAGGATCACATCCTTGGTCAACTTCATCAACGAGGAATAACCTATCGGGCGCTCTCCGAACTCTTTCAGATCTACGCAGCGACGGTTCAGGAGGTATGTTAGTGGTTTGTTGAATTGGTTCATTATCTGATTGTTGTGCTTGAACTTCAGATTGTGGTTCTCGAACTTCTTCGAGATCAACTACACTGCCCTTTCTATCCGATAGAAATTCCTTCTCAAGGAACACGGCATTTCTCGAGACGAACACCTTAGTCTCGGAAACATAGTAGAATTCGTATCCCATGGAATCCTCGGGATACCCCACAAAATAGCATAGGTCGGATTTTCCATCCAACTTATCTCCCACTAGCCGCTTCACGTAAGCGGGACAACCCCATATCCTAATATGTTTAAACGTGGGTTTCTTGGAGTGCCAAAGTTCATAAGGTGTGGAGTTAACTGCTTTGGTATTAACCCTATTCAGCAAATACACGGCAGTTAGGAGTGCATGACCCCACAGGTTTGCCGGTAGCTCGGTGAACCCCATCATAGATCGAACCATGTCTAACAGTGTTCGATTCCGACGTTCGGAAACTCCATTAAGTTGAGGAGTTCCAGGAGGAGTCCATTGAGACAGAATCCCATTCTCTTTAAGATAGTCTATAAACTTAGTACTTAAGTATTCGCCACCATGATCGGATCGTAGTTTCTTAATACATCTACCGAGTTTGTTTTCTACTTGGTGTCTAAAATCCTTGAACTTTTCAAAAGTCTCAGACTTATACTTCATTAAGTACACGAAACCATACGTACCTAGAATAATCGTCGGTAAAAGTAACGAAGTAGTTAAAACCACCCCTTGCACTAACGCGTAGTGGACCACACACGTCTGAATGGATCAAATCCAAAAGACCCTCGGCTCGTTCCATGTTCCCTGTGAATGGAGTCTTGGTCATTTTTCCTTTGAGGCAGGATACACAAGTTTGAAGTGATTTCACGTCCTTCAAGGAGAACAATCCTTCACTTACAAATTTGTTCATCCTTCTCAAGGAAATATGACCCAGTCGAGCGTGCCAAAGTTGTGCGGGGTTAAGACTTATATGTTTTCGTTTTGCTGATATAACGTTAATTGGTATTTCACTTGGATTTAGTTCATATAAGTTGTTTATAAGTTGTCCCTTACAAATCATATTTTGATCCTTTTGTATAATGAAAATCGAATATCCAAAAACAAAAGTAAAACCTTCATTATCCAAAACAGGAATAGAAATAAGGTTTCGAATAAGTGACATAACAAATAAACAATTGTTCAAAACAATGGAAAAACTAGAATCCAAAACAGAAAGATAAATCGTCCCAATGGCTTCAGCAGCAACCCTTGCTCCGTTGCCCATTCTTAGGTAGGTCTCACCCACATTAAGCCTTCTACTTCTTGTCATGAGCTGCAAATCATTACAAAGATGTGAGCCACAACCAGTATCCAATACCCAATAAGAAGATTTAACGGACTTATTAACTTCTATTAAATACGTACCCTTTTCAGAACGTTTCAGATCAAGGTAAGCCTTGCAGTTGCGTCGCCAATGGCCCTTCTTTCAACAATGATGGCAAGCGTCATCAACTTGCTTGGTGACCTTGTCATTCTTCACTCCGCTCGATTC
Source organism: Erythranthe guttata (assembly GCF_000504015.1). The sequence goes on from NW_012192830.1 coordinate 1,193,470, forward strand.
ACCCTTCTCAAGTTTCTTGCTCGGGCTGAAACTCCTTTCTTTCCTTTTCTTCTGAAAAGAACCTTTCTTCGCAGAAGGAGCAACTAGGAGAACAGATTTCTCCTTCTTGATCGTGGAATCATAGCTGACCAACATGTTCAACAACACATCCAATGGTGGATCGAGCTTGTTCATATTGAAGTTCACTATGAACGATTCATAAGAACTAGGAAGGGACAGTAGGATCAAATCCACCGAGAGCTCGGCCGGGAGGGTGACATCAAGGTTCACCAACTTCTCAAGGAGAGTGATCATCTTGAGACCGTGCTCGTGGATCGAAGCCCCTTCACGCAGCCTCATGGTGATCAACTCCTTGGTAGCTGAGTACCTCGATGCCCTAGTATTCTCACTGTACATGCTTTCAAGAAGATGCTTGATATCATAAGCATGCACGTGAGACTCATACATCAAACTCGTAATCCACAATTACGAATCTTAGATTCAATCATATTGACATCAGACTACGCAAAGATTAACACATTAATCTATGCTTGTTGTTTTTCAAGGATCTATGTTACACGAGAAGTGTGACCCTCAATGGTTCAGGTGTAAGCTAGCCGTGGGCTCACAACTCTTTGTGATTCGAACAACACATTGTTCTTATACGAACTCCTCCCAAGAGTCCTGATTAGGGTAAAACTCATTTTACTCAATCGCCGATCAAATCGGTGCCCAACGAATCAAGATTGGCGTCTAGCAACTACGCATCATGATTCCCTAGATACAAATGAAGTGCCTGCAAGAACCTTGTGATATAGTTAACGTACAATACGATCCCTTCCCAGCACATGTCCCGATTGAACTAGAGGCATTGGTTCACCGAGACCTCTTATAAGTTCAATAACCGTGCGGACGTTCTAGGTGTTATAATCCGTTCGTGTGTGACTTAGAGAAACACATTTCCCTAATCACCCCACCATCAACTCCGGCCGGAGATTCCATGGATTACAATCCGACAGAACACACAGGACATCCATGACTACTCAAGCGCTCGAATCCCCTACTACAATGCACAAACTTCACACTAGATTTCGGACTGCAGGATCGTTGGCCCTTGGAGCCGTCCGCGGTGGGACTCAGGGACAGGTCACGATACAGTCGGTCCTCTAGTGAAGTCACGGTGATGTCTGGGTCTTAAGGACTAATGGTGCACAACTATATCATAGAAACCTATTACTTGATGAATGGGAACCACTTATAGATTTCTAGGCGAGGGAGTTCAGTGAACTCATATAATATGAGCACCCACTCAAGTATGCCGATGTCACAACACCGATGATTGATGAGATGCAGTACACATACACTAAGTGCTAGTCTCAAAATGGAAAGGCCGGTATCCTCATTATTGGCGTAACCCATCGATTAGGAACAAGGTTTAACAGTTACATTACATTGCCGAGTTATCTCACAATTCTACTAGATCAACTCACAGTAATAGAGTAACTCGTTAGGACTATATCTATGCTACTTGCATGGGATAAGAGATATAGAATGCCAAATGAAATGTTTTATCATTAATTTAAAATAGATTATTTACGAGTAGCGTGACAAAACACAACACTTAGTTGGCTTATTGGTCACATACTCTAACAATCTCCCACTTGACCTAAAGCCAACTACTCATTACCTAAGTCCCATCGACTCTCGATTTTTCTCATGGACCGGTCTGTGTAAAGGCTAAGTACAGGGATCTAGAATGTTGTCTACCGAGGCAACTCTCTCGAACTAAAGTTCGCCTCTAGTAATTATCTTACTAATGAATTAATTTGTATTCTGTATCTGCTTGGATTTCTGTTGAGATCTTTTGAATAAATACATTCAACATTTGAATGTAATTTCAAATCAAAACTGCTACGTTTGCGTCATCCAATGCCGCATTATTCTAAGCCTCGGAGGTGGAATCCGCCGTCATGTTCCATTTGTAACTCTTTCCAACACACGGCACCCCGTTATGAAGCATGAATATAATCCCTCACGTCCTTTAAAGTTGTCCATTTCCGATTGAATATAATCCCTCACGTCGAACGACTTTACTTTCAACTCGGAATCCCCACAGACTATATATGAACAAGTCTTTAGTACTTCGCAAGTATTCAAGGATTTCTTTCATATCTATCCAACTGACTTGGCTGGGGTTAGACTGAAATCTACGGTGACGCTTCACTGCATAAACCATATCAAGTCTATAATATGAATTAGGGTAGCAAAGCAACCTCTTCTATTTATCTCTATAAATACGTATCCTCTAATACGTAGGAAGCTTACCCTAAATTCATTCATTGAGAAACGTGTGGACAACCGTGTTTTAGTTGACTACAACATTCCTACATCATTCCCAATGAGTAGAATGCCACCAACACAAAACACTGTTAAACGTAATGGCGCTCCCACTAACCTTCTTGTGAACTTAAGGCTCTTTCGAACTCTTCGCTAAATCAAATCCCTTTGATTTTCGTGTGGAATCAAACATTCTTATTTAATGGGATGCTAGGTTCAATCCACAAATGGATCGCTGGAATTTTGCAAACATTTTGCCAATTTCGACAAGATGTGAAGCCTTCCGGTTGTTCCACTCTGATTCCCTCAATCTCTCCATTGAGGAAGGTGGTTTTCACATTCATTTTCTATATCTCGTAGTCATACTACGCTGAAATGTCTTGCAAAGTCCTAATGGATTTTAAGCACAGCTATTTGTGAAACATTATCTCATAGACAACAACTTGTCTTAGAGTATAACTATCTTTCACGTATCTAGCTTTATAGGTCGATACCTTTCCATCTATTCCAATCTTAAAGATTGTAGATCCACTTGCATCCAACGGGAAAAATTCCCTTGGGTGGATCCATCAAGGTCCATACCTTGTTGGAATATATGGAATCCATTTTGGATTTCATGGCTTCACGCCAATGTCCCTCGTCTGCATCAAATACAGACACATTGAAGGTACTTGGATCATATCCGTGGTCAAACTCATTTTGACTACCTTCGATGATCATAAGCCTATTGATTTATCTATCGATCCTTTTGAATCTCCACATAGTTGGTTGAGAAGGTACATTAATGGGTGATTAGATTTTGATTGGCTCTTGTCCTATTTATGGTGTTGGAACTTCAATTCGTGGTTCTCGAATTTCTTCGAGTTCTACCATACACTTATTTTATCACATATAAACTTCTTCTTTAAGAAGGTGACATTCCCCGAGACAAACCCTTTTGTTTCAAGGGATAGTAGAATAAGCATCAAAAACAATTTTGAGATACCCCACGAAATGACATAAGTTGGATCGACTATCCAACTCGTCTCCCACTAGCCATTTGATGTAAGTGGATTATCGGGTATGCCGTAGTTCATATGGTGTGGAACAAACTGTTTTAGTGTTAACCCTATTCAACAAATACGCGGCAGTTAGGAGTGCATGACCCCACAGGTATGCCGGCATCTCGGTGAACCTATCAAAGATGGGACCATGTCCAACAGGGTTCAATTCCGACGTTCGAACACTCCATTCTATTGAGGAGTTCCAGGAGGAGTCCATTGAGAGAGAGAATCTTATTCTCCTTTAGACAGTCAATAAGCTCCGCGCTTAAGTGTTCGCCATCACGATCGAATCGCAGCTTCTTAATACCGCGACAAGTTGGTTTTCTACTTGGTGTCTAAATCTTTGAACCCTTCAAAAATTTCAGACTAGTACTTCATTAAGTACACGAAACCATACCTAGAAAAATCATCGGTAAAGGTAACGAAGTAGTTGAAACCACCCCTTGCACTAACGCTTAGTGGGCCACACATATCTATATGGATCAAATCGAAGAGACCTTCGGCACGTTCCATTTGCCCTTTGAATGCGACTTGGTCATTTTTCATTTAAGACAAGATTCACAAGTTTGAAGTGAGTTCACATCATCCAAGGTGAATAATCCCTCACAGACAAACTCGTTCATCCTTCTTAAAGAGATGTGACCTAGTTGGGGCGTACCAAAGTTTTGCAGGATTTTGACTATTATATCGAGTTCGGGTTAACCTAAAGTTCATTGGATTATACTTCATATAAGTTCAATGAATAACGTATCTTTCTTAGAAAATTTCTGAGCAAGACACTCCTTACAGTTTACAGAGCCTAATTGTCTGTCTTTCCATATTGGAAGCAAGCATCACTTATATGCTTGTTTTCTTTGGCCTTGTGAATACTTGATTTACCCCTAGTCTATCTTTTGCTAGGCCGGAAACTATTTTCCTTTTGCTATCTTCTTCGACTTTGAACTATTCTTAGTAAAAGATATAGAAACTACCAAATGCAAAACAGACTTCTCTTCCCTTATAACCGACTCGTATTACAACTTGTTGACCAACTCGTTCAAAAGGAGATTCAACCATATTCTTGTTGAACTAATTATGAACGTTTCATAATAGTTAGTGAGTGATGGAAGTATGAGATACCGAGATCTCTGATGGGAGAACGACGTTGTGGTCACACAACTTCTTTAAGAGTGAGTCATCTTAAAACCATGCTTCAAGACCGTAGTGCTCTAGCTCAGTCTAAGAGACATCAACTCCTCAGTTGTCGCGAACCTCATTGCCTAAGGTGGTTCTCATAGTTCCTTGCTAACTTGGGCGACTAGGTGCTATCGTATAACACTTCGTCGTAATGGACACCCTTCTTCCACTTCTAATAAGTGGTGGTTCCCTAGTGAGTCGAGTTATCATGAAGTTTGGTCGGGGTATTTATTTAAGTATGAAACACGTGGATTATTTCCACATTTGGTTTTTAACCTTCTTATTTTCTAAACTAAATTTTAGTTAGTGGGCTAAGTATAATACTTAGTGGGCTAAGTAGTGCTTAGTGGGTTTAATTGTGGATTTTATTCTAACTTCCTAACTAACCCACTAACCCATTTTCTTGAGTGCTCTTGTGGTTGGTTTTCTTGCAGATCATGGGCTGAGGAGTGGAAGCTTGAAATGTCTATAAATACCGAATTCAATACTCAATGAATTTGATCGATCCCGAAGAAAAGAAAAACACCGAGAGCTGAAAAGAATACATGAGTGTTTTAGTGTGTTTTTAGGATCGGTTGATTGTACTCCTCACGAGTACAATCTTTACGTACTCCTTATGAGTACATTCTTAACGTACTTCTCATAAGTACATTCTTTGTAGTCTATATTGTTTAGTATATATGTTTCTAGACTTGGTTGTAAGAATGATCAAGATAGTGATTCATTCATAAGTTCTTTACGTACTCCTCACGAGTACATCTTTGAAATCTAGAATTTTTAATATTTTTCTTTTTGTATCTTGATTTGAATGTAAGAATGATCATGAGAATGATTCATTCATAAGGAACAAGTTTTCGCACCTCTTCTGTTTGTATTCTTGGAATACTGATTTTAATATATTTTTCCGTCCTGTAAAGGACAAGTTCACAAGTCTTTACTTGTGAACATTTTTAATTCTGAGTATTGTTTCTTTATATTTCCGCTGCATGTTTGCTTAAGTGTCATAACACTTCAAATAACACCTCTGTATTAAACGAATTCGGGACCATAAATTCTTTCAATTAGCATCAAGAGCCAACACTTGACGTATACTAAGTGTTTGTTCCTATTTTCTTTTTCAGAAACAAATTCGTGATGGATACTCAGATGACTGCTACTATGCGACCTCCTGTACTCGACGGCACAAACTACACCTACTGAAAAGTCAAGATGAGGGCGTTCATCAAAGCCATTGATGAGAGAGCCTGGAGATATATTCTCACTGGATGGAAGCCACCAACTATCATAGATGCGGATGGGGATGTGTTTCCAACACCAGAATTACGGTGGACACCAGACGATCTATCAAATGCTAACCAAAACTCAAAGTTAAATGCGGTTTTTAATTCAGTAGATTTAACAATGTTTAAATTGATCTCAGTGTGCACTTCTGCGAAGGATGCTTGGGAAGTTCTTCAGCTACATTGTGAAGGATCAGACAGTGTTAGAAGAAGTAAGCTCAGTTTACTCTCCTCCAAATTTGAGAGACTGAGAATGGAAGAAACTGAAACAATTTCTCAGTACAATGAGAAATTGATTGATTTAGCTAATGAATTTCAATCCTTAGGTGGTCCTTTGAGCAACGAGAGACTGGTGAATAAGGTATTGAGAACTCTTCCAGAAAGATTCAGCATGACAGTTACTGCTATTGAGGAGGCCAAAGACACATCATCTCTACGGCTGGACGACTTAATTGGTAGCCTAAAGTCTAGAGAAATGAACTTTGAAGATCAAAGAAAGGAGAAAGGAAAGGCTATCTCAAATGCACTCCAGGCAGAATTAGAGAAGGAAGATGTTGCTCCGGAATATGATGATGATGCAGAGGAATGTCTCAACAATGTCGCATTCCAAATTCGGAAATTCAATAGGGCATACATGCGAAGTGGAATCAAGCCCAGACAATGATTTCCAGATGGCTCTCCACAAAATCGACAAACTCAGCCCCGGAACAGATCTACTCCACAGAGAACATTTCCTCAAACATCTTCTTAGAACACTTTAAAAAATTCTTCATTTGTTCGTTCAAATTCTGAACCACCTAACTTGGATCACATTAAATGCAGGGCTTGTTCCGGATTTGGACATTATGCTAATGAATGTGCAAATACCTTGAGAAGAAGAGGAATGAGTTTGATTTGTGCTGTCAGTGATGAGGAGGAAGAGAAACCTGAACAGACAGAGGAACAACAATCCACTAAACAAGCTCTCTCTGTCAGATATATCACTGGAAATGCTTCTGAAACAGAATCACAAGGAGTTTCTCTAGATGCTGCAACACTTTCTGAAACACTTTCAGTAACTGAAATTTCTGAGTTAAATACTGATCATTATCCATGTTTAAACTCTATTTCTTTGAATGCAGCAGAATCCAGTAAAGAAGCAGTTAGTGATGAGGAAGAAATGTGTAAGAAATTGGTTAGTGACTTGGAGAAGAAGACTCAAGCTCTAGATGCAGCCAACAAGGAAAACTCTTCCCTTAAAGAAACAAGCATTCATTTGGAGGTTGGTATCACCAAGAAGGATCTTGAACTGGCAAAGGTGAAAGATGAACTCAAGGAAGCAACTCTAGTAATCAAGAGGATGAATACCGGCACAACTAAACTCAAAGAGATTGTGTCACTGGAGAAGTACAACAAAAATGAAGGTCTAGGGTTCAAAAACCAAGTGAAGAAGCACATGCCAGTAAACAAGAAGGAGATTGTCTTTGTAAAAGAGAAGGGTTCAAATAGAAAAGAATGCAGAAATTCCACAGTCACCACTCCAGAGTCCAGAATAAAGGGATACATTTGTCATTACTATTTCTCACCAGGACATATCAATCCATTTTGTGAGAAACTAAGTAGTGACAAAATGTTGTACAGGATGAGTCACATCACTCCAGGGAACATCTCCAAGAAAAAGGTAGAATTTACCAAAAAAGAGTATAGTATATGGACTCCCAACGGTAAACTTTTGTGCAAGGCAGTATACACTTATTTAAATGCTAACATTTCAGGTTCATGGTATTTTGATAGTGGATGCTCTAGGCATATGACTGGAACTAAAGAGTTTTTATCGAACTACTATACGCTCAATGGTGGACGTGTAACCTATGGAGGAGGAGCTAAAGACAAAGTGGTTGGACGTGGAACACTCAGTATTGAGGGACTTCCAAAACTTTCAAATGTCTTACATGTTGAAGGATTGGGGTCAAATCTCATCAGTTCTAGATCAATGGATAATTGTTATCAAACAGGTGACACCATCTCATGCAAGAGCTCAAGAGTAAGTGAAGTAGAGATGTGGCTAGGGCACACAAACTTCAAAAATCTGAAGCTGCTCAACAAGTACAATGCCATAAGAGGAATTCCAGATCTCAAGATCAAGGACATCCCTCTATGCGGAATGTGCCATAAGGGAAAGCAAACTAGAGTGCCACACAAAGTGTTACAACACGTTGGTACCACCATTTGTTTTGAACTTGTACATATGGACCTTATGGGTTCTATATAGGTAGAAAGTCTAGGTGGTAAAGAATATGTATTTGCGTGTGTTGATGATTTTTCGAGATATACTTGGGTGTATTTTTTAAGAGAAAAATCTGATCTAGAATACATGCATGTATTTGGATGTGTTTGCTATGTCCTAAATGATAGAGATCATCTAGCTAAATTTGATTCAAAAAGTGATTTGAGTTTATTTGTGGGATACTCTAATAACAGTCATGCATATAGAGTATATAACTTAAGAACTCGAACCATTGTTGAATCAGTAAATGTGGTATTTGATGATTTTGCTGATCTCCGCAGTAAAACAGCTGAAGATGAAGTTGATGACCTGATTGCTAAAGGAGAAACAACCGGAGGAGACACTACTGCCACAAATGCTCCAGATATAAACAGTCCAGTATCAAGAGAAGAGGGTGTTGAGCCAAGTGTTACCACATCCGACTCAATACTTCCTACAGAGAGCACAGAAGCTGAATTGCAGCCAACTCATGATGTCTGCAGAAAGGAACCATCAAGTAGAATCCAGAAAAATCACCCATCGACTCAAGTTGTGGGAGATATCTTTGATGGGATAAGGACTAGAAGAAAAGAGAGAGTAAATTACAGAGATATGGTAAGATTTGCAAATTTATCTTCTGAATGTACACTAACTAGAACTACTTGCTTTGTATCTTCAGTCGAACCAAGGAATATTGCAGAAGCACTGAAGAATGAGTTTTGGATTAATGCAATGCATGAAGAGCTGAATCAGTTCATCAGGAATGATGTTTGGTACTTAGTTCCCAGACCAAGTCATGTAAATATGATAGGAACTAAGTGGATCTTCAAAAATAAAACTGATGAAAAAGGTACAGTTGTTAGAAATAAGGCTAGGTTAGTAGCACAAGGTTATACTCAGATTGAAGGTATAGATTTTGATGAAACCTTTGCTCCAGTAGCTAGAATTGAATCCATTAGGTTAGTTCTTGCTATAGCCTGTTTTCTTAAAATCAAATTGTATCAGATGGATATCAAAAGTGCATGTCTAAATAGTGTTTTAAATGAAGAAGCATATGTAGAGCAGCCCAAGGGTTTTGAAGATTCTGCCAAGCCTAACCATGTTTTCAAGCTTAAGAAGGCTTTGTATGGTCTTAAACAAGCTCCTAGAGCTTGGTATCAAAGACTCAGTGACTTCTTACTTGAAATACAGTTTAACAGAGGAGAGGCAGACATAATTCTATTTGTTAAGAGAACAAATAACCATATCATTACTGTACAGATATATGTTGATGATATTGTTTTTGGTTCTACGTGTGCTAACCTTTTTCAGTTTTTTGTAGATTCTATGTCTCACACTTTTGAAATGAGCATGGTAGGAGAGTTGAATTACTTCCTAGGACTCCAAATCAAACAGACAGGTGAAGGAATGTTTGTAAATCAAAAGAAGTATGCTCTCAATCTGGTCAAAAGGTTTGAGTTGGAGTCAGCCAAGCACATGAAAACTCCAATGGGTTCCACCCAAAAACTGTCCAAGGATGATGTTGCAGAAGATGTTGACAGCACCCTTTACAGAAGCATGATTGGAAGTCTTTTGTATCTAACAGCAAGCAGGCCTGACATTATGTTAAGTGTTTGTGTGTGTGCCAGGTATCAAGCTAATCCCAAAGTCACTCATCTTAAAGCTGTGAAGAGGATTATTAGGTATGTTGCAGGTACAGTAGACTTAGGGATTCAGTTTTTCAAAGACACTAATACAAATTTGATAGGTTTTAGTGATTCTTATTGGGCTGGGGATATTAGTGACAGAAAAAGCACCTTAGGTGCATGTTTATTTTTGGGGAATAATCTGGTTTCTTGGTTTAGTAGAAAGCAAAATTGTGTATCTCTCTCAACAGCTGAATCAGAATATGTAGCTGCTGGAGGATGTTGTGGTCAACTAATTTGGATGAAACAAATGTTGGGAGATTATTGGTTGACCAGTGATACCCTGACCATATATTGTGATAATTCAAGTGCTATTGACATTTCAAAAAATCCTGTTCAACACTCACGAACTAAACACATAGATATTAAACATCATTTTATTCGTGATATAGTTGAGAAAAATATAGTGTGCTTAAAGTACATTCCTACAGAAGATCAGCTGGCTGACATCTTTACAAAGGCATTAGATTATGAGAGGTTTTCTAAACTCAGAAAATCTCTCGGGATGTGTACTCAATAAACATGTCCTGAAATATGTTGCAGCACCTCATCAAATATCTTAAGCTGCACCATAATTTACTGAAGCTTAGCTTTTTTAAATAATGACTTCACTGTGATGGATTATTTTCTTAATAAGTAACTGGAAGTCTTTCACCTTGAAACGTGATCATGCTTCATGTAAACATTTAGGGAATAATTACACTCACATAAGTCAAACTCCTCTATTTTGATAGTCATATCTTAGTAACTGAGGAACCTTCAAACTGAACACTTGATCATGTTCCATGTGAATTGATTGACTTGAAAATAAGAGTTTAAAAAAAAAAAAATTAATAATAATAATAATAAATAGATATATGTATATGTATATATATATATATATATATATATATATATATATATATATATATATATTAATCATTAATAAATATGTTTTTTATTTTTGTGAATATTTCATGAGTGCAACGGTTTTTTTTTTTTTTTTTTTTTTATTGAATTATTCCTATTTATATGGGTCATGGGTACATGGGTTAGTCTTTCATTTTCCACTAAGTCCACTCCTTATTGTGCCATGTGTCACGGTTTACTTTAAACTGCCAAAGAAACTTTTATTCTCCTTAATCACACTCTCTCCAAGAAAAACGCACACCACTTCTTCACCTTCTCCACTTCAATTTTTTTTCTGCAAAAATTAGGGCTTATAAATTTCGTGCTTCTTTTCCGAAAATTCACATTAAAAAATCAAAAGCACAAGAAGCAATTTTTCTTTATCTACTGTATCATGGCATCTCCTCCTAGAAATCCTATTCCAGCCGCCGTCGGTGATGTCCACAACGATGTTGCAGCACCTGAACCAGCAGATCCGAATATGGCCATCATCGTTCGTCCTGTCAACCTTGAAGCTATGCCGATCAGCTTTATTGAGCCCGGAGACGAGATGAATCCGATTGACCCAGACAACTTCCAGAACGTAGGTCCCTCTTCCAATGCAGGAAGGTTTCCAACTCGCCGGTCCAAGCGCATGAATCCCTTCCCTGATCTGAATGCTACTGGATCACAACGCCGAAGGGGAAGACATTCTCCCAGCAGAGGCGGCAGAGGTTGAAGAAGAGGCAGCAGAGTCGGTCGCACTGCAGTTAGGCCAAACCCACCAAGAGGCCTTCATTTGGTTGATGAAGAATATGATGATGAAGAAGGAGATCCTACTTTTGCAGAACCAAGCCCAAGCTCTCTCCTCAAGCTCCACCGAGTCATCTTCCAAAGACTCACCTCCACCAGCATCAACTCAGGGGGAGACATTTCAGTCCAACATGGCAGCAACTCCCTCTCAACATCCTGTTTCCGAAGATGTTGCTGCAGATGTTCCTGAAAATGCTGCTGCACCTACTGTCTCAGACAATGCTTCTCAAAATGTTGCTGAGGATGCTGCTCCTTATCAAGATGAGGAAATGCCAGACCTTTCTGGGATGTCCTTTGCTGAGCATGTAGATATCACCACTGCTGATGCCGAGGACTTTGCCACCACAGAAGAAACCTCACTTCCTACACCCTCAGCTCCAAATGAAGATCCTCTGGAAACTCTGGCAGAGGCAGTTGTTCAAGTGGATGCACCACCTTCCCAGGCTGAAGAGGAAAAGAAAAGTGATGACAGTTGGGAAGTGCCCTTGCCTCTTTCCGCAAGAATTTGCCATCCTCAGAGTCAGACAGTGATTCTTCCGAGGACTCATCTCAGATGGAAGAAGATGCTGCTCCACCTGTTGCATCACCTGAGCCAACATACATCCCAGATGAACTTGAAGACTCAGAAGAAGATGAATCCCCTGAGGAAGAAGAGCTAGACTTGGATGTGAAGGATCTGTCAACTCCTATTGAGGTAAACAATGCCTTCAGTCCTATCTTTTATTTTGAATCTGATTCAAATTTGAGTCCTCAAATCATGAATTGCCAATTCATTGAGGAAAATAAAATTTTCAAGGATGAGTTTGATAGACATAGGATCACTGCTTTTCATAAGGACTTGATCAAAGAAAAATCCTTAGTCTAGTTGAGGTTGCCTGTCCTTATGAAGGAATTTTTATGCCAATTTACAAATTTTTTTAAAGAAAAATTCTCCAAACTTTGGAAAAGTTTTTTTGTGCGAATCAATTTTCTCTTGTTCTCCCAAAATTATCAACTCTCATTTACAAACTCCTATTGTGATTGATGAGATTAATTATGGTGATTTTACTGAAGTTTGTAAAACTCTTTTTGGAAATCGTTTTAAATCCTTCTCTCATCTACGCCATTCTGCTTTCTCACACTTGGCATGATAATTGTTTTTCAAAATTTTCTCAAAGCTCCTCATGTCCAAGATTTTCCCTGGAATGGAGATAATTTCCTCTCAACGGAATCATGTCAAAATAATCTTGGTACTGAAGGTATTGCTCCTCATGTTCACAACATCCCTGACATCCTTATTTATGTTTCTCACTCACTCGCTAGTTCATATCACCTATCATCAGTGCATGGTGGAAATGCTTCAGAGAGCACTTTCTGATCAAAAAGGGGGAGAACAAGCTGGTCATGAAGTTGAAGCAGGGTGAAGGAGCAGAGGAAAGTAGTGGATCCAGTACTAGTGATGGAGGAACAACAGCTGATACTGAGAAGACTTTGGATTGCACTATTTTGTTATTTGCTATATTGGTTATCATATTCAGGGAGAGTTCAAGCAATGACTCAAGGGGAGTTAAGCTAAAATTTAGTTTTGATCAGAAAGTTAAAAAGGGGGAGCTTGAAACACGTGGATTATTTCCACATTTGGTTTTTAACCTTCTTATTTTCTAAACTAAATTTTAGTTATTGAAAAAGTAGTGCTTAGTGGGCTAAGTATAATACTTAGTGGGCTAAGTAGTGCTTAGTGGGTTTAATTCTGGATTTTATTCTAACTTCCTAACCAACCCACTAACCCATTTTCTTGAGTGCTCTTGTGGTTGGTTTTCTTGCAGATCATGGGCTGAGGAGTGGAAGCTTGAAATGTCTATAAATACCGATTTCAATACTCAATGAATTTGATCGATCCCGAAGAAAAGAAAAACACCGAGAGCTGAAAAGAATACATGAGTGTTTTAGTGTGTTTTTAGGATCGGTTGGTTGTACTCCTCACGAGTACAATCTTTACGTACTCCTTATGAGTACATTCTTTACGTACTTCTCATAAGTACATTCTTTGTAGTCTAGATTGTTTAGTATATATGTTTCTAGACTTGGTTGTAAGAATGATCAAGATAGTGATTCATTCATAAGTTCTTTACGTACTCCTCACGAGTACATCTTTGAAATCTAGAATTTTTAATATTTTTCTTTTTGTATCTAGATTTGAATGTAAGAATGATCATGAGAATGATTCATTCATAAGGAAGAAGTTTTCGCACCTCTTCTGTTTGTATTCTTGGAATACTGATTTTAATATATTTTTCCGTCCTGTAAAGGACAAGTTCACAAGTCTTTACTTGTGAACATTTTTAATTCTAAGTATTGTTTCTTTATATTTCCGCTGCATGTTTGCTTAAGTGTCATAACACTTCAAATAACACCTCTATATTAAACGAATTCGGGACCATAAATTCTTTCAGAGTATGCACAATTTGCTCTTGGAGCAAACGCGCCAAACGAATTGTATTGAGCCAATCAAGGTAATTATTGCCATTAAGTTTTGTTCATATCAAGAATTGACGATAATGGATTCTTAGCATTTATATTGAAACTTTTAAGTAGACTTACATAAAAGATATTTCATTTTTAATGAATGCAATTAAAGATTTGGACTTTTATCATTTAATTGTTCTCCCAATAATTTTATCAAATTCCACCACCCTCTAGCAGACAAACGAGAAAACGTATTTTTCCTTAATGGGCTTTAGGTCCAATAGCGCAAATGTAACCCGTAGTTTATCTAGCCCGATTACATAAGCCTAAAGGTAGAGTACTATCTATCACATCACTATGTGACCCTAAAGATTGTTTTACCTCACACTTTATAATGACCTAAGTTAATCTCGCGAATATCAAAATCTTCGTGTGTCTAGTCTAGCCTACCAATGAGATTTCATAGATCCAACTCTATCAAACTAATGCAGTCCCTAGTTAATCTAGCCGACCACATTAATCCAATAGAATTTTATCTACAACCCTATCTCCATCTAATGTCAATTAAATTACAGCTTATCCCATAATAGCACTCCCCGCTAACACGGCTTACTGCACTATTATGAGAGGCTACACATAATATAATCGTTGGTAGAAGGAAAGAAGAAAAAACGACAATTCGGTTCTCCTTTATAGCTTGATAATTATTCTTAGAAATTAAGAATGAGGGATTTTTATTAAGTTATGGTTATCTCATCAGAATTATTGGTTATGACCGTTTGGGATTCCTACAACTATGTTCTCTAATGTGGAAACGCATATTGATCCTAAGAGAGACATACGATCATCATCGTACTTAATTACAATTATTCATCATATGAGTTAATAAATTAAAACGATGAAATGCAAAATAATTAACGGACCTCTTTCATTCATAAATTTATCAAATAAGAACGAGACCCATTAATTATTTGCCATGTAATAACATTTGTGTTCCATTTATTAAATTAATTTAACAATTAAATTAATCCAACACTATTCTATATAATATATATATATATATATATATATATATATATATATATATATATATATATATATATATATATATATATATATATATATATATATATATATATATATATATATATATATATATATATATATATATATATATATATATATATATATATATATATATATATATATATATATATATTTTTATTTTTTTTTGTTTCGGTGCTGACCGGACCGGTCAGACCCGGTCTGACCCACCGGACCGGTCAGCTGTAGACAATCAGAAAAATAAAATTCAGAATTTTCGATTTTTCAAATTCTACAATTTCTGAAAATATTCAAAATATTCAATTAAAATTAAAACACCCAATTTCGATAATACCAAAAATTTAACAATTCAACAAATTAAGCATGCTTTTGAAAGCGATTAAACACGTTGACAATTAATCGATTACCCGTGGCTCTAATACCACTGTTGGGGATCGATGCATGTATACGCAGCGGAAAACAAAAATTTAATCGAACTCAATGTTCGATCACATGCATAAATAAATTAATTGAACGTACCTTAACGCTTCCGCCATACACATGGTAATATTTCATATTTTAATCGAAATTAAATAAAACGAAAAACAAAGATGAGCATGCTTGCATACGACATCATGAAATCGAAAACATACATTCTTGATATAATTGTCATGCTCACAAATTAATTCACATAATCCAATTATGAATTAATTCGCAGGGGTTTTCGATTTTACCTCTTGAAGCGTGAGATTCCGACGAATCGAAATCTATAAACTAAGACAGGTACAACCTGCTATTAAAAAACTCCAAGGCTCCGAAGAACCGACCGAGCAGCAGCTGGTCCGATCTGATCTCGACGGCAGCACATGAGGTGCAGCGGCGGTGGCGCGTGGCAACGGCGACAACGCGTGCGGGGCTGGCGGTGGTGGAGTTGCGTTCTTCCTTTCCAATTAGGTTTCACCTCATACAACTTGACCCACTCTAACTGCAGCACTAGATACAGAAGAGTTAGAAAACAACAGGAATAAAGACGAGGAAGAAAAGAGAAGAAACCGGCGGCAGAGCGGCGGCGCGACGGCGGCAGAGCGGTGCAGCGGCTGGGCTGCAGCCGTGAGGCGGAGGACGGCCGTGCTTCATGCGGCTAGGGTTTGGGGCTGTAAATTCTCGGATCTCAACTCATCATATGAGTTGTATTTATACTAGGGTTCATAACCCTCATGGGCTTAAGTCATTGGGTTTGACCCACTGATCCATTAAACCCACCCCCTCGTCGGCCTCGTTTCTTACAAACGATCGTCCACAAAATTATAACAAAATTATATTTGTGACGAGCATAAAGTCCTCGTCGATATGAGAGCCTCTTTGAAATTTTCAATTTCCAAAATTGGAAACTTCTAATTTAGTGGACCTCCTAATCGGGAAACTTCCCAATTTGGAAAGTTCACTAAATTTCCGCATGTCTCTTTCTCTCCGTTTATTCCAACTCGTAATCCACAATTACAAATCTTAGATTCAATCATATTGACATCCAACTACTCAAAGATTAACACATTAATTTATTCTTGTTGTTTTTCAAGGATCTATGTTACACGAGAAGTGTGACCCTCAATGGTTCAGGTGTAAGCTAGCCGTGGGCTCACACTTCTTTGTCATTCGAACAACACATTGTTCTTATACGAACTCCTCCTAAGAGTCCTGATTAGGGTAAAACTCATTTTACTCAATCGCCGATCAAATCGGTGCCCAACGAATCAAGATTGGCGTCTAGCAACTACGCATCATGATTCCCTAGATACAAATGAAGTGCCTGCAAGAAACTTGTGATATAGTTAACGTACAGTACGATCCCTTCGCAGCACATGTCCCGATTGAACTAGAGGCATTGGTTCACCGAGACCTCTTATTAAGTTCAATAACCGTGCGAACGTTCTAGGTGGTATAATCCGTTCGTGTGTGACTTAGAGAAACACATTTCCCCTACTACCATGCACAGACTTCACACTAGATTTCGGATTGCACGAACGTTGGCCCTTGGAGCGGTCCGCGGTGGGACTCAGGGACAGGTCACGATACAGTCGGTCCTCTAGTGAAGTCACAGTGATGTCTGGGTCTTAAGGACTAATGGTGCACAACTATATCATAGAAACCTATTACTCGATGAATGGGAACCACTTATTGATTTCTAGGCGAGGGAGTTCAGTGAACTCATCTAACATGAGCACCCACTCAAGTATGCAGTACACATACACTAAGTGCTAGTCTCAAAAGGGAAAGGCCGGTATCCTCATTATTGGCGTAACCCATCGACTAGGAACAAGGTTTAACAGTTACATTACATTGCTGAGTTATCTCACGATTCTACTAGATCAACTCACAGTAATAGAGTAACTCGTTAGGACTATATCTATGCTACTTGCATGGGATAAGTGATATAAAATGCCAAATAAAATGTTTTATCATTAATTAAAAATAGATTATTTACGAGTAGCGTGAGAAAACACAACACTTAGTTGGCTTATTGGTCACAAACTCTAACAATCTCCCACTTGACCTAAAGCCAACTACTCATTACCGAAGTCCCATCGACTCTCGATGGTGAGTGAATACGTATCTTTGAATTACGAGCTTGTAATTTTTTGAGAATTGTCATGATAATTGCAAGTTCTGAAAAAATGAAAGTTGACCATTAATCTATATGATGAGAAGCATTTGTTGAGAGTGTTGCTGTGAAATTTGCTAGTTTTTGCTTGAGGACAAACAAAAGATCAAGTTTGGGGGTGTGTTAAGTATATATTTTTATACTTTATCGTACCTTTTTATTTGAGCTTTTGGTGTGATTTAACGATAATTGGTGGTTAAAAAGTTGATTTATTGTATTTTAGGTATAAATTGAAGAATTGGAAAAGTTTGAGGTCAAAACTGCAAATTTGGAGAAAATATGGGCCAAAAGTGAAATAATCAAAAATATGCTGAAATTGGCTGAAAACAGGCCCGCACGGCCGTGCCAAAATTAGCCTATTTTTGGCACGGCCGTGCCAAATGCTGAATTTGGGCAGAAGGTTCGGCGATTCTCGCGCGGCCGTGCGAGAATTGCACTGATTTTCGCGCGGCCGTGCCAACACACGCTGGACACAATTTTGGACTTTTAATCACACAAGGAAACCTAAAATCATCTACCAAGTTGGGACATCTATATAAGGGCAAACCAAGCACGAATTAGAGGACTTTTGGACACAATCTTGGAGCGAGAGGAGCGAGAGAACGAAGAATCGAAGACGGAGAATTGACAACTCTTCATCACAATTCTTCTTTATTCTATCTTTTCTTAATCTATTTCTTTTTATGTTTTTATTATGTTTTTCGTAGAGAACATGCGTAGCTAAGTTTTTAATCTAGGATTTTGTTGGAACCCTATGTAGGGATTGTGAACCCTTTTTCTTGAGATTATGCAATTATGATTTTATGATTATTTCTTCTACTTGATATGATTGTTAGTGCATGAACTTGATCAATTTATGTGCTTTATCTGTGATTATTGGGATTGACTTGACAGAGCTATTTTGATAATTAGACGATAAGTAGAAGAACCTTCGAGTAGTTTTCACCGGATGAGTGTGTCAATTGCATGTGGTGTCGTAGACATACAAATATCACCTTAGGTAGCCATTTACGAGACTTGTTAGTTAATGCTTTATTCATAATTGGTTTGCATAGACATATAGTGAATCATTTATGAATAATAGACTCATAATACAGGGGACAGCGGGTTATGAGTAAATTAGTGTCTCGGGTTAATAATCATGAATCATATATTTCATAATTGAGGGGTTTTGGGTGAGCAATTCTTGCATAGGGGGAAGATAAAATCCTAGGTCCGTTTTAATTGATATCTTCTCGTGTTTATTTGCTTCCTTAATTAGTTTAGTTGTTTAATTGATTTAATTTGACAAACTTGCGTAGGCTGGATAAAAATCATAATTGTTAGAATTTGGTACTTAGGATTAGGTAATTTGCGTATTCCCTGTGGGATCGACATCCAACTCTCACGAGTCCACTTTATTACTTGTTTGCGATACGTGCACTTGCGTGTTGGTATTTAGCACCCAACAAGTTTTTGGCGCCGTTGCCGGGGAATACGACTATATTATCTATTTATTCTAATATCTGAGGTGGAATCCGCCGTCATGTTCCATTTGGAACTCTTTCCAACACACGGCACCCCGTTATGAAGCATGAATATAATCCCTCACGTCCTTTAAAGTTGTCCATTTCCGATTGAAACGCTAAAGTCGTCGAACGACTTTACTTTCAACTCGGAATCTCCACAGACTATATATGAACAAGTCTTTAGTACTTCGCAAGTATTCAAGGATTTCTTTCATTTCTATCCAACTGACTTGGCTGGGGTTAGACTGAAATCTACGGTGACGCTTCACTACATAAACCATATCAAGTCTATAATATGAATTAGGGTAGCAAAGCAACCTCTTCTATTTATCTCTATAAATACGTATCCTCTAATACGTAGGAAGCTTACCCTAAATTCATTCATTGAGAAACGTGTGGACAACCGTGTTTTAGGTGACTGCAACATTCCTACATCATTCCCAATGAGTAGAATGCCACCAATACAAAACACTATTAAACGTAATGGCGCTCCCACTAACCTTCTTGTGAACTTAAGGCTCTTTCGAACTCTTCACTAAATCAAATCCGTTAGATTTTCGTGTGGAATCAAACATTCTAATTTAATGGGATGCTAGGTTCAATCCACAAATGGATCGCTGGAATTTTGCAAACATTTTGCCAATTTCGACAAGATGTGAAGCTTTCCGGTTGTTCCACTTTGATTCCCTCAATCTCGCCATTGAGGAAGGTGGTTTTCACATTCATTTTCCATATCTCGTAGTCATACTACGCAGAAATGGCTAGCGAAGTCCTAATGGATTTTAAGCACAGCTATTTGTGAAACTTTATCTCATAGACAACAACTTGTCTTAGAGTATAACTATCTTTCACGTATCTAGCTTTATAGGTCGATACCTTTCCATTTATTCCCATCTTAAAGATTGTAGATCCACTTGCATCCAACGGGAAAAGTTCCCTTGGGTGGACCCATCAAGGTCCATACCTTGTTGGAATATATGGAATCCATTTTGTATTTCATGGCTTCACACCAATGTCCCTCGTCTGCATCAAATACAGACACATTGAAGGTACTTGGATCATATCCGTGGTCAAACTCATTTTGACTACCTTCGATGATCATAAGCCTATTGAGTTCTCTATGGATTGTAACACCCCGCATTTTCGGTAAAATAATTTTTACCACCTTTATGTGAATAATTGCGAAATTAGAATTTATAATAATTCTTGCATGATTAGTATTTACGTGAATTAGGTAATTATGCAATTATTATGTGAATTATGTGATTATGTGAATTATGTGATTATGTGAAATATGTGCTTAGGGAAATATTTCGAAATAGAATGTCGAAATAAATTATTTTCATGAATTAGGATTTTATTCTTGCATGTGATTTTTAAATGAGCATTTCATACACAAAATTTTAGAAAATAAATTTCCCCATGCATTTTTGGATTTTTAATTAATGTCGAAAATTAGAAAATGCTCCCCACATTTTCTTGAATTTTCGGACATCACTCACACACACACACATGATTTTTAAATTCTAGCATATTAATTGGTAGAAAAACATGCATTGGTGTGGTTGTACTTTGAGCATAGAAAGGAATACCTAAAGCCTAGTTCCCTACCCTATAGACTAGGCATGCTTTTTTTTTTCACACCTTCAAGTAAGACCAAAGGTCTTCTTCTCCTCCCTTCCCCTTCATCTTTCGGCAGCCACCACCACCACCATAGCCACCACCTTCTCAAGCTTGAACCACCCTAGAACCACCACCACCTCATATTTTCGGAAATTGCAAAATCACCCCCACAAAAAATGCATTTCCCTTTCTTCTCCATTGGCTTTGAAGTCTCCAAAAACTCTATAAATACCACCCATGCCCAAGATCAAAATTCACTCTCAAACTCCACTCTTACAATCCTTAAGTTCAAAGTCTCCTTCTATTTCAATAGAAGAAGAATTTTCGGCCAAGGCTAAGTAAGCTTCCTCTTCCTCTTTTCTTTTTCTTTTTTTCGAAAAGAGCCAAGCTCTTATTCCTCCAAGTTCTTTTGTTCTTCTTCTTATTTTCTTAATGCCTAATCTAACTCTTAATCTCTTCTTGTATTAGAGAGAAAAGAGCTAACAAGCCCTTCCCCTAAAGAGTATAGGTGAGAATTCTTGAATTCTTGCTCAAACCTACAACACCACTAGTAATTTTCGGTTTTTATGTGTTTTTATGTGTTTTCATTGTTGATTCTTGCATATTATGTGATTATATGTTCTAGATGATGATTGCATGTTAGTATTTTGAAAAGATAGCTTTATTCTTGAAATTTTGTGATTTTTCGAAAATTGGGGAAAAATGTTTTAAATGGCTTATTTGGCTCAATTAGTGCTTTGCATGTGTTGATCTAGTGTTTGATTGTTGATTTTTGAAAAGAAAATGAATTTTTGGCCTAGCCATGAAACTTTCGAAATTTTTGGGGAAAATGTTTTAAATTGCTTATTTGGCCTAATTAGTACTTTGCATGTGTTAAGCTAGTGTTTGATTGTTGATTTTTGAAAAGAAAATGAATTTTTGACTTAGCTAAGGAACTTTCGAAATTTTTGGGGAAAATGTTTTAAATTGCTTATTTGGCCTAATTAGTACTTTGCATGTGTTAATCTAGTGTTTGATTGTTGATTTGTGAAAAGAAAATGAATTTTTGACTTAGCTAAGGAACTTTCGAATTTTTGAGGTAAAATGCTTGAAATTGCTTATGTGGTTTATTTTGTGTTTTGCATGTGTTGATCTTGTGTTGATTGTTGTTTTAAGGCCTTGCATGTTAAGATTGGTGATTAATTGTTGATCTAAGGTCTTGCATGTTAAGATCTAGTGATCGATGGTTGATCTAAAGTCTTGCATGTTAAGATCTAGTGTTTTCTATGAAAAATGGTTTAAGAACTAAGAACTTGTGCTAATTTGGTTTAAAATACTCTTGCATGTGAAGATCTAGTGTATTTGCTTGAATTAATGTAAAGATGAAAGTCTTGAATTTTATTCTTGTAAAAATGCTAGATCTAGTGAACTTTGTTGTTAGATTGTTTTTGCATGTTAAGATTTCGGTTATTTCTATGTTTTTATGGCTAAATGATTTTGTGAAGCTTTATGTGTATTTTCTATGTGCTCCTATGTGCTCTTGCTTGCTTATGTGAATCATTGGGTGTAAGGATGAGAGAAGGGTAAGTAGAAAGGGTGCATGGGTGGGTGCATTAAGTGTCATGAATTTTTAAAAGATAAAACTATGTTGGAAAGTCTTTCGAAGTTACGGTAAATTTCTCGGGTACGGCGAGCCTGGTACCGTAGGGCCTAGGGGTGGTTTGATCCCACGTAGTTAGACATGGTTCGTAATATATGGGGTTATTTACCGGTAACTTAGATTGGCTCTTCCGAGGGATTCCCGACAATTTTTCATGTCATGCATGTTGCATTTCGGTGTTGTTGATATAGGCGGGAAAATCTCACTCTATGGTCTTGGGACCGTAGGGTTATAAAGGTGTGAAATTCCTTCTATATTCATCAATACGTGTCATGGCATAGGGTTATAAAAGTGGGATATTCTCACTCTATGGTCTTGGGATCATAGGGTTATAAAGGTGGGAATTATCTATCTTATGCGTGGTGACAATTATGTGAATGAAGAAAGCCGACGAAAAAGGGAAGTATATGATTGTTTTACTTCATGTTGTATGTTCATGTATAAGATATATGTATGTATATATATGTATAGATATATGTATGCTCTATGTGCTATGTGTATTCGATATTACTTCAAGATTCTCATTGAGTCCTCAAAGACTCATATAGGTGTTGTATGTTTGTAGGTATACCCGATCTAGGGCCCGAGGAGTGAAGTTGGGAATCGAGCTCGAGAATCGGAAGGGGATCGTATGGAGGGGTTGTGGATAGTGTTGGCTCTTAATTTGGTTATGTGGTTCTATTTGTACAATATGCTTGTAAAAACGTTTGATACGGTTTTAGGGATTTTCTACCGATCGCTTCCTCCGATCGGTGGAAATTATTAAAAGACGACATGTGTAATAGTAATTAGGATTACCCTATTTTGGATAATTAATCGGTACTCCGTAGCCTTTTGTAAGCGAAAGCAAATTTTAACTATCTATATGCATGCATGCTTTCGGCTAGTAATTTCTTTGTATTTTGTCTCCATGCTCTAAAATTATTTTCATATAGGTGCTCTACTTAGAAAATCATGACATTTTAGGAGTCTCTGCATCTCTCTGTTTTCATCATATTGGTAGGTCTTGTGCATGATTTGGGTAATTAGTTATTTAGTTATGATTTGTTTCTCGCTACTGCATCGAAACAGGGTCATCCGGGTGTTTTCTGGTATAACAGGAGTTTTACCCACTCAAATGCCTTGTTTCGACTTGGAAAATGTTTTAAACTTACCTTTCTGCCTTGGGGTAAAATTTGGTAGTTTTTGGGTCAGTGAGGAATTTATTATGAATTTTCAAAACTCCCTCCCCTGTTCTGGATTTTTAAACTGAGTGACTGTGCCATTTTATTTATTTCTCCTAAATGGCCATGCATCTTTCAAAACTGTTTTAACTGAGTGATCTGGACCCGTGTTAGGTGGTATGGTATAATTTTGGGGTTATTTTCATGAGTAGGTTAA
Source organism: Erythranthe guttata (assembly GCF_000504015.1). Next base: position 1,217,193 of record NW_012192830.1, read on the forward strand.
GAGGAATTAATTTTTAAAGCTTCTGCATTGAATCTGTCCGCATTTGCATTAAGTTCATCATGCCTAGTTAATTTCTAGTCTTGCATGTAGTATGCCTTTGTGTTAGAATTTGATTAGGATTTAGCAAGCTGTGCCCTCTCTCCCTCTGATTTAAAAATAAAAATTTTTACGTAAATTTTATATCCACAAAAAATCATGTTTTCAAAAGTCTTCCGCTGAGATTACATATAATAAGGGTAATCGAGAGAGGGGTGTCACAGCAGTCGTGGTATCAGAGCAACGATCCCGGAATCCTCCATACGACCTAAAGACCTTCACGATTCTCAAAGCACGACTCCAACTGAACACTCGGGCAGGTATATGTTTATGTGAATATTATGGCTAATGTGTATTATTTGTATATGTTAAAGTATTAAAATGTCTGGAGCAAGAACTCGAGCTCAAAATGCCGCTAACGATCCTAACAATCAATCTCGTACCATCCAAGACCTCACCGCCCTCGTCCGAGAACAAAATGAACAAATCAACCGCCTTGTTAACCTTCAAAACCAAAACCCTCATCCACCTCCTCCTCCTCCTCCCCAACCTAGAAATACAGCCCCACAAGCCACCTACGAGCGATTCTTGAAAATGCATCCTACCGAATTCCACGGCGGCCCTAGTCCAAATGTTGCCGAAGAATGGATCAAATCCCTCGAAGTTATTTTCGAGTACATGGTGATGAACGACAACGACCGAATCCATTGTGCACTATTCTTGTTGAAAAACGAAGCCCGAAATTGGTGGGAAGGCGCAAAGAGTGGAATCGATCTAGCAAATACCACTTGGGAAGCTTTCAAAGTTCTTTTCTTCGAAAAGTACTTTTCCAAGAATGTTCGAGCACAAAAGCTTAAGGAGTTTCTCGAACTCAAACAAGGAAACCTAACCGTTGCCGAATTCACACGCCGTTTCGAGCAAGGAAGCCTCTACGCACCTTTCATATCCAAAGACGACACCGAAAAGATGAATCACTACCTAAGAGGCCTCAACCCGATAATCAAGCGCGACGTTCGACTAACCTCTGCCTCTACTTTCCGCGGAGTAGTGGACAAAGCCTTGGAAGCCGAACAAGACGAGATGGAAATACGACAATGGAGACCTCCTCACGATGCCTCTTCTCGACCATGGAAGAAACCGAACCTCAACAACGCCAAGGGAAAGCAACCGATCAACCGAGCAACCGTGACCCCGAGCAACAAACCCTTTTGCCCCAAATGCAATCGAGCGCACTCAGGCGATTGTATTGCCGGAACCGACCATTGTTTTCGATGCAAGAAGCCCGGACACATTGTCCGAGACTGCCCTATCGCCCCGAGACAAGTGCCGGGACGAGTATTCGCCATGACAAGAGACCAAGCCGAAGCTGACCTGTCAATGATCGCAGGTACCGTTAATGTGTATAATAATTCCGTGTATGCCCTCATCGACTCCGGATCAACTCACTCATTCATCTCAAGTACCCTCGTTGCCGAACTCCGCCTAGTCCGTAGCCAAGCCGATGCCTTGTTTAGCATACTTATTCCTTCCGGTGATGAACTTAAATCCAATTTCATCATCAAAGATTGCCCTATTCAGATTCGTAACCAAACCCTAGCCTCCGATCTGATCATTCTACCCATTAAACATTTCGAAATAATTCTCGGAATGGATTGGTTATCAAAATTCGACGCCCAAATCAATTGCGCCCACAAAGCCGTTCGTTTCTCCTTACCAAATGGAAGTTTTCTCGAATTCCGAAGCTCGTACAATCCGTCGATTCCTATCATTTCCGCCATCAAAGCGAGCAAACTTATTCAAAAGGGACATCTATGTCATTTGGTCGACATAGTGGAAGCTCTCAACGAAGATAAAGCCGACATTTCCAAAGTGCCAACCGTTTGCGATTTTCCCGATGTCTTTCCTGAAGATCTCCCCGGTCTTCCGCCCGATCGTGAAATTGAATTCGAAATTAATTTGATTCCCGGTTCCGCTCCTATCTCGAAGGCACCTTATCGCATGGCGCCGTTAGAGCTAAAGGAACTCAAGGACCAAATTCAAGATCTTATCGACAAGAAGTTCATCCGCCCTAGTTTTTCCCCATGGGGTGCTCCGGTACTCTTCGTGAAAAAGAAAGATGGAACTCTCCGGATGTGTATCGATTACCGAGAACTCAACAAGGTCACCGTCAACAACAAGTATCCATTGCCACGAATTGACGACCTTTTCGATCAACTTCAAGGCTCCACGGTCTATTCCAAAATCGACCTTCGTTCCGGATATCATCAATTGAAGATCAAGAAGGAAGATATTCCGAAAACCGCGTTTCGGACTCGCTACGGCCATTACGAATTTGTAGTGATGTCGTTTGGTCTAACCAACGCCCCAGCCGCTTTCATGGATCTCATGAATCGAGTTTTTCGCAAATACCTCGATCAATTTGTGATCGTATTCATCGACGATATCTTGGTGTATTCAAGAAATGATGAAGAACATCGGAATCATGTGGAAATGGTGCTCCAAACTCTCCGAGGGAACCAACTCTATGCGAAGTTTTCCAAATGCGAGTTTTGGTTAAGACAAGTCCACTTTCATGGTCACGTAATTTCCAAGGAAGGCATAGCCGTCGATCCAAGCAAAATTGAAGCCGTTTGTAACTGGTCAATTCCTCGCAATGTCGGAGAAATCCGAAGTTTCCTCGGCCTCGCAGGCTACTACCGACGGTTCGTTCCGAACTTTTCCAAGATAGCCGCTGCACTCTCTCGTTTGACCCGAAAAGAAGTCAAGTATCAATGGACTCCCGAATGTGAGTCTAGTTTCCAAGAACTCAAGAAGCGATTAACCTCGGCACCAATCCTCGCTCTACCGGATAAAACCGGAAACTATGTGGTCTATAGTGACGCCTCCAAGCACGGGCTCGGAGCCGTCCTCATGCAAAACGGGAATGTAATTGCCTACGCCTCTAGACAATTGAAAGACTACGAGAAGAATTACCCGACGCACGACTTAGAACTCGCGGCAGTCGTGTTCGCCCTCAAAATTTGGAGACATTATCTTTACGGCGAAAAATGTTCGATCTTCACCGACCACAAAAGTCTCAAGTACTTCTTTACTCGAAAAGAGCTCAATATGAGGCAAAGAAGATGGCTTGAATTAGTCAAGGACTATGATTGCGAAATCCTCTACCATCCCGGTAAAGCCAACGTTGTCGCCGACGCTCTTAGCCGAAAATCCATGTCCGCCTTGATCATTAAACCGCCGCTCGAATCAACTATCAAGTCCGCTCAAGACCATGATGATCAACTTGTCAAAATCCGAGAAGGCTTAGCAACCGGTCAAAATTCAAATTTCTCGATGACCAACGGCAACATCTTGAAATTTCAAGGGAGAATTTGCATTCCGGCGAACAAGGAGATAAAGGGATTAATTCTCGACGAAGCTCACAAAACGCCCTACTCTTGCCATCCGGGTGAAACCAAGATGTATCAAGACTTGAAGAAGTTGTATTGGTGGCCAGGCATGAAGAAGGATATAGCCAAATACGTATCCGAATGCCTAATTTGTCAACAAATCAAAACCGAACACCAAAGACCCGGTGGACTTCTACAATCCAACCTTATTCCCGAATGGAAATGGGAAAGAGTAACGATGGACTTTGTTCAAGGTTTCCCGAAGACTCTTAAAGGATCCGATTCAATATGGGTGATAGTCGATCGCCTAACCAAGTCCGCACACTTCTTACCGGTCAAGACCACTTTTAGTCTCGACAAGCTAGCCGAACTCTATATAGGAGAAATCGTCCGACTCCATGGCGTTCCGATATCAATCATCTCCGACCGAGATCCCCGATTCACTTCCAAATTTTGGAAAAGATTGCACGAAACGATGGGAACCCGTCTAGTCTTTAGCACGGCATACCATCCCCAAACCGACGGACAATCGGAAAGGACAATCAAGACCCTCGAAGACATGCTTCGAGCATGTATATTAGATTTTGGTGGAAATTGGGAAAGTCGTCTACCGCTCATCGAATTCTCGTACAACAATAGCTTCCAATCTTCGATCGGAATGGCACCTTACGAAGCCTTGTACGGAAGAAAATGCCGTTCTCCTATCCATTGGGACGAAGTAGGAGAGCGAAGCTTATTAGGAGTCGAGCTAGTCCAACACACCATCGACATAATCAAGAATATCCGAGAGAAAATGAGAACCGCCCAAGATCGCCAACAAAAGTACGCGAATAAAAGAAGACGAGAATTGGAATTCCAAGGCGGTGATCACGTATTCTTGAAAGTCGCTCCACTCAAAGGAATCATGCGATTCGGAAAACGAGGAAAGTTAAGCCCTCGATTCATTGGACCCTTCGAAATACTCGACCGAATTGGTGGCCAAGCCTATCGCCTAGCCCTACCGCCTCAACTATCCAAGATCCACAACGTCTTTCACGTCTCCATGCTCCGAAAATATATTCCCAACCCTAACCACATCCTTGAAACCGAACCCCTTGATTTATCCCCGAACCTATCCTTTACCGAAGAACCCTCCCAAATATTAGACCGAAAAGTTAGGAAACTCCGAAACAAAGAAATTCGCCTAGCCAAAATCCTTTGGAAAAACCATTCTCTGGATGAGTCAACGTGGGAACTTGAGGATGAGATTGTGAGTCGTTATCCGGAACTAATCGAAAAAGGTACAAATTTTGGGGACAAAATTTTTTTTTAAGGGGGGAAGATTGTAACACCCCGCATTTTCGGTAAAATAATTTTTACCACCTTTATGTGAATAATTGCGAAATTAGAATTTATAATAATTCTTGCATGATTAGTATTTACGTGAATTAGGTAATTATACAATTATTATGTGAATTATGTGATTATGTGAATTATGTGATTATGTGAAATATGTGCTTAGGGAAATATTTCGAAATAGAATGTCGAAATAAATTATTTTCATGAATTAGGATTTTATTCTTGCATGTGATTTTTAAATGAGCATTTCATACACAAAATTTTAGAAAATAAATTTCCCCATGCATTATTGGATTTTTAATTAATGTCGAAAATTAGAAAATGCTCCCCACATTTTCTTGAATTTTCGGACATCACTCACACACACACACATGATTTTTAAATTCTTGCATATTAATTGGTAGAAAAACATGCATTGGTGTGGTTGTACTTTGAGCATAGAAAGGAATACCTAAAGCCTAGTTCCCTACCCTATAGACTAGGCATGCTTTTTTTTTCACACCTTCAAGTAAGACCAAAGGTCTTCTTCTCCTCCCTTCCCCTTCATCTTTCGGCAGCCACCACCACCACCATAGCCACCACCTTCTCAAGCTTGAACCACCCTAGAACCACCACCACCTCATATTTTCGGAAATTGCAAAATCACCCCCACAAAAAATGCATTTCCCTTTCTTCTCCATTGGCTTTGAAGTCTCCAAAAACTCTATAAATACCACCCATGCCCAAGATCAAAATTCACTCTCAAACTCCACTCTTACAATCCTTAAGTTCAAAGTCTCCTTCTATTTCAATAGAAGAAGAATTTTCGGCCAAGGCTAAGTAAGCTTCCTCTTCCTCTTTTCTTTTTCTTTTTTTCGAAAAGAGCCAAGCTCTTCTTCCTCCAAGTTCTTTTCTTCTTCTTCTTATTTTCTTAATGCCTAATCTAACTCTTAATCTCTTCATGTATTAGAGAGAAAAGAGCTAACAAGCCCTTCCCCTAAAGAGTATAGGTGAGAATTCTTGAATTCTTGCTCAAACCTACAACACCACTAGTAATTTTCGGTTTTTATGTGTTTTTATGTGTTTTCATTGTTGATTCTTGCATATTATGTGATTATATGTTCTAGATGATGATTGCACGTTAGTATTTTGAAAAGATAGCTTTATTCTTGAAATTTTGTGATTTTTCGAAAATTGGGGAAAATGTTTTAAATGGCTCATTTGGCTCAATTAGTGCTTTGCATGTGTTGATCTAGTGTTTGATTGTTGATTTTTGAAAAGAAAATGAATTTTTGGCCTAGCCATGAAACTTTCGAAATTTTTGGGGAAAATGTTTTAAATTGCTTATTTGGCCTAATTAGTACTTTGCATGTGTTAAGCTAGTGTTTGATTGTTGATTTTTGAAAAGAAAATGAATTTTTGACTTAGCTAAGGAACTTTCGAAATTTTTGGGGAAAATGTTTTAAATTGCTTATTTGGCCTAATTAGTACTTTGCATGTGTTAATCTAGTGTTTGATTGTTGATTTGTGAAAAGAAAATGAATTTTTGACTTAGCTAAGGAACTTTCGAATTTTTGAGGTAAAATGCTTGAAATTGCTTATGTGGTTTATTTTGTGTTTTGCATGTGTTGATCTTGTGTTGATTGTTGTTTTAAGGCCTTGCATGTTGATCTTGTGTTGATTGTTGTTTTAAGGCCTTGCATGTTAAGATTGGTGATTAATTGTTGATCTAAGGTCTTGCATGTAAGAACTTGTGCTAATTTGGTTTAAAATACTCTTGCATGTGAAGATCTAGTGTATTTGCTTGAATAAATGTAAAGATGAAAGTCTTGAATTTTATTCTTGTAAAAATGCTAGATCTAGTGAACTTTGTTGTTAGATTGTTTTTGCATGTTAAGATTTCGGTTATTTCTATGTTTTTATGGCTAAATGATTTTGTGAAGCTTTATGTGTATTTTCTATGTGCTCCTATGTGCTTTATGTGTATTTTCTATGTGCTCCTATGTGCTCTTGCTTGCTTATGTGAATCATTGGGTGTAAGGATGAGAGAAGGGTAAGTAGAAAGGGTGCATGGGTGGGTGCATTAAGTGTCATGAATTTTTAAAAGATAAAACTATGTTGGAAAGTCTTTCGAAGTTACGGTAAATTTCTCGGGTACGGCGAGCCTGGTACCGTAGGGCCTAGGGGTGGTTTGATCCCACGTAGTTAGACATGGTTCGTAATATATGGGGTTATTTACCGGTAACTTAGATTGGCTCTTCCGAGGGATTCCCGACAATTTTTCATGTCATGCATGTTGCATTTCGGTGTTGTTGATATAGGCGGGAAAATCTCACTCTATGGTCTTGGGACCGTAGGGTTATAAAGGTGGGAAATTCCTTCTATATTCATCAATACGTGTCATGGCATAGGGTTATAAAAGTGGGATATTCTCACTCTATGGTCTTGGGATCATAGGGTTATAAAGGTGGGAATTATCTCACTCTATGCGTGGTGACAATTATGTGAATGAAGAAAGCCGACGAAAAAGGGAAGTATATGATTGTTTTACTTCATGTTGTATGTTCATGTATAAGATATATGTATGTATATATATGTATAGATATATGTATGCTCTATGTGCTATGTGTATTCGATATTACTTCAAGATTCTCATTGAGTCCTCAAAGACTCATATAGGTGTTGTATGTTTGTAGGTATACCCGATCTAGGGCCCGAGGAGTGATGTTGGGAATCGAGCTCGAGAATCGGAAGGGGATCGTATGGAGGGGTTGTGGATAGTGTTGACTCTTAATTTGGTTATGTGGTTCTATTTGTACAATATGCTTGTAAAAACGTTTGATACGGTTTTAGGTATTTTCTACCGATCGCTTCCTCCGATCGGTGGAAATTATAAAAAGACGACATGTGTAATAGTAATTAGGATTACCCTATTTCGGATAATTAATCGGTAATCCGTAGCCTTTTGTAAGCGAAAGCAAATTTTAACTATCTATATGCATGCATGCTTTCGGCTAGTAATTTCTTTGTATTTTGTCTCCATGCTCTAAAATTATTTTCATATAGGTGCTCCGCTTAGAAAATCATGAAATTTTAGGAGTCTCTGCATCTCTCTGTTCTCATCATATTGGTAGGTCTTGTGCATGATTTGGGTAATTAGTTATTTAGTTATGATTTGTTTCTCGCTACTGCATCGAAACAGGGTCATTCGGGTGTTTTCTGGTATAACCGGAGTTTTACTCACTCAAATGCCTTGTTTCGACTTGGAAAATGTTTTAAACTTACCTTTCTGCCTTGGGGTAAAATTTGGTAGTTTTTGGGTCAGTGAAGAATTTATTATGAATTTTCAAAACTCCCTCCCCTGTTCTGGATTTTTAAACTGAGTGACTGTGCCATTTTATTTATTTTTCCTAAATGGCCATGCATCTTTCAAAACTGTTTTAACTGAGTGATCGAGACCCGTGTTAGGTGGTATGGTATAATTTTGGGGTTATTTGCATGAGTAGTTTAAGAGTAATTAATTTTTAAAGCTTCTGCATTGAATCTGTCCGCATTTGCATTAAGTTCATCATGCCTAGTTAATTTCTAGTCTTGCATGTAGTATGCCTTTGTGTTAGAATTTGATTAGGATTTAGCAAGCTGTGCCCTCTCTCCCTCTGATTTAAAAAGAAAAATTTTTACGTAAATTTTATAACCACAAAAAATCATGTTTTCAAAAGTCTTCCGCTGAGATTACATATAATAAGGGTAATCGAGAGAGGGGTGTCACATGGATCCTTTCGAATCTCCACATAGTTGGTTGAGAAGGTACATTAATGGGTGGTTAGATTTTGATTGGCTCTTGTCCTATTTATGGTGTTGGAACTTCAATTCGTGGTTCTCGAATTTCTTCGAGTTCTACCATACACTTATTTTATCACATATAAACTTCTTCTTTAAGAAGGTGACATTCCCCGAGACAAACACTTTTGTTTCAAGGGATAGTAGAATAAGCATCAAAAACAATTTTGAGATACCCCGCGAAATGATATAAGTTGGATCGACTATCCAACTCGTCTCCCACTAGCCATTTGATGTAAGTGCATTATCGGGTATGCCGTAGTTCATATGGTGTGGAAAAAACTGTTTTAGTGTCAACCCTATTCAACAAATACGCGGCAGTTAGGAGTGCATGACCCCACAGGTATGCCGGTATCTCGGTGAACCCCATCAAAGATCGAACAATGTCCAACAGGGTTCGATTCCGACGTTCGAACACTCCATTCTATTGAGGAGTTCCAGGAGGAGTCCATAGAGAGAGAGAATCTTATTCTCCTTTAGACAGTCAATAAGCTCGGTGCTTAAGTGTTCGCCATCACGATCGAATCGCAGCTTCTTAATACGGCGACAAGTTGGTTTTCTACTTGGTGTCTAAATCTTTGAACCCTTCAAAAATTTCAGACTTGTACTTCATTAAGTACACGAAACCATACCTAGAAAAATCATCGGTAAAGGTAACGAAGTAGTTGAAACCACCCCTTGCACTAACGCTTAGTGGGCCACACATCTCTGTATGGATCAAATCGAAGAGACCTTCGGCACGTTCCATTTTCCCTTTGAATGCAACTTGGTCATTTTTCATTTAAGACAAGATTCACAAGTTTGAAGTGAGTTCACATCATCCAAGGTGAATAATCCCTCACAGACAAACTCGTTCATCCTTCTTAAAGAGATGTGACCTAGTTGGGGCGTACCAAAGTTTTGCGGGGTTTTGACTTCTATATCGAGTTCAGGTTAACCTAAAGTTCATTGGATTATACTTCATATAAGTTCAATGAATAACGTATCTTTCTTAGAAAATTTCTGAGCAAGACACTCCTTACAGTTTACAGAGCCTAATGGTCTGTCTTTCCACATTGGAAGCAAGCATCACTTATATGCTTGTTTTCTTTGGCCTTGTGAATACTTGATTTACCCCTAGTCTATCTTTTGCTAGGCCGGAAACTATTTTCCTTTTGCTATCTTCTTCGACTTTGAACTATTCTTAGTAAAAGATATAGAAACTACCAAATGCAAAACAGACTTCTCTTCCTTTATAACCGACTCGTATTACAACATGTTGACCAACTCCTTCAAAAGGAGATTCAACCATATTCTTGTTGAACTAATTATGAACGTTTCATAATAGTTAGTGAGTGATGGAAGTATGAGATACCGAGATCTCTGATGGGAGAACGACGTTGTGGTCACATAACTTCTTTAAGAGTGAGTCATCTTAAAACCATGCTTCAAAACCGTAGTCCTCTAACTCAGTCTAAGAGACATCAATTCCTCAGTTTTCGCGAACCTCATTGCCATAATGTTCTCACCACACACGATCTCAAGGCAAGCCTAAATGTCATTAACATAAAGTTGGTTCTCATAGTTCCTTGCTAACTTGGGCGACTAGGTGCTATCGTATAACACTTCGTCGTAATGGACACCCTTCTTCCACTTCTAATAAGTGGTGGTTCCCTAGTGAGTCGAGTTATCATGAAGTTTGGTCGGGGTATTTATTTGAGTATGCACAATTTGCTCTTGGAGCAAACGCGCCAAACAAATTTTATTGAGCCAATCAAGGTAATTATTGCCATTAAGTTTTGTTCGTATCGAGAATTGACGCTAAGGGATTCTTAGCATTTATATTGAAACTTTTAAGTAGACTTACATAAAAGATATTTCATTATTAATGAATGCAATTAAAGATTTGGACTTTTATCATTTAATTGTTCTCCCACTAATTTTATCGAATTCCACCACCCTCTAGCAGACAGACGAGAAAACGTATTTTTCCTTAATGGGCTTTAGGTCCAATGGCGCAAATGTAACCCGTAGTTAATCTAGCCCGATTACATAAGCCTAAAGGTAGAGTACTATCTATCACATCACTATGTGACCCTAAAGATTGTTTTACCTCACACTTGATAATGACCTAAGTTAATCTCGCGAATATCAAACTCTTCGTGTGTCAAGTCTAGCCTACCAATGTGAGATTTCATAGATCCAAATCTATCAAACTAATGCAGTCCCTAGTTTATCTAGCCGACCACATTAATCCAATAGAATTTTATCTACAACCCTATCTCCATCTAATGTCAATTAAATTACAGCTTATCCCATAATAGCACTCCCCGCTAACACGGCTTACTGCACTATTATGAGAGGCTACACATAATCTAATCGTTGGTAGAAGGAAAGAAGAAAGAACGACAAATCGGTTCTCCTTTATAGCTTGATAATTATTCTTAGAAATTAAGAATGAGGGATTTTTATTAAGTTATGGTTATCTCATCAGAATTATTGGTTATGATCGTTTGGGATTCCTACAACTATGTTCTCTAATGTGGAAACGCATATTGATCCTAAGAGAGACATACGATCATCATCGTACTTAATTACAATTATTCATCATATGAGTTAATAAATTAAAACGATTAAATGCAAAATAATTAACGGACCTCTTTCATTCATAACTCAATCAAATAAGAACGAGACCCATTAACTATTTGCCATGTAATAACATTTGTGTTCCATTTATTAAATTAATTTAACAATTAAATTAATAAATTAATCCAACACTATTCCTTGAATTCAAATTAAATTAATGGATCAATTATCTAATTGGGCTTAATTGATAAATAATTTCAAAAATTAAAAATCAATTTGTTTTAATTTTAATTTCAGAAATTTAAAATAATATATATATTTTTTTTGTTTCAGTGCTGACCGGACCGGTCTGACCCACCGGACCGGTCAGCTGAAGAAAATCAGAAAAATAAAATTCAGAATTTTCGATTTTTCAAATTCTACAATTTCTGAAAATATTCAAAATATTCAATTAAAATTAAAACAACCAATTTCGATAATACCAAAAATTTAACAATTCAACAAATTAAGCATGCTTTTGAAAGCGATTAAACACGTTGACAATGAATCGATTACCCGTGGCTCTGATACCACTGTTGGGGATCGATGCATGTATACGCAGCGGAAAACAAAAATTTAATCGAACTCAATGTTCGATCTCATGCATAAATCAATTAATTGAACGTACCTTAACACTTTTGCCATACACATGGTAATATTTCATATTTTAATCGAAATTAAATAAAACGAAAAACAAAGATGAGCATGCTTGCATACGACATCGTGAAATCGAAAACATACATTTTTCATATAATTGTCATGCTCACAAATTAATTCACATAATCCAATTATGAATTAATTCGCAGGGGTTTTCGATTTTACCTCTTGAAGCGTGAGATTCCGACGAATCGAAATCTATAAACTAAGACAGGTACAAGCTGCTATTAAAAAACTCCAAGGCTACGAAGAACAGACCGAACAGCAGCTGGTCCGATCTGATCTCGAAGGCGGCACATAAGGTGCAGCGGCGGCGGCGCGTGGCAACGGCGACGGCACGTGCGGGGCTGGCGGTGGTGGAGTTGCGTTCTTCCTCTCCAATTAGGTTTCACCTCGTACAACTAGACCCACTCTAACTGCAGCACTAGATACAGAAGAGTTAGAAAACAACGGGAATAAAGACGAGGAAGAAAAGTGAAGAAACCGGCAGCGGCGACGGCGGTAGAGCGGCGGCGCGACGGCGGTGCAGCGGCGGGGCTGCAGCCGTGAGGCGGAGGACGGCCGTGCTTCATGCGGCTAGGGTTTGGGGCTGTAAATTCTCTGATCTCAACTCATCATACGAGTTGTATTTGTACTAGGGTTCATAACCCTCATGGGCTTAAGTCATTGGGCTTGACCCACTGATCCATTAAGCCCACCCCCTCGTCGGCCTCGTTTCTTACAAACGATCGTCGACAAAATTATAAAAAAATTATTTTTTGTGATGAGCATAAAGTCCTCGCCGATACGAGAGCCTCTTTGAAATTTTCAATTTCCAAAATTGGAAACTTCTAATTTAGTGGACCAGCTAAATCGGGAAACTTCCCAATTTGGAAAGTTCACTAAATTTCCGCCTATCTCTTTCTCTCCGTTTATTCCAACTCGTAATCCACAATTACGAATCTTAGATTCAATCATATTAACATCCAACTACGCAAAGATTAACACATTAATCTATGCTTGTTGTTTTTCATGGATCTATGTTACACGAGAAGTGTGACCCTCAATGGTTCAGGTGTAAGCTAGCCGTGGGCTCACAACTCTTTGTGATTCGAACAACACATTGTTCTTATACGAACTCCTCCCAAGAGTCCTGATTAGGGTAAAACTCATTTTACTCAATCGCCGATCAAATCGGTGCCCAACGAATCAAGATTGGCGTCTAGCAACTACGGATCATGATTCCCTAGATACAAATGAAGTGCCTGCAAGAACCTTGTGATATAGTTAACGTACAGTACGATCCCTTCGTAGCACATGTCCCGATTGAACTAGAAGCATTGGTTCACCGAGACCTCTTATTAAGTTCAATTACCATGCGAACGTTCTAGGTGTTATAATCCGTTTGTGTGTGACTTAGAGAAACACATTTCCCTAATCACCCCACTATCAACTCCGGGCGTAGATTCCATGGATTACAAACCGACAGAACACACAGGACATCCATGACTACTCAAGTGCTCGAATCCCCCACTACAATGCACATACTTCACACTAGATTTCGGACTGCACAAACGTTGGCCCTTGGAGCGGTCCGCGGTGGGACTCATGGACAGGTCATGGTACAGTCGGTCCTCTAGTGAAGTCACGGTGATGTCTGGGTATTAAGGACTAATGGTGCACAACTATATCATAGAAACCTATTACTCGATGAATGGGAACCACTTATAGATTTCTAGGCGAGGGAGTTCAGTGAACTCATCTAATATGAGCACTCACTCAAGTATGCCGATGTCACAACACCGATGACTGATGAGACGCAGTACACATACACTAAGTGCTAGTCTCAAAAGGGAAAGGCCGGTATCCTCATTATTGGCGTAACCCATCGACTAGGAACAAGGTTGAACAGTTACATTACATTGATGAGTTATCTCAAGATTCTACTAGATCAACTCACAGTAATAGAGTAACTCGTTAGGACTATATCTATGCTACTTGCATGGGATAAGAGATATAGAATGCCAAATGAAATGTTTTATCATTAATATAAAATAGATTATTTACGAGTAACGTGAGAAAACACAACACTTAGTTGGCTTATTGGTCACATACTCTAACATTCCTCCTCGGAGATTTCACCTCGTATACCAAGTTCTACTAAAAACGTAGCACTAGACAAGCAAAAGTTAGATTTAATGGAAGAATAAATCAAAAAGGAATTAAACTACTGAAGATAATCGACACGTGGGCACTGAATCCGGTGAGAAGGTGACGACGGCGGCGATGGCGGCGGTGGAGGATGGCCGTGGACGTGACGAAGAGTGGCTAGGGTTTGTGGTGTGTGTTATATCTGTGCAAGACCTATAAATCTTGTATTTATAGTTTCTTGTATAAAAGCCCTAACGGACTTAAGTTGGCCCGGACCTAACAACTTAAGTTCGTTAGTCTATATTTGCTCGTTTCTCACAACTCAATGATTGGAAAACCATAAAGATTATATTTTCGGAATCAATGAAATGTCCTCGTCATTATGAATGCCAATTCTTGATTTTCAATTTCTAAAAGTGCAAACCCTAATTCAGTGGACCTTCTAAATTTGGAAACTTCCCAATTTAGAAAGTTCACTAAGATGTTCGCCTAGTTCTTTTCCTTTTATTATTCTCATTCATAATTCTAAATTAAGAATGTCGGACTCAATCATATTGACTTCTAATTATGCAAAGATTAAATATTTCTATCTTTGACCGTTTATTCAAAGAACTCGAGTGCACGAGCAGTGTGACCCTCGATGGTTCAGGTGTAAGCTAGCCGTGGATCCACAACTCTTTATGGTTTAAAATCGTCCCTAGAGTTATAATTAAGATGAAGCTCGTTTCAACTTAATCACCCAACGAATCAAGATTGGCGTTTAGGAACTACGCGTCATGATTCCCTAGATACAAATGAAGTGCTTGCAAGAACCTTTTGATATAGTTAACGTACATTAACTCAGGGACAGGTCACGATACAGCTATAGTCAAGTCACGGTGATGTCTAGGTCTTTAGGACTAATGGTTTACAACTATACAATAGAGATCTCTACTCGATTATTGAGAATCACTTAGAGATTTCTAGGGTGAGGGAGTTCAGTCAACTCGTCAACTTACGAGCACCCACTTATGCATGCCGATATCACAATATTGTTTACTGATGAGACGCAATACACATACACTAAGTGCTAGTCTCTTAATGGGAAAGGCGGATATCCTCATTGGTGGTGTAACCTTTCGACTAGGAACACGTTTCATAGTTATAATACTTAAGTAAATATTTCACGATCCTAAAATATCAATTACAAGCAATTGTAATAATTGTAAGGACTATATCTATGTTTGAACAAGGGACAAACATATAGAATGCCAAGGTGTTTTATCATTAATACCAAAAATGATTATTTATTACAAGAATAAGTTGAAACACCACAACCACAAGTTGGCTTGTTGGTCACCTACTCTAACAGAAAGACTACGATCGTATTGCTCTTGAGTTTCTATATATGCTGACTTGAGGGCAAGTCAGCTCATAATGGGAGGGTATATTATGATCTACCAAAACGGAGAAACGGTTAGTTGAAGATGTTGGGAAAGGAACGGGTTTACATTAATTAAAATGTATTAGTTAGTTACGTTTCTTTGAATTATTTTATTCGTTTTATTTGTTTTCTTGTTACCGAATGACGTGGAAAAATAGGCGCTCACCAACGCAGTTGTCATGCCGCCGGCTAAGCGACAGTTCATCCTCGTCCTTAAAGGGAATACTCACGTGTATTCAGTGCAATAAAGAGCACAAGATCTCAAACACTTACTATGCATTGATACTTAATTTCTCAGTTTAAATCCATATTGTTTTAGCGTGCATGTTTATCTTCTCACAACACATGCGCACCACTCACTGGATGTAGGTCATTGATGTTGTTCAAAACGGTTATCGGTGTACTTTTCCGGCGACGACGGAGCTAGATGAGCGTGATCGACGCTGGACCTAACATTTTATTTCATGCTATATCTCACAAACCCTTATCGCCGTCGCCTGAGTTTTTTTTTAAGATTCTCATTTGTATCTCCCGTTTTTTCAGTCCTTGTTATTTCTCTCACTGACCTCTTGACTCTGTAGACGTATTTTCTCTTCTATTTTTCTTTCCTCCGTGTTTTCTTACTTAGGTATTCCGGGATATCATAATTCTGCAAGCTCTCTCTCTCTCTCTCTCTCTCTCTCTCTCTCTCTCTCTCTCTCTCTCTCTCTCTCTCTCTCTCTCTCTCTCTCTCTCTCTCTCTCTCTCTCTCTCTCTCTCTCTCTGTGTTTTTTTTTTGGTTATGGAAGGGATCACAGTAAGGCTGGGACAAATATGAGTTGCATTTTTCAGAATTGTCAGGGGCTCGGGGTTCCTTTGACAGTTCTGTGTCTTGAGATCTTTTCCGAAAATATAACCCCGATTTAGTTTTCCTATCGAAGACAATATGTAACTCTCCCCTAATATCAATGCTGAAGAGAAAGTGGAATTTATTTGGTATAAATGTGAATAAGATCGGAAAATCAGGTGGTTTAGCTCTTCTTTAGAGAAACGAAATTACGGTGGATACATGTAGCTACTCTAGAATCACGTTGATGCAAGCATCTTAATGGCAATAAAAAAAGAAAAAATGGTGTTTTATCGATTTTTATGGTTTTGCGTATCGTTCTCGGCGATATCTCTCTTAGTGGAAATTTTAATGAAGTGTTCAGCAGTTCGGAAAACATGCTGGTCTTCCAAAGATACCGAGTATGATTGAGGATTTTAGAAGTGCACTTGAAGATGGAGGTTTGTCTGATATAGGGTTTGAAGGAGATCCATTCACGTGGTCTAATAACATGGAGTGTCCCTATACAGTGCGTCGAAGATCCATTTGGGGATGCCGACTATGATTGGAAGAACATAAAATGAGATTTTTAGTTAGGGCTTACTACAAATAAGCTCAGCATAGGCTACTTATTCATAAAGAGGTAAACACAAAAAACTCTTTTCCAAAAAAAAAAAAAAAACCAAACAATGTTTAGAGGTGTAAAAGACAAAAATACCCCCTCACATTTTTATATGCTCCAATTTTATTAATCCAGTTAAACCTTAATTTGACTCCAAATTTCATCAATTATTCAATTTTGACCCATAACCTAATTTTAACTACAATTTCGACCGTTGCCGGCATTGATTTTTTTTGTTCTTTTTTTTTCTGCTGCGGCTGACTGTCGGTCTTTGGCGACATTGGCTTTTTTTTTTGAATATTTTTTTTAAGTTATATTTTTCAGAATATTTTTTGACCTGATTAAATAGTAATATTATTGTGGTTGACATTAATATTAACTATATTACTGTTTGACACAATACTATTAACTATATTGCTATTTAACACAATAATATTGCTATATTAATCTCTACCACAATAATATTAACACAATAAAAATCACTATTAGTGTGTAATACAGTAGTATTAATATGTTGACCGTTCAACAAAGAAAAACTTAATAAAAATCCAAAATAATAATATTGATGTGGTTGCCAATAATATTACTGTCAACCAGAGTAATATTACTGTAACAAAAATATTACGTCAACCACAATACTTTTACAATAACGATAGTAATATTAATGTAACGACAGTGATATTACTGTCAACCTCAAAAATATTATTGTGTTTACAATAATATTAGAATTGTAGACACTAATGTTATTACCTAATCGATTCACACATCAAACTATATAAAAAAAATCCAATAAAATAAAATAATAATATTGATGTGGCTGAGAGTAATATTATAGTATTTTACTGTTAACGGCAATAATACTATTACGTTGGCTAGTCAGCAAATCAAACAAAATAAAAAATCCAAAAAATAAATAAATAATACTGATGTAGTTGACAAAAATATTATTGTGTTTACAGTAATTGTACTGTCGACGACAATACATCTGTTGACCGTACAATTACTGTCAGTTGACTGTGCAATTATTATTAATGGCAGTACAATTACTGTCAACGACAGTACTACAATTACGTTTATCGTTCATAGTTGGGGTAAAAAAAAACCGGATACAAATTTATAGAAAAAAAAGTGTAAACGCCAGAGATCGGCGCTGACCGCAGGTCAACTCAGGAAATCATCGGCGTAAAAAACAGAGGAAAAAACAGTTGACACTGGAAACCGGGGTCGGAAAAAGCAGACAGAAAAAAAAGCTAAAGCTAAAACCGACTACAAGAAAAACACAAGAAAAAAGTAATAAGAAAAGAATAAAGTCAAAATTGTATTTTTGTGGTCAAAATTTACGAAATTGAAGTTAAATTAAGGTTACAATTTGGAATTAGGTTTAAAGGGTTGCGGGTAGTTTTGTCATATACATTAATTTTGCATTTAGTTTTAGTACGTATGAAAGGGATGGGCTTATTGGCGAAAGATATATAGCCCTTGAAGCTAGAATAATAAATATGGCTGGTCAGGGGAACGAGAGTATGGTGTCGAAACAAAGGCTGAGAAGAAAATAATTAGTCTAAATCGGGAAAGCGAATCCTTATAAAAGTTGTCTTACAGTCCACTCCGACATACATTATGAGTTGTTTCCTTCCTCATTCTTTCACGAGAGATATTGAGTCAGCCATTAGAAGATTTTGGTGGGGTGATGGAGTTAATAAGATGAATAATTTTGTCGCTTGGAGCAGATTTGTATGCAGCTAAGAGTAGCGGTGGGATGGGTTTCAGGGATGTAACGAGTTTTCATATGGCTTTGTTGGGAGAAACAGGGTGGCAGATCCTCACTCGACCAGATTTATTGGTTGCGAAACTTTCGAAGGTAAGGTATTTCTCGAGAATGGATTTTATTAATCCAACAAAAGGGGAGCGACCATCTATGGTATGGAGGAGCATAATACAAGCGAAAACATTTATTTTGAGCAATATCCGAAAGAGAATTGGCAACGGAGAGACAACGGCGATTTGGGGCGATGTCTGGCTCCAAATACATGGAGTGCTGATAATATTTACAAAGCGGATAAACTCAGGATTTCTGGATAAACTATTGGATTTGGTGGACCAAAGTCGTAAATCATGGAATGAAGAGCTCATTAATGATATTTTTTGGGCGATTGATAAAGAGAGAATTTTGCAAATTCCGATTGGTAACTGTGAAGCTGAAGATAGATATGTATGGCACTACACTCGAAACAGAAATTTTAATGTAACATCTGTTAGAGTAGGTGACCAACAAGCCAACCTGTGGCTGTGGTCTTTCGTATTTATTATTGTAATAAACGAACCTTTATTCGTATTAATGATAAAATACATTGGCATTCTATATCTTTGTCCCTTTGTCACAAGCATAGATATAGTCCTTACAGTTATTACAAGTACTAGTAATTGATCGTTAGGATCGTGAGATATTTACTTAAGTATTATAACTGTTAAACGTGTTCCTAGTCGAAGGGTTACGCCACTAATGAGGATATCGGCCTTTCCCATTAAGACTAGCACTTAGTGTATGTGTACTGCATCTCATCAGTAAACGGTATTGTGATATCGGCATGCATAAGTGGGTGCTCGTAAGTTGACGAGTTCACTGAACTCCCTCACCCTAGAAATCTCTAAGTGGTTCCCAATAATCGAGTAGAGATATCTATGGTATAGTTGTACACCATTAGTCCTTATGACCTAGACATCACCGTGACTTCACTAGAGGACCAGCTGTATCGTGACCTGTCCCTAAGTTCCACCGAGGACCATCCCAAGGGCCAGTGTTCGTGCATTCCGAAATCTAGTGGGAGGTCTGTGCATTGTAGTCGGGGATTCGATCGCTAGAATAGTCTTGGATGTCCTGTGTGTTCTGAAAGTTTGTGATCATTCTAAGTCTCTGGCCAGAGCTGACTAAGTGATGATTAGAGAATTCGATTCTCTAAGTCATGCACGTGACGATTACAACACTTGGAACGATCGCACCGTCATCGAACATATAAAGAGGTCTCGATGAACCAATGCCTCTAGTTCGATCGGGACATATGTATTGAAGGGACCGTACTGTACGTTAACTATATCTGAAGGTTCTTGCAGGCACTTCATTTGTATCTAGGGAATCATGACGCGTAGTTGCTAGACGCCAATCTTGATTCGTTGGGTGATTAAGGTGAAACGAGTTTCATCTTAATCGTAACTCTAAGGGGACGAGTTTTGACCACAAAGGGTTGTGGGCCCACGGCTAGCTTACACCTGAACCATCGAGGGTCACACTGCTCGTGCACATGAGATCTTTGAATAAACGGTCAGAGATAAAATGGTTTATCTTTGCATGATTGGAAGTCAATATGATTGGGTCCAACATTCGTAATTTGGAATTATGAATGAGAATAAGAAAAGGAAAAGAATAGGCGAAAGTTGTAGTGAACTTTCTAAATCGGGAAGTTTCCAAATTTAGAAAGTGCACTGAACTAGGGTTTCCACTTTTGGAAAGTTGGAAAATGAAAGATGGCACTCGTAATGACGAGGACATTATAATGATTCCGAAAATGTAATCGTTACATTTTTCCAATCATTGAATTGAGAGGGACGAGCAAGTAAAGGAACTAACGAACTTAAGCTGTTGGGCCCGGTCCAACTTAAGCCCGTTAGGGTTTTATGCAAGACACTATAAATACAAGATTTATAGGTCTTACAAATATACACAACACGTCCAAAAACCCTAGCCGCTCCCTCTCTCACGCTCGGCCATCTCCCCTCGGCCACCGCGCCGTCGTCGCCGGAAAATCGCCGGAATCGGCCATCCGTTGGCCGATCCCTTTCGGTATTCTTTTTCCTTCTTTCTTTTCTTCCGTTTTTCTAACTATTACGTGTCTAGTGCCACGTATATAGTAGATCGAAGTATACGAGGTGAAATCCAAGAGGAGGAAGATCGAAGAATCGAAGATGCGAGAAGGCAATTCTGGAAAACTGCTCTCGGATTTTCTGCGCTGTCCAGCGAGAAAATTCTCCATAAATCAACCGGTGATCGGGTGGACGTGAAATTTTGACAGCAGCTTCACGACTCATAAATCTACAATATTCCAGAAGGAATTGTTCATCCAGTAAATAAGCATGGAGATATTGAAGTCGGAGCAAGGCTGTAATTTCAGATCAGCAAACGGGTTGGATCAATAGGAGTGGGAAGAGCAGCTAGCCATCTTCTCGAGTCGTCGTTCGATTCATGCTTCAAGGACAGCGTGCCGCTGCACTGCTGCTGCCCCGATTGTACGGATTGGTTTCCGTAGCAATCTCGACTTGCTAAACGCTCCTACCTCACGCTTCAAGAGGTAAACACACGAAACCCTAGTTTCGGTTCGTTTAGGTTTAATCTATTTATTCATGTTTGCTTTCGTATGATTTTATGTGATTATGTGTAATCGTTTTAAATCATTGCGAGCATGTTATTTGGTTTAAACGCGAGCATGTTAATTGATTTAAATTCGGTTAAATTAATTAGCATGTATGTTGTTTTTAATTTCGCTGGAAGCGCAAAGGTACGCAATTAATTGATTTAATTTATCGGGCGTGTGCTTATGTGCTTTAAAGTCGTTTAAATCGCATAAAATTTTTGTTTTCCGCTGCGTACACGTGCCCGAAACCCAACAGTGGTATCAGAGCTCGTTGCGCAATTAATTGCGTTCGTGTTTATATGCATGTTCGATTTATTAGAGTAGTGATTGTCGTATTATGTAATTGGGAGTTTTCGTAAGTTTAAAATATTTTTGAAATATTGTTTAGAATTTTTGCAGCTTTAAAATTGTTTAAAATTGGAAAATCGGATCTGAAATTGTTTTTTAAAACGTCGGTTTTTGTTTAATCGGATCGAACCGGCCGAACCGGCCGGTTCGATGGTTGTGTGCGGTTTAGTTGACCGAATCCACGTGGATTCGGGTCGGTCAGACCGGTTCTCGGTCCGACTGACCCGGCCCACTGATTTGGGTCAATTGGACCGGGCAGAACCGGACCGTTTCGGTCCGAACCGGTCAGACCGGTCGGCCGAACCGGTTCACTGAAAATAAAAAAAAAAAAAAAAAAATATTTCAGATTTCTAAAATTAAACTTAAAACAAATTGATTTTAATTTTTGGAAAATTATTTTCAATTAATCCCAATTAGATAATTGGATCGACAATCATCTATTTTAGTAAATAGGTGTTAGATTAATTAATTAATTTAAATTGTTAAATTGATTTCAATTAATAGAACACATATATAATATTGATTATAATTCAACTTAATTAATAGTACCTCAACATTATTTGAATGATTTATGCTAGTTGAGGTTCTATAATTATTTTGAAAAACCCGATAATTAATTAATGTAATTAATTATATAGTTAGGTCGTATGTTCCTCTTAGGACAATATGCGCTTCCATATACCTTTAGAGAACATAGATGTAGGAATCACATAGACCAATCCAAACCTTCTGATGAGATAAAACATTTTAATAAAAATCCCTCATTCTTTTAATTAAGAATCATTTCAAGCTGTAAAGAAAAACCCAATCTGTTGAGTTATTTCTTTCCTTCTGCCAACGGTTGGATTATGTGTAGCCCTTTACTATAGTGCAGTAAGCCGTGTTAGCGGGGAGTGCTATGGTAGAGTAAGCTGTAATTCAATTGACATAACGATGAAGGTAGCCACAGAAAAGGGTTATGTTGAATTAACGTGGTCGGCTAGATTAACTAGGGACTGCATTAGTTTGGCATAATCAAGTTCTATGAGCATCTTTGATTGGTAGGTTAGACTTGACACACAACGATTTTGATATTCGCGAGATTAACTTAGGTCATTATCAAGTGTGAGGAAAATTAATTTAGGGTCATATTGTGGATATGATTGATTGTGATCTACCTTTGGGCAAATATAATCGGGCTAGATTAACTACGGGTTATATTTGTCTATTGGACCTAAAGCCCATTAAGAAAAATCAGTTTTCTCGTTTGTCTACTAGAGGGAAGTGGAACTCGATAAAATTAGTGGGAGAACAATTAAATAACATAAGTCCAAACATTTAATTGTAACAATCATTTAACGCGAATCTCTAATAATCCTCTTCCCTATACCTCTCAGATAATCATGTCTAAGAATCCCATAATGTCAATCCTCGACAATAAACTCAATGGCCCAAATTACCTAGATTGGTTGCGTAGTCTTAAGCTTGTGCTAACCGTTGAAGGGCGTCTCTACGTTCTGAACGAGAGACTTCCCGCCACTATACCTGCCACAGCGACTGATGCTGAAAAGGAAACTTATGAAGCTTGGAAGAAATATGACACCCATGCTAGGTGCTATATGATAGCCGCCATGGAGCCCGCGCTTGCGAGGAAATATGAGTCTCACTTGCATGCTTTCGATATAAAGGCTCATCTCGATAGCATGTACAGTGAGAATATTAGGGCATCGAGGTACGCTGCTACAAAGGAGTTGATCACGGCGAGACTGCGCGAAGGGACTTCGGTCCACGAGCACTGTCTCAAAAGGATCACTCTCCTTGAAAAGCTAGTGAATCTCGATGTCACCCTCCCGGCTGAGCTCTCGTTGGATTTGATCCTGTTGTCTCTTCCTAGTTCCTATGAATCGTTCATAGTGAACTTCAACATGAACAAACTAGATCCTCCATTGGATGAGTTAATGAACATGTTGGTCAGTTTCGAATCCACCATTAAGAAAGAGAAGTCTGTTCTCATTGCTGCTACTTTTGGAAAGAAGAGTTCTTCCCAAAAGAAGATAAAGGAAAGAGTTCCCTTCCCAAACAGCAAGTTCGAAGTGGGTGAAGGTAGTGGGGGCCCCTAAGGCGAAAATCAGCAAAACGTAAGGAGATAGATCAAGACCCCACTCAACTTTGGCACGCTAGATTAGGTCATGTCTCTTTAAGAAGGATGAACGATTTTGTTAGTGAAGGATTGTTCTCTTTGGAGGACGTGAAATCGCTACAAACTTGTGAATCTTGCCTTAAAAGGAAAATGACCAAGTCACCCTACAAAGGGAAAATGGAACGAGCCGAGGGTCTTTTGGATTTGATCCATACAGACGTATGTGGTCCACTAAGTGTTAGTGCGAAGGGTGGATGCAACTACTTCGCTACCTTTACCGACGATTATTCTAGGTATGGGTATGTGTACTTGATGAAGTACAAGTCTGAAACATTTGAAAGGTTCAAAGATTTTAGACACGAAGTGGAAAAGCAACTCGGACGAAGTATTAAGAAGCTGCGATCCGATCGTGGTGGAGAATACTTGAGCATCGAGTTCATTGACTATCTAAAAGAGAATGGGATACAATCCCAATGGACTCCACCGGGAACTCCTCAACTTAATGGAGTCTCCGAACGTCGGAATCGAACTTTATTAGATATGGTTCGATCAATGATGGGGTTCACGAACTTACCGGCATACTTGTGGGGTCATGCACTTCGTACTGCCGCGTATTTGCTGAATAGAGTTAACACCAAAGCAGTTAAATCCACACCTTATGAACTTTGGCATTCCCGGAAACCCAACTACAAACATATTAGGATATGGGGTTGTCCCGCTTATGTGAAGCGGTTATTGGGAGATAAGTTGGATAGTAAATCCGACTTGTGCTATTTTGTGGGGTATCCCGAAAACTCAATGGGATACAAGTTCTATTATGTCAAAGAAGCAAAGACGTTTGTTTCAAGAAATGCCACCTTTTTGGAAAGGGAGTTTCTATCCGATAGAAAGGGCAGCATGATAGAACTTGAAGTAGTTCAAGAACCACAAAGTGAAGTTCAAACGCAAGAACAAGCAATCGAACCAATACAACAAACCACTAATATACCTCCTGAACCTACGGTACGTAGATCCGAAAGAGTTCGGAAAATGCCGGATAGGTTATTCCTCCTCGAAAATGATGAAGATCATGTTGATCTTGGACAAGATCCAAGAACATACAATGAGGCCGTATCGGATGCGGACATGGGACATTGGCTAACTGCCATGAAATCCGAAATGGACTCCATGTACTCCAACAAGGTGTGGACCTTGATAGATCCACCTAAGGGAATTGTTCCTATAGGCTGCAAGTGGATCTATAAGAAGAAAATTGGAGTGGATGGAAAGGTATCGACCTATAAAGCTAGATTGGTAGCGAAAGGTTACACTCAAAGGCAAGGCGTTGACTATGAGGAAACTTTTTCACCAGTCGCGATGCTGAAGTCCATTAGGATTTTGCTGGCCATAGCTGCGTGGTACAACTACGAGATATGGCAAATGAATGTGAAGACCGCCTTCCTTAATGGAGATATTGAGGAAGAAATTTACATGGCGCAGCCGGAAGGCTTCATATCTTCTGGAAGTGAGCAAAAGGTTTGCAAGCTCCAGCGATCCATTTATGGATTGAAACAAGCATCCCGAAGTTGGAACATTAGGTTCGACTCAACTATCAAAGAGTTTGATTTTGAGAAGAATCCGGAGGAACCTTGTGTATACAAGAAGGTTAGTGGGAGGGCATTGATATTTTTAGTGCTTTACGTTGATGACATTCTACTCATTGGTAATGACGTAGGAATGTTGCAGCAAACGAAAGCATGGTTGTCCACACGTTTCTCAATGAAGGATTTGGGAGAAGCATCTTATGTATTAGGAATACGCATCTATAGAGATAGAGCGAGAAAGATGCTTGGCTTATCCCAAAGCCTGTACATAGACACCGTTATGAAACGGTTTAGCCTGGAAGAATCCAAGAAGGGATTCTTGCCAATGTCCCATGGGGTTCGTCTCTCGAAATCTATGTGTCCGCAAACATCTAGTGAAATCGAGGAGATGAAAAGGACGCCATATGCTTCTGCCATAGGAAGCATAATGCATGGCATGCTATGTACGAGACCCGATATTGCGTATGCTGTGAGTGTCACAAGCAGATATCAGTCTAACCCCGGCCCGGCTCACCGGAAAGCCGTGAAAGATATCCTCAAGTACTTACGAAGGACTAAGGATATATTTTTGGTTTATGGGGGTGCCGAGTTGAAATTAGAGGGTTTTAACGACTCTAGTTTTCAATCGGACGTGGACGACTCAAAGTCGAATTCTGGATTTATATTCACGCTTAATGGTGGTGCTGTGTGTTGGAAAAGTTCCAAGCAAAACACGACGGCCGATTCCACCACCGAAGCGGAATACATTGCAGCATCCGAAGCTGCAAAAGATGGGACTTGGATAAGGAAGTTCATCCAAGAGTTGGATGTCATTCCTAATGCTAGTGATCCAGTACCGTTGTACTGTGATAACACCGGAGCCTTGGCGCAAGCTAAGGAGCCGTGATCTCATCAGAAGTCGAAGCATATTCTGAGAAAGTATCATGTGATCCGAGAGATCATTGATAGAGGTGAAGTTAAGGTAGAACGAGTCACCTCGGAAGAGAACGTTGCAGACCCCTTCACGAAGCCTTTACCAAGATCGGTCCATGAGAAACATCGAGAGTCGATGGGATTGCGGTTTATGGGTAGTTGGCTTTAGGTCAAGTGGGAGATTGTTAGAGTAGGTGACCAACAAGCCAACTTGTGGCTGTGGTCTTTCTAATTTATTATTGTAATAAACAAACCTTTATTCGTATTAATGATAAAACACATTGGCATTCTATATCTTTGTCCCTTTGTCACAAGCATAGATATAGTCCTTACAGTTATTACAAGTACTAGTAATTGATCGTTAGGATCGTGAGATATTTACTTAAGTATTATAACTGTTAAACGTGTTCCTAGTCGAAGGGTTACGCCACTAATGAGGATATCGGCCTTTCCCATTAAGACTAGCACTTAGTGTATGTGTACTGCATCTCATCAGTAAACGGTATTGTGATATCGGCATGCATAAGTGGGTGCTCGTAAGTTGACGAGTTCACTGAACTCCCTCACCCTAGAAATCTCTAAGTGGTTCCCAATAATCGAGTAGAGATATCTATGGTATAGTTGTACACCATTAGTCCTTATGACCTAGACATCACCGTGACTTCACTAGAGGACCAGCTGTATCGTGACCTGTCCCTGAGTTCCACCGAGGACCATCCCAAGGGCCAGTGTTCGTGCAGTCCGAAATCTAGTGGGAGGTCTGTGCATTGTAGTCGGGGATTCGATCGCTAGAATAGTCTTGGATGTCCTGTGTGTTCTGAAAGTTTGTGATCATTCTAAGTCTCTGGCCAGAGCTGACTAAGTGATGATTAGAGAATTCGATTCTCTAAGTCATGCACGTGACGATTACAACACTTGGAACGATCGCACCGTCATCGAACATATAAAGAGGTCTCGATGAACCAATGCCTCTAGTTCGATCGGGACATATGAATCGAAGGGACCGTACTGTACGTTAACTATATCATAAGGTTCTTGCAGGCACTTCATTTGTATCTAGGGAATCATGATGCGTAGTTGCTAGACGCCAATCTTGATTCGTTGGGCACCGATTTGATCGGGATTAGGTAAAATGAGTTTTACTCTAATCAGGACTCTTGGGAGGAGTTCGTATAAGAACAATGTGTTGTTCGAATCACAAAGAGTTGTGAGCCCACGGCTAGCATACACCTGAACCATTGAGGGTCACACTTCTCGTGTAACATGGATCCTTGATAACAATGAGCATAGATTAATATGTTAATCTTTGCAAAGTTGGAGGTCAATATGATTGAGTCCAAGATTCGTGATTGTGGATTACGAGTCGGAATAAACGTAGAGAAAGAGATATGCGGAAATTAGTGAACTTTCTAAATTGAGAAGTTTCCCAATTTAGCAAGTCCACTGAAGTGGAAGTTTCCAATTTTGGAAATTGGAAATTTCGAAGAGGCACTCGTATCGACGAGGACTTTGAGCTCGTCACAAATATAATTTTGTTATAATTTTGTGGACGATCGTTTGTTAGAAACGAGGCCGACAAGGGGATGGGCTTAATGCATCAGTGGGTCAAGCCCAATGACTTAAGCCCGCTAGGGTTGAAAACCCTAGGTATAAATAGACCTCAAAAGGAGTTTTGAGATCAGATTTTTCAGCAAAAACCCTAGCCGCTCAACACCTCTCGGCCGTTGCATCTCCGCCGCGCCACCGCCGACCACCGCCGGAAACACCGCCGGTTTTCTCCTCTTTCTCCTTCGTTTTATTCGTGTTGTTATCTAACTCGTTTATATCTAGTGCTATAGTTCGAGTGGGTCGAAAATACGAGGTGAAACCTAATTGGAGAGGAGCTGCTGCCCCGACGGACTCGCCGCATCGCCGCTGCACCGCCGTACGCGCCGCTGCACCGCCCACGCGCCGCCGCCGTCGTCACGCACGCGCCGCCGTCGCCACACCTTCGGTCCAGCTGCCGTTTGGTGGTGTTCCTGCAGCCCCTAGGAGTGGTATATAGCAGCTTGTACGTGACTCGTTCTAGGATTTCGATTCGTCGAAATCGCACGCTACAAGAGGTAAATGAATCGAAACTTTCGTAAATTAATTCGAGCATGTTTTGTGTGAATTATAATTTATGAGCATGAGTAATACGTGATTACATGTTTCGATTTTGTGAAATGAAGTATAAGCATGTTTCGTGATTTTCGGTTTTACGTATTTTTCAATTAAATCGAAAATTACCATATGTATGGCGGAAGCGTTAAGGTACGTTGACTATGTGATTAGTTTATGCATGTAATCGAAACTAGTTCGATGTAAAAAAATTTAAATTCCGCTGCGTATACATGCACGATCCCCAACAGTGGTATCAGAGCCACGGGTTAATCGTTTATTTGTCAACGTGTTTATCGTTTTCGAAAGCATGCTTCGATTTGTTGAATTGTTAAATTATTGGTGTTATCTAATTGGGTGTTTTAATATTAATTAAATATTTTGAATATTTCAGAAAATATGAAAATTTTTAATTTTGAAAAAATCGTTTTTTACTACTGTTTTTCAGCTGACCGAACCGGTCCGGTCGGACCGGTCCGACCGGTCCGGTCAGCACAACAAAAAAAAAAAAAAAAAAAAAAATTAATTTGATTTTCTGAAATTAATATTAAAAGTTAATTGATTTTTAATTTTTGAAATTATTTATCAATTAAACCCAAATTAGATAATTGATCCATTAATTTAATTTGAATTCAAAGAATGGTGTTGGATTAATTATTTAATTTAATCGTTAAACTAGTTTAATTAATGGAACACAAATTAGATGGCAAATAATTAATGGACTTCATTCTTATTTGATTGATTTATGAATGAAGGGAGTCCGTTAATTGTATTTGCAATTTATCGTATTAATTAATTAATTCATGAGATGAATAATTGTGATTAAGTACGATGATGATCGTATGTCTCTCTTAGGATCAATATGCGTTTCCACATACCTAGAGAACATAGTTGTAGGAATCACAAACGATCATAACCTAAAACTTCCGATGAGCTAATAAGATTTAATAAATAAAATCCCTCATTCTTTATTAAGAATAATTATCAAGCTATAAAGAAAAACCAAATTGTTGAATTTTTCTTTCCTTCTACCAACAATTAAATTATGTGTAGCCTCTCATAATAGTGCAGTAAGCCGTGTTAGCGGGGAGTGCTATTGTGGGATAAGCTGTAATTTAATTGTCATTAGATGGAGATACGGTCATAGATAAAATTATGTTGGATTAATGTGGTCGGCTAGATTAACTAGGGATTGCATTAGTTTGATATAGTTGGATCTATGACATCTCATATTGGTAGGCTAGACTAGACACACGAAGATTTTGATATTCGCTAGATTAACTTAGGTCATTATCAAGTGTGAGGTAAATCGATCTTTAGGGTCACATAGTGATGTGATTGATAGTACTCTACCTTTAGGCTTATGTAATCGGGATAGATTAACTACGGGTTACATTAGCGCTATTGGACCTAAAGCCCATTAAAGAAAAATAAGTTTTCTCGATTGTCTGCTAGAGGGTGGTGGAATTCGATAAAATTAGTGGGAGAACAATTAAAACATAAAAGTCCAAAATTTTAATTGTAACGATTATTACGAACTAAACTCTAATTATTGTCTTCTTAAAATTTTCTCAGCAACAATGTCCAAACATCCCCTTTCCTCAATCCTCGACCAAAACAAACTTACCGGTCCAAACTATTTGGATTGGCTTCGCAATCTGAAACTTGTGCTCCAAGTCGAGGAGCGTCTCTATGTGCTCAATGAACGTCCCCCCGCTGCTCTTCCTGCGACTGCTACTGCTGACGAGACTGCCACTTTCGAGGCATGGAAGAAGGACGACCTCCATGCGAGGTGCTACATGCTAGCATCCATGGTGCCAGAGCTCGCGAGGAAGTATGAGTCTCATGTGCATGCTTATGATATCAAGCATCATCTTGAAAGCATGTACAGCGAGAATACTAAGCCATCGAGGTACTCAGCTACCAAGGAGTTAATCACCATGAGGCTGCGTGAAGGGGCTTCGGTCCACGAACACGGTCTCAAGATGATCACTCTCCTTGAGAAGTTGGTGAACCTTGATGTCACCCTCCCGGCCGAGCTCTCGGTGGATTTGATCCTACTGTCTCTTCCGAGTTCTTATGAATCGTTCATAGTGAACTTCAACATGAACAAGCTCGATCCACCATTGGATGAGTTGTTGAACATGTTGGTCAGCTATGAGTCCACGATCAAGAAGGAGAAATCAGTTCTCCTAGTTGCTCCTTCTGCAAAGAAAGGTTCTTTCCAGAAGAAAAGGAAAGAAAGAAGTTTCGGCCCGAGCAAGAAACTTGAGAAGGGCGAGTCGAGCGGAGTGAAGAATAACAAGGTCACCAAGCAAGTTGATGACGCTTGCCATCATTGTGGAGAGAAGGGCCATTGGTGACGCAACTGCAAGGCTTACCTCGATCAGAAACGTTCTGAAAAGGGTACGTATTTAGTTGAAGTTAACTTGTCCGTTAAATCTTCTGCTTGGGTATTGGATACTGGTTGTGGCTCACATCTTTGTAATGATTTGCAGCTCATGACAAGAAGTAGGAAGCTTAATGTGGGTGAGACCTACCTAAGAATGGGCAACGGAGCAAGGGTTGCTGCTGAAGCCATTGGGACAATTTATCTTTCTGTTTTGGATTCTAGTTTTTCCATTGTTTTGAACAATTGTTTATTTGTTCCGTCACTTATTCGAAACCTTATTTCTATTCCTGTTTTGGATAATGAAGGTTTTACTTTTGTTTTTGGAAATTCGATTTGCATTATACAAAAGGAACAAAATATGATTTGTAAGGGACAACTTATAAACAACTTATATGAACTGAATCCAAGTGAAATACCTATTAACGTTATATCAGCAAAACGAAAAGATATAAGTCTTAACCCCGCACAACTTTGGCACGCTCGACTAGGTCACATTTCCTTGAGAAGGATGAACAAGTTTGTTAGTGAAGGAATGTTCTCCTTGGAGGACGTTAAATCACTTCAAACTTGTGTATCCTGCCTTAAAGGAAAAATGACCAAGACTCCCTTCAAAGGGAAGATGGAACGGGCCGAGGGTCTTTTGGATTTGATCCATTCAGACGTGTGTGGTCCACTAAGCGTTAGTGCTAGGGGTGGTTTTAACTACTTCGTTACCTTTACCGATGATTATTCTAGGTATGGTTTCGTGTACTTAATGAAGTATAAGTCTGAAACTTTTGAAAGGTTCAAAGATTTTAGACACCAAGTAGAAAACCAACTCGGTAGACGTATTAAGAAACTACGATCCGATCGTGGCGGCGAATACTTAAGTACTGAGTTTATAGACTATCTTAAAGAGAATGGGATTCTGTCTCAATGGACTCCTCCTGGAACTCCTCAACTTAATGGAGTTTCCGAACGTCGGAATCGAACACTGTTAGACATGGTTCGATCTATGATGGGGTTCACCGAGCTACCGGCATACCTATGGGGTCATGCACTCCTAACTGCCGTGTATTTGCTGAATAGGGTTAATACCAAAGCAGTTAACTCCACACCTTATGAACTTTGGCACTCCAAGAAACCCACGTTTAAACATATTAGGATATGGGGTTGTCCCGCTTACGTGAAGCGGCTAGTGGGAGATAAGTTGGATACAAAATCCGACCTATGCTATTTTGTGGGGTATCCCGAGGATTCCATGGGATACGAATTCTACTATGTTTCCGAGGCAAAGGTGTTCGTCTCGAGAAATGCCGTGTTCCTTGAGAAGGAATTTCTATCGGATAGAAAGGGCAGTGTAGTTGATCTCGAAGAAGTTCGAGAACCACAATCTGAAGTTCAAGCACAACAATCAGATAATGAACCAATTCAACAAACCACTAATATACCTCCTGAACCGTCGCTGCGTAGATCCGAAAGAGTTCGGAGAGCGCCCGATAGGTTATTCCTCGTTGATGAAGTTGACCAAGGATGTGATCCTAGAACTTTCAACGAAGCTGTATCGGATACAGACAAGGGACATTGGCTAAATGCCATGAAATCCGAAATGGACTCTATGTACTCCAACAAGGTATGGACCTTGGTAGATCCACCCGAGGGAATCGTTCCCATAGGCTGCAAGTGGATCTATAAGAAGAAAATTGGAGTAGATGGAAAGGTATCGACCTACAAGGCTAGATTGGTAGCGAAGGGTTATACTCAAAAGCAAGGAGTTGACTATGAGGAAACCTTCTCTCCAGTTGCTATGCTTAAGTCCTTTAGGATTTTGCTGGCCATCTCTGCGTGGTATGACTACGAGATATGGCAAATGGATGTGAAGACCGCTTTCCTTAATGGGGACATTGAGGAAGAAATTTACGTGGCGCAGCCGGAAGGCTTCATATCTTCTGGAGATGAGCAAAAGGTTTGCAAACTCCAGCGATCCATTTATGGATTTAAACAAGCATCCCGAAGTTGGAACAAAAGGTTCGACACAACTATCAAATTGTTTTAATTTGTGAAAAGCCCGGAGGAACCTTGTGTCTACAAGAAGGTTAGTGGGAGTGCAGTGACTTTTCTTGTACTTTATGTTGATGACATACTACTCATTGGGAATGATGTAGGGATGTTGCAGTCGACTAAAGTATGGTTATCCACACGTTTCTCGATGAAGGATTTGGGAGAAGCATCCTACGTATTGGGAATACGGATCTATAGAGATAGATCGAGGAGATTGCTTGGCTTGTCCCAATCCATGTACATAGACACCGTTCTTAAACGGTTTAGCATGGAAGAATCCAAGAAGGGATTCTTGCCAATGTCCCATGGGGTTCGTCTCTCGAAATCCACGCGTCCTCAAACGCAAATGGAAATCGAGGAGATGAAAAGGACACCTTATGCATCCGCTATAGGAAGCATAATGTATGGCATGCTGTGTACACGACCTGATATTGCGTATGATGTGAGCGTCACAAGCAGATATCAGTCCGACCCCGGCCCAGCCCATTGGAAGGCTGTGAAGGACATTCTCAAGTACTTGCGAAGAACTCGAGATTTGTTTTTGGTCTATGGGGATACCGAGTTGAAATTAGAAGGCTTCACGGATTCTAGTTTTCAATCGGACGTGGATGACTCAAAGTCAAACTCGGGGTATATATTCAAAGTCAACGGAGGTGCCGTGTGTTGGAAGAGTTCCAAACAAGGCACGACGGCTGATTCCACCACCGAGGCTGAATATATTGCAGCATCAGATGCTTCAAAGGAAGGGTCATGGATTAGGAAATTCATCCAAGAGTTGGGTGTATTTCCGAACGCTAGCGATCCAGTACGGCTGTACTGCGATGACAACGGAGCCGTAGCGCAAGCTAAGGAACCAAGAGCTCATCAGAAGTCGAAGCACGTGTTGAGAAAATACCATGTGATCCGAGAGCATCTCTATATAAGGGTAAGTGTTTGCAGATTTCGTTCTAGAAGCTACACAAGTAGAAGAAGAGGTTGAGAACGAGGTCAGGATCAGTCAACGAGAAACATCGAGAGTCGATGGGACTTAGATTTATGAGTAGTTGGCTTTAGGTCAAGTGGGAGATTGTTAGAGTAGGTGACCGGCAAGCCAACTTGTGGCTGTGGTCTTTCTCTTTTCTTTGTAATAAAACAATCGTTTTTCGTTCGTAATAATAAAATATCTTATTTGGCATTCTATATCTGTTATCCCATGCAAGCAGCATAGATATAGTCCTAACGAGTTACTCTATTACTGTGAGTTGGTCTAGTAGAATCGTGAGATAACTCAGCAATGTAATGTAACTGTTAAACCTTGTTCCTAGTCGATGGGTTACGCCAATAATGAGGATACCGGCCTTTCCCTTTTGAGACTAGCACTTAGTGTATGTGTACTGCGTCTCATCAGTCCTCGGTGTTGTGACATCGGCATACTTGAGTGGGTGCTCATACTGGATGAGTTCACTGAACTCCCTCGCCCTAGAAATCTATAAGTGGTTCTCATTCATCGAGTAATAAGTTTCTAAGATATAGTTGTACACCATTAGTCCTTAAGACCCAGACATCACCGTGACTAAACTAGAGGACCGATTGTATCGTGACCTGTCCCTGAGTCCCACCGCGGACCGCTCCAAGGGCCAACGTTCGTGCAATCCGAAATCTAGTGTGAAGTCTGTGCATTGTAGTAGGGGATTCGAGCGCTTGAGTAGTCATGGATGTCCTGTGTGTTCTGACGGTTTATAATCCATGGAATCTCTGGCCAGAGTTGATAGTGGGGTGATTAGGGAAATGTGTTTCCCTAAGTCGCACACGAACGGATTTATAATACCTAGAACGTTCGCACGGTTATTGAACTTTATAAGAGGTCTCGGTGAACCAATGCCTCTAGTTCAATCGGGACATATGCTACGAAAGGATCGTACTGTACGCTAACTATATCATAAGGTTCTTGCAGGCACTTCATTTGTATCTAGGGAATCATGATGCGTAGTTGCTAGACGCCAATCTTGATTCGTTGGGCACCGATTTGATCGGGATTAGGTAAAATGAGTTTTACTCTAATCAGGACTCTTGGGAGGAGTTCGTATAAGAACAATGTGTTGTTCGAATCACAAAGAGTTGTGAGCCCACGGCTAGCATACACCTGAACCATTGAGGGTCACACTTCTCGTGTAACATGGATCCTTGATAACAATGAGCATAGATTAATATGTTAATCTTTGCAAAGTTGGAGGTCAATATGATTGAGTCCAAGATTCGTGATTGTGGATTACGAGTCGGAATAAACGTAGAGAAAGAGATATGCGGAAATTAGTGAACTTTCTAAATTGAGAAGTTTCCCAATTTAGCAGGTCCACTGAAGTGGAAGTTTCCAATTTTGGAAATTGGAAATTTCGAAGAGGCACTCGTATCGACGAGGACTTTGAGCTCGTCACAAATATAATTTTGTTATAATTTTGTGGACGATCGTTTATTAGAAACGAGGCTGACGAGGGAATGGGCTTAATGCATCAGTGGGTCAAGCCCAATGACTTAAGCCAACTAGGGTTTAAAACCCTAAGTATAAATAGACCTCAAAAGGAGTTTTGAGATCAGTTTTTTCAGCACCAAAACCCTAGCCGCTCAGCCCCCCTCTCGGCCGCTGCATCTCTGCCGCGCCACCGCCGTCCGCCGCCGGAATTCGCCGGTTTTTCCCTCTCCTTTCTCTATCGTATTCCCTTGTTATCTAACCCCTTTGTATCTAGTGCTACAGTAGGGGGAGATCCGTTTATTTGAGGTGAAACCTAATTGGAGAGGAGCTGGTGCCCCGACGGAATCGCCGCATCGCCGCTGCACCGCCGTACGCGCCGCTGCACCGCCCACGCGCCGCCGCCGTCGTCACGCACGCGCCGCCGTCGCCACACCTTCGGTCCAGCTGCCGTTTGGTGGTGTTTCTGCAGCCCCTAGGAGTGGTATATAGCAGCTTGTACGTGACTCGTTCTAGGATTTCGATTCGTCGAAATCGCACGCTACAAGAGGTAAATGAATCGAAACTTTCGTAAATTAATTCGAGCATGTTTTGTGTGAATTATAATTTATGAGCATGAGTAATACGTGATTACATGTTTCGATTTTGTGAAATGAAGTATAAGCATGTTTCGTGATTTTCGGTTTTACGTATTTTTCAATTAAATCGAAAATTACCATATGTATGGCGGAAGCGTTAAGGTACGTTGACTATGTGATTAGTTTATGCATGTAATCGAAACTAGTTCGATGTAAAAAAAATTAAATTCCGCTGCGTATACATGCACGATCCCCAACAATAAACTCGCCTAGGATCAAGGAGCGATATTTATTAAGGTCTTTTCTCATTCTCAATTGGTTGTTCAACATATTGACGGGGCGTTCGAGGTCAAGGACGAACGAATGGGTCGATATGTTACTCTGATAGTTGAGCTTAAAGCTTAATTTGACCATTGCGAGATAACTCAGATTCCGCGAGATGAGAATCAGATGGCAGATTTTTTTAGCAAAAATGGCTAGTTAAGCAACAAGGATAGGAGAACGACAGATATCTCTAAGGGTTGAGTTGGGGTGTGAAACAAGAATGGACGAGGTTTTGAACATCGAAGTGTGGGGACACTAGCGATAACCATTATTGCCGCATATGTGAGGTGAGAAGGCGTCTTCCAAGAAAGAGCAGGAAAGAATAACCACGCGGGCTTGTTACTTTGTAGAGATTAATGGAGAACTATAAAAACGGCCGTTCATCTCGGACCCTTTAAAATGTCTCAGGATAGAAGAGGTGGAGTATGCTATGAGGAAGATTCATGAAGGGTGCTACGGTAATCATGCCGGTGCTAAGAGTCTAGCAAAGCGGCTCTTACAAGCAGGGGATTTTTGGCCATTAATGAAGAAGGACTCGGGGGATTTTGTTAAACGATGTTCCGAGTGCCAGGAGCATGCCCCGTTGATACACTTTCAGGCGGAAGAGCTTGGTATCCTGACGTTGCCATGCCCATTTGCCCAATGGGGTATAGATATCGTGGGACCGCTCCTTATGGCTTCTGGTCAACGCAAGTTTCTGATGGTAGCGGTTGATTATTTTTCTAAATGGGCAGAGGCTTAACCACTGACACTGATTACTGAAGCCAATGTCCTTAATTTTTTGTGGAAGAGCATATACGGTAGGTATGGAATACCTTGTACACTCATCTCGGATAATACAACAGAGTTTAGTGGGTCTACGGTTCGCCCAGCGGTTCTGCTCAGTGGCACATCCCCAAGGTAACGATCAGGTAGAGGTGAGCAATAGAATAATTGTGTCGGGCATTAAGAAGCGTCTAGAGGAGGCTAGGGGTGTTAGAGTAGGTGACCAACAAGCCAACATGTGGCTGTGGTCTTTCGTATTTATTATGGTAATTATAAACGAACCTTTATTCGTATTAATGATAAAATACCTTGGCATTCTATATCTTTGTCCGTTTGTCACAAGCATAGATATAGTCATTACAGTTATTACATGTACTAGTAAATGATCGTTAGGATCGTGAGATATTTACTTAAGTATTGTAACTATTAAACGTGTTCCTAGTCGAAGGGTTACGTCACCAATGAGGATATCGGTCTTTCCCATTAAGAGACTAGCACTTAGTGTATGTGTACTGCATCTCATCAGTAAATGGTATTGTGATATCGGCATGCATAAGTGGGTGCTCGTAAGTTGACGAGTACACTGAGCTCCCTCACCCTAGAAATCTCTAACTGGTTCCCAATAATCGAGTAGAGATATCTATGGTATAGTTGTACACCATTAGTCCTTATGACCTAGACATCACCGTGACTTCACTAGAGGACCAGCTGTATCGTGACCTGTCCCTGAGTTCCACCAAGGACCATCTCAAGGGCTAGTGTTCGTGCAGTCCGAAATCTAGTGGGAGGTATGTGCATTGTAGTCGGGGATTCGATCGCTAGAATAGTCTTGGATGTCCTGTGTGTTATGATAGTTTGTAATCATTCTAAGTCTCTGGCCAGAGCTGACTAGGTGATGATTAGAGAATTCGATTCTCTAAGTCATGCACGTAACGATTACAACACTTAGAACGATTGCATGGTCATTGAACAAATAAAGAGGTCTCGATGAACCAATGCCTCTAGTTCAATCGGGACATATGTATCGAAGGGATTGTATTGTACGTTAACTATATCTGAAGGTTCTTGCAGGCACTTCATTTGAATCTAGGGAATCATTTGTATCTAGGGAATCATGACGCGTTCGTTGGGTGATTAAGGTGAAACGAGCTTCATTTTAATCGTAACTCTAAGGGACGAGTTTTGACCACAAAGGGTTGTGGGCCCACGGCTAACTTACACCTGAACCATCGAAGGTCACACTGCACGTGCACATGAGATCTTTGAATGAACGGTCAGAGATAAAATAGTATATCTTTGCATGATTGGAAGTCAATATGATTGGGTCCAACATTCGTATTTGGAATTATGAATGAGAATAAGAAAAGGAAAAGAATAGGCAAACGTATTAGTGGACTTTCTAATTCGGGAAGTTTCCAAATTTAGAAAGTGCACTGAATTAGGGTTTCCACTTTTGGAAAGTTGGAAATCGAGAGTTGGCACTCGTAATGATGAGACCATTATAATGATTCCGAAAATGTAATCGTTACGATTTTCCGATCGTTGAATTGAGAGAGACGAGCAAGTAAAAGAACTAAAGAACTTAAGTTGTTGGGCCCAGTTCAACTTAAGCCCGCTAGGGTTTTATGCAAGACACTATAAATACTTGATTTATAGGTCTTGCACAAAAACACACACAAAAAAACAACCCTAACCCTAGCCACTCCCCCAGTCTCTCTCGGCCACTCTCCCCGCGGCCACTACCGGCGCCGTCGCCGGAATCTTGCCGGAATTGGCCATCTCTTGGCCGATTCACATCGGTAGTTCTTTCCTTCTTTCTATTCTTCCGTTTTTCTAACTATTACGTGTCTAGTGCCACGTGTTTAGTAGATCGAAGTATAGGAGGTGAAATCCGAGAGGAGGAAGATCGATGATCGAAGAATCGAGGAGCAGCACACGAGCCGACGCCGCCCGAAGACAGCACGTGAGCCACACGTGCCGCCGTGGCTCGTCTTGCCACTGCTGCCGTTCCGCCGCTCCTGCCCCGCATTGTACGGATTGGTTTCAGTAGCAATCTCGCTTTGCTTAGTGCGCCTACCTCACGCTTCAAGAGGTAAACTTACGAATTCATTGTTCTTTGATTCGTTTACGTTTAAATAGAATGTTTATGTTCGTTCTTGTATGATTTTATGTGATTACATGGAATTGTTTATTTATTGCGAGCATGAATACTTGATTTAAACGCGAGCATGCTAATTGATTTAAATTCAGTTAAATTATTAAGCATTATGTTGTTTTTAATTTCGCTGGAAGCGCAAAGGTACGCAATTAATTGTTTTCAATTATCGGGCATGTGTTTATGTGCTTTAAAGTTGTTTAAATCGCATAAAATTTTTGTTTTCCGTTGCGTACACGTGTCCGATTCCCAACAAGGGGTGCATGGCCATAAGAACTCGTGTCGGTATTATGGGCGTACCGAACCATGTTCAACTCCGCAAAGGGCGAGTCGCCATTTTTGTTAGTCTATGGAATGGAGGCGGTATTACCAATCGAGATAAGAATGCCAAGACAAATAATCAAGTCTTTTGATCCGGCACAGAATGAGCTCCTGGTTAAAGAGAGTTTGGATACAATTGAAGAAGCACGAGTGACAGCAGCAACAAAGATTGATAAGGATAAAAAAATTATGAAGGCGGCGTACGATAGGATAGTTCGTAACTGACGATTTGAGATAGGCGACTTGGTATTACGGTGAGCTGACGCTCTTAAGTTAACAGGCAAGCTTGAAGCAAACTGGGAAGGGCCCTATAAAGTTGTGCAACGACTCACGAGAGGAGCATATTGGATTGAAGACACGCTAGGAAAAAGGCTCCCACGACCTTGGGATGTGTGTCACTTGAAGAAGTTTTTTTCGTAAGGCAGATTTGTGTCGTATTATTGTTGGATACTTTGTTGAGAGGATATAAATACCTATACTCTTTCTCGGGCTACGCACTCCCTGTTTTGCAAATGAAGAAAGGTATGAACCAATATGCTTTGTGATGTAAACCAATATGCAAAATAATTTTGGAAACGTATCAAAACCATCAAAACGGTAGTGATATAAGTCGAGGTCGGTGTCCACCGCGCCTCAAACGGAAGAGTGCTATCGATATCGATCGCATTGGCTTAAGTCGAGGTCGGTATCGACCTCGCAACAAAAGGAAGAGTGCGATCGGTATCGATCGCACTGGCTTAAGTCGAGGTCAGTATCCACTGAAAGATATTGGAGATATATTTTGAAGTTTGAATTTATGAAACACAATTAACTGGAATAATACAATACTTCTTATGTACTTGAGTAATTTCGTAAGCAGTGAAACCAAAAATCATTTAAAAATTTCTCTTACCTTCTTTTGAAATGTTTTGAACGCCTCTGGGTTGCATGATATGAATGCGTTGTCCGATATGCAACACTGATCTTATCTAGTCCTTATATGCACATAAGGTTTACATGAACAAATAGTATCATAAACCCATAAACACCTAACATGCAAGACATGATATAGTTTAAGCGAATAAATCCATTTATTATTCAGCACTCATCTGTTTTAGGAAAATCATCCTTTGAGAAATAATTTCTACAATCAACACATCTATAGGGTCAACCGGAGTGATTAACATGCGAGTAAATAAGTTCATCATGATGCACGCAATAAATAACTTAAGCATGGGGCATGTGACTCAAATATATCACAAAATGCATGAAACCCACTACCAATGAACACATTATCGTAAAATCCAATTTCAATTCACAACTCCGAGATAAAGTCAGGTAATTATATAATCCTACCGTGAACTTCGAATATTTAAATTGCACACAAATACATAATTTGTAACAAGAGTCGATCATACTTTTTCACATACATTTCACATAATATTAATAGCACACTTAGTCAATTATTTCAGCAAATCAATCATATAATAATCGAACACATAGATTAATCAAGAAATGGACATATGACAAGAACTTAGTGAGAAATCTACAGCATATCACGTAATTCTTTACCGTTGAAATTCACGAAGTTGTAAAGTGATCTTAAAATAATTTGAATTAAACATCATCGAGGGACAGCATTCTTAATTCTTATATTGTTCAAGTAAACCAGGATTAATGTGATCTAATCTTATATATTTCAATACAAGTAGACTACCACAAAATTAGACTCTACCAATTGGGCGCATAAGTAAGAATGTGGTACAATATCCACGATTTATCACTTAACATATGAGGTACACATAAATGAACCCATTAATTCAATTGCTATACTCCTAGATCATCAAGTCCATTCAAAATAAGTTAGAGACAACAATTCATACCCACCACTTCATTCAAGTAAATTCAAGGAAAATTTCAAGAAAAACGAGTTTCTCCTATGAAATATTTTTTTTTTTTTTTTTAATTTAAAAATCCGACTTAGTGAAAGTCTGAAAGCTTTATTGAAAATTCGGACTTGATCGAAACATGCGCTTTATTCCTTAAACATCGAAAACAATCTTTTTCTTTAATAATTCTTATAAATTCGAAAATTTTATAATTACACCGTCATCATGACTTTAGATCTTCAAGTTAAACAAACATGCAAAATCAACAAGCATAAAGGTAGGGCATGAATCAATTAAACAAAATATCAAATACTTCCCAAAATTATTTTATGGAAACAAATATTTTTCAATACACTAAATAGTTTCACATGCAAGTCTCAATCAACGATATTATAGCATGGAATACTCAAAGACGGTTCGAATCACTTAACCAATTTTAAATCACATAAGATTTAATTCTAAATCAGAACGTAAAATATCAAACATTTCGGGGTACTTATCTCAATTATTCGATCAACAATATGGCATACACCAAATTACATAAAACTTCAAAATCACATAAATTATCTGCACCTCATTACTCATATTACATAGTGCAATTAAGAGATTGTAAATCTTACTACGATCAACTCGAGATATAGTCAATGAGTAAATTTATATAAAATTCTAAGTTCTCTAATTCAAGTCCTTATAACTAAGAATCATACCTTATTACTTAGGCCGGGAATGGGAGGAGGAATCACATGTGCCTTGAGCCATAACGAGGAACCCAGTGTATTAAACACTGCTCTGATACCATGTTGTAGCACCCTCAATGATTTAAAAGAAATTTTAGAAAACACGGACTTTATTAAAAACTTTTTGGAACAAATTTGAACTTTGAGAAAAACCACTTTAAAATTTAAGAACCATTTCCTTTTACTTCAAATCTAACCCACAATCGGAAAATAAGGTTTTTCATAGAGAGTGTACCATAACATGAACGGGATTTTGAAAATAATCTCGAGGTGGCGGAATAATCCACATAAAACATTATCGGGGTTTAGAAAACATTCGAGAGACAGCGGAAGGAAATAAACTTTATTTAAGATACCCCCGTTTAATAGACTGGGTTCCCAAATCAGAGTACAAAATGAAATCATACTATGTTGATTAGTTTTTCGATAAATCGTTGACGTGGTAATTACGAGTAAAATAATCTAGGCACCAAAGCTCGTGATTCCTCGAACTCCACTCCGCCGGCCTCCTAAATAGCTTGGAGAACCTGAAAAGATAATTTGCATAAAAGCATGAGCCCAACCACTGGCTCAGTAAGGACGTTAGTCTTAATCTGACGAACTCACGCCTCTCTCATCGCATCTCTCACGACCTATGGGAGTCCTAAAGTATTCGTCTATGTTCTTTTCCGTCTATGTTATTTTACGTCATAATTATATTATGCTATATTATTTCGTCGACGTTAATCACGACATATAATCACATCGCCAATAATTAAACATATAACTCCGCATATGAGCACATAATAAAAAAGTCTGGTTTTGCTTTGAAAGCCATTTGAAATTCACTTTGAAAATCATGTGGGGATTCGTTTTCCTTTAGAAATCATTTCTTAGTTCATTTTGGAACTTGTCTTGTACAAAATATCCCTTCCCACGAAATTCCCCTTTTTAGAACGAAAGCCCCTTTCCAAAACTCTTTATAAAACCATTTTTCTTTCAAAATATTTCGTATGCAAGTATGCACTTGTTGGGATCCCTAACGTAAGCATCGGCAATAGACGTTTATATGCTGAGCCCGGTCATTCGGTGGGAGCTCACCACTCTATAGTTCTATAGTAACTGTTGTTGGGATACCGGCCCCCCGTATCCCGTGTCTATTCAACCGTAGCAACGTTACAATTTTGACTTTTCTATAGTAGACCATGCAATACCAATTAATGACTCGATGAATGCACGAAAGTCCAAGATCTTAATAGCAACACGATAATAATTCCAATTATATCATTAACGTAATTCGAAGGAATTAAATCACATAATTCGGAAGTAATTTCCGAGACTATAGTAAGCACATAGAGATCAAACATTAGTAATAAAGACACATATACTTTTACACGTATATACACATAGGCACTTATACGTATTTATATACATATACGTATATACTCTAATTTATAACTATGGGTTATAAGTTTCCTCAACCCGAAGGGAGTACGCCTATAACATCATAGATCTAAACTATCGATATACATATAAATATACTTATACATATACATACTTATACCTCATAAGAGTAAACACATAATTCAAATACCGATAATGAAATTCAAAGAATCATCGGAAATCAAATTCATTATAAGCACTAGCACATAGTAATTTCGAAGAACAACCTATTGTTCTAATCATAGATTAGTCTAAGCATATGTCTTAGATGTAGCTCAATAC
Source organism: Erythranthe guttata (assembly GCF_000504015.1). Next base: position 1,260,853 of record NW_012192830.1, read on the forward strand.
TCATAGGTAACTTCATCTATGTTCAATTATTATGTTAAGTTATGCCTCAAGAGTTTAAACCATGTTCACAAAGGACCTTTTGATTCAAGTAGTTTACTCATAGGAAAATCGGACAGTTTTGACCCTTTAACTTCAAAAATCCATTTCTCTTAGACCATAACTTCAAAAACTCTGAAACTTTAAAACAATACTCCTATATCATTGGAAAAGACTCCATTAAAACATTTTTCCAAAATAATCAGTAGACTAAGAGAAATGAGTAAAACAGTGCAGTAGTGTGGTCACACTTTCAGAAACAGAACCAACCACTTTAAAAATACCCAATAAATCACCCTTTTGTTGAAACACTGTAAAACTTTTCAGAAAACTGGTTTTATAAGTTATAATTATATTCCAAGTGAAATCAAGGAAATCAAACCAGGAAAACATCGATTTTAAAAGCAAATTCTCAGCTGACACAAAAGCTGTGCAGGTTTAGTAAATAATTCATATCTTAATCATCTGAAATCCGATTGATGATTAAAATACTCCTAATTACTAAACAGACGGCTATATAAATATAAATATATATGCTAAATATACTATTTTATATAATTAATAATTAACTATTAACTAAACTAATAATTAAATAATATATTAAATAATAATTCGTATCACATCTTTGATCAAAACAGATCTGGCAGTTTAGGCACTATAACTTCAGAAATTCATATCTCCTAAACCGTAGATCCAAAGCTGATGAAATTTGGAACACATGTTCATATCTATGTCTAGTTTATATGATTAAAACAGTTTATGAAGAAACTTATCCATGTAAGAGATATAATCAATTTAGTGCAGTAAGATAAGCAGAAATTTAGAACAGATCCACTAACTTTAAAAATACCCATTAATTCATACCTTTACTTAAACACTACCAAATTTCGTGAAAAGTCAGTTTCATACGTTTTTAATCATATTCAAGTGGAATCAACTCAATAAGATTAGTATAAAACGCTATATAACACATAATTCGTGGATGACTCCGAAACTGTGCAGATTCAGAAAACGATTCATAACTCACTCAATACATATCCGATTTATGCATAATTTATATCACAATGAAGCTAACCGAAAGGTCTAGACGACCATAAAATTTCATAATTTTATCTTAGGGATTACCCGATGAGACATGCAATACAATCAGAAGCTACCAAACAGAAATTCAAGTAGTGTTCATCATGAACTTTATCTTCTAAAGCTCAAAATTAAAACCTCAAACATAAAATTCATTAAAACCCATATAATTTATGTTAATTAAGTTCTTATTTCAGTAAAGACCAAGGTCCTTACCCAAGAGCAAGAAATCTAAGAATCGAAGAAGAAGGAGTAAGAAGACCAAAGGCTCGGTGGATTTTCGGCGGGTTTGGCTCGGATTTTCTTGGATGGCTTTGGGGCTGAGTTTGAAGGATATGAAGGGGCTGTTTCTTGAAGAAAGAAGATGGAGTTTCTCTTTTCGAGAGGAGAGGAGATGAATTGAAGAGAGAAGAGGAAGGGGCTTTGAGAGGAGCTTCTTGAAGTGCAAGAAGAGAATTCTTCTTGGGGGCTTTTGGTCGATGAAGAGGGAGAGGGAGAGGGAGAGGGCCTTTTTTGGCTGATGTTTGGTGTGAAGAAAATGTGAAGAGGAGGGGTTTATTTATAGGGGAGATGAGGCCCTTATTTGCAATATAAAAGACATTGGGGTTTTATTAGCAATTTGGGAGAAAATACCTTGGGGCTTCTTAGCAATATAGAAGAGAAGAGGGGAGTCCTTTGTAATTAATAAACTTAGGGAGTAATTCACTTTCCCTCACACACAACACACGGCCAATACACACACACTAAATCATATAATTCAAATAAATTCCATGGCATACCAATTAAATTGTAACGAAAACTAATTTCACATCATCTTAATCCTAGATTAATCATCAATTAAAGCACATCATTAAAATCCATGGACTAAAGTACATAATTCATTAAATCACATAATTAGAATCAACTACTCAATTAATAATAATGTCTACTTCTAATAATACTATAATGTATCTTAATCACATAAACACATAGAGAACGTATAAATTGTTACTCGATTCATGAAATGCACGTATATTCGTATTTACTATATGTTCAATATAATCATATATAAATGCTTATGAAAATGCGGGCTGTTACAATCTTCCCCCCTTAAATAAATTTTGTCCTCAAAATTTGAAAAGTTCCCCGTAAAAGACGATGAGATTAAGTTACAAAATAGCGTTTCTTGAATAGGGGGTTAACAATAATTAGGAAAACATCTTCCTACCTTTTCAAAAGTTCGCCTTGATTCCAAAATATTTTGTAAATAAATAGGAAACATGCTTCTTGTAAAAATTCCGGTAAGAGTTTTAGCACGACTATGATAGCTTTTAGGGAAAATAGTAACCGAGTCGAGTTGAAAATTCTAATTTTCATAAAAACAAAACTCAATTTTGAAATATTTTAAAAATTTCTCTTACCTTCTTTTGAAATGTTTTGAACGCCTCTGGGCTGCATGATATGAATGCGTTGTCCGATATGCAACACTGATCTTATCTAGTCCTTATATGCACATAAGGTTTACATGAACAAATAGTATCATAAACCCATAAACACCTAACATGCAAGACATGATATAGTTTAAGCGAATAAATCCATTTATTATTCAGCACTCATCTGTTTTAGGAAAATCATCCTTTGAGAAATAATTTCTACAATCAACACATCTATAGGGTCAACCGGAGTGATTAACATGCGAGTAAATAAGTTCATCATGATGCACGCAATAAATAACTTAAGCATGGGGCATGTGACTCAAATATATCACATAATGCATGAAACCCACTACCAATGAACACATTATCGTAAAATCCAATTTCAATTCACAACTCCGAGATAAAGTCAGGTAATTATATAATCCTACCGTGAACTTCGAATATTTAAATTGCACACAAATACATAATTTGTAACAAGAGTCGATCATACTTTTTCACATACATTTCACATAATATTAATAGCACACTTAGTCAATTATTTCAGCAAATCAATCATATAATAATCGAACACATAGATTAATCAAGAAATGGACATATGACAAGAACTTAGTGAGAAATCTACAGCATATCACGTAATTCTTTACCGTTGAAATTCACGAAGTTGTAAAGTGATCTTAAAATAATTTGAATTAAACATCATCGAGGGACAGCATTCTTAATTCTTATATTGTTCAAGTAAACCAGGATTAATGTGATCTAATCTTATATATTTCAATACAAGTAGACTACCACAAAATTAGACTCTACCAATTGGGCGCATAAGTAAGAATGTGGTACAATATCCACGATTTATCACTTAACATATGAGGTACACATAAATGAACCCATTAATTCAATTGCTATACTCCTAGATCATCAAGTCCATTCAAAATAAGTTAGAGACAACAATTCATACCCACCACTTCATTCAAGTAAATTCAAGGAAAATTTCAAGAAAAACGAGTTTCTCCTATGAAATATTTTTTTTTTTTTTTTTAATTTAAAAATCCGACTTAGTGAAAGTCTGAAAGCTTTATTGAAAATTCGGACTTGATCGAAACATGCGCTTTATTCCTTAAACATCGAAAACAATCTTTTTCTTTAATAATTCTTATAAATTCGAAAATTTTATAATTACACCATCATCATGACTTTAGATCTTCAAGTTAAACAAACATGCAAAATCAACAAGCATAAAGGTAGGGCATGAATCAATTAAACAAAATATCAAATACTTCCCAAAATTATTTTATGGAAACAAATATTTTTCAATACACTAAATAGTTTCACATGCAAGTCTCAATCAACGATATTATAGCATGGAATACTCAAAGACGGTTCGAATCACTTAACCAATTTTAAATCACATAAGATTTAATTCTAAATCAGAATGTAAAATATCAAACATTTCGGGGTACTTATCTCAATTATTCGATCAACAATATGGCATACACCAAATTACATAAAACTTCAAAATCACATAAATTATCTGCACCTCATTACTCATATTACATAGTGCAATTAAGAGATTGTAAATCTTACTACGATCAACTCGAGATATAGTCAATGAGTAAATTTATATAAAATTCTAAGTTCTCTAATTCAAGTCCTTATAACTAAGAATCATACCTTATTACTTAGGCCGGGAATGGGAGGAGGAATCACATGTGCCTTGAGCCATAACGAGGAACCCAGTGTATTAAACACTGCTCTGATACCATGTTGTAGCACCCTCAATGATTTAAAAGAAATTTTAGAAAACACGGACTTTATTAAAAACTTTTTGGAACAAATTTGAACTTTGAGAAAAACCACTTTAAAATTTAAGAACCATTTCCTTTTACTTCAAATCTAACCCACAATCGGAAAATAAGGTTTTTCATAGAGAGTGTACCATAACATGAACGGGATTTTGAAAATAATCTCGAGGTGGCGGAATAATCCACATAAAACATTATCGGGGTTTAGAAAACATTCGAGAGACAGCGGAAGGAAATAAACTTTATTTAAGATACCCCCGTTTAATAGACTGGGTTCCCAAATCAGAGTACAAAATGAAATCATACTATGTTGATTAGTTTTTCGATAAATCGTTGACGTGGTAATTACGAGTAAAATAATCTAGGCACCAAAGCTCGTGATTCCTCGAACTCCACTCCGCCGGCCTCCTAAATAGCTTGGAGAACCTGAAAAGATAATTTGTATAAAAGCATGAGCCCAACCACTGGCTCAGTAAGGACGTTAGTCTTAGTCTGACGAACTCACGCCTCTCTCATCGCATCTCTCACGACCTATGGGAGTCCTAAAGTATTCGTCTATGTTCTTTTCCGTCTATGTTATTTTACGTCATAATTATATTATGCTATATTATTTCGTCGACGTTAATCACGACATATAATCACATCGCCAATAATTAAACATATAACTCCGCATATGAGCACATAATAAAAAAGTTTGGTTTTGCTTTGAAAGCCATTTGAAATTCACATTGAAAATCATGTGGGGATTCGTTTTCCTTTAGAAATCATTTCTTAGTTCATTTTGGAACTTGTCTTGTACAAAATATCCCTTCCCACGAAATTCCCCTTTTTAGAACGAAAGCCCCTTTCCAAAACTCTTTATAAAACCATTTTTCTTTCAAAATATTTCGTATGCAAGTATGCACTTGTTGGGATCCCTAACGTAAGCATCGGCAATAGACGTTTATATGCTGAGCCCGGTCATTCGGTGGGAGCTAACCACCCTATAGTTCTATAGTAACTGTTGTTGGGATACCGGCCCCCCGTATCCCGTGTCTATTCAACCGTAGCAACGTTACAATTTTGACTTTTCTATAGTAGACCATGCAATACCAATTAATGACTCGATGAATGCACGAAAGTCCAAGATCTTAATAGCAACACGATAATAATTCCAATTATATCATTCACGTAATTCGAAGGAATTAAATCACATAATTCGGAAGTAATTTCCGAGACTATAGTAAGCACATAGAGATCAAACATTAGTAATAAAGACACATATACATTTACACGTATATACACATAGGCACTTATACGTATTTATATACATATACGTATATACTCTAATTTATAACTATGGGTTATAAGTTTCCTCAACCCGAAGGGAGTACGCCTATAACATCATAGATCTAAACTATCGATATACATATAAATATACTTATACATATACATACTTATACCTCATAAGAGTAAACACATAATTCAAATACCGATAATGAAATTCAAAGAATCATCGGAAATCAAATTCATTATAAGCACTAGCACATAGTAATTTCGAAGAACAACCTATTGTTCTAATCATAGATTAGTCTAAGCATATGTCTTAGATGTAGCTCAATACTCATAGGTAACTTCATCTATGTTCAATTATTATGTTGAGTTATGCCTCAAGAGTTTAAACCATGTTCACAAAGGACCTTTTGATTCAAGTAGTTTACTCATAGGAAAATCGGACAGTTTTGACCCTTTAACTTCAAAAATCCATTTCTCTTAGACCATAACTTCAAAACCTCTGAAACTTTAAAACAATACTCCTATATCATTGGAAAAGACTCCATTAAAACATTTTTCCAAAATAATCAGTAGACTAAGAGAAATGAGTAAAACAGTGCAGTAGTGTGGTCACACTTTCAGAAACAGAACCAACCACTTTAAAAATACCCAATAAATCACCCTTTTGTTGAAACACTGTAAAACTTTTCAGAAAACTGGTTTTATAAGTTATAATTATATTCCAAGTGAAATCAAGGAAATCAAACCAGGAAAACATCGATTTTAAAAGCAAATTCTCAGCTGACACAAAAGCTGTGCAGGTTTAGTAAATAATTCATATCTTAATCATCTGAAATCCGATTGATGATTAAAATATATCAAATTAAAGAGAACAAAAAGATCTAGTTACCCATGAAATTTCGTGATTTTAGGAAAGCAGGGCATCTGTGAAACATGCAGTAAACTCCGAGACTGAAAACCTGAAAATTCATTAGTGATCTATATCTACATCTTTGATCAAAACAGATCTGGCAGTTTAGGCACTATAACTTCAGAAATTCATATCTCCTAAACCGTAGATCCAAAGCTGATGAAATTTGGAACACATGTTCATATCTAAGTCTAGTTTATATGGTTAAAACAGTTTATGAAGAAACTTATCCATGTAAGAGATATAATCAATTTAGTGCAGTAAGATAAGCAGAAATTTAGAACAGATCCACTAACTTTAAAAATACCCATTAATTCATACCTTTACTTAAGCACTACCAAATTTCGTGAAAAGTCAGTTTCATACGTTTATAATCATATTCAAGTGGAATCAACTCAATAAGATTAGTATAAAACGCTATATAACACATAATTCGTGGATGACTCCGAAACTGTGCAGATTTAGAAAACGATTCATAACTCACTCAATACAAATCCGATTTATGCATAATTTATATCACAATGAAGCTAACCGAAAGGTCTAGACGACCATAAAATTTCATAATTTTATCTTAGGGATTACCCGATGAGACATGCAATACAATCAGAAGCTACCAAACAGAAATTCAAGTAGTGTTCATCATGAACTTTATCTTCTAAAGCTCAAAATTAAAACCTCAAACATAAAATTCATTAAAACCCATATAATTTATGTTAATTAAGTTCTTATTTCAGTAAAGACCAAGGTCCTTACCCAAGAGCAAGAAATCTAAGAATCGAAGAAGAAGGAGTAAGAAGACCAAAGGCTCGGTGGATTTTCGGCGGGTTTGGCTCGGATTTTCTTGGATGGCTTTGGGGCTGAGTTTGAAGGATATGAAGGGGCTGTTTCTTGAAGAAAGAAGATGGAGTTTCTCTTTTCGAGAGGAGAGGAGATGAATTGAAGAGAGAAGAGGAAGGGGCTTTGAGAGGAGCTTCTTGAAGTGCAAGAAGAGAATTCTTCTTGGGGGCTTTTGGTCGATGAAGAGGGAGAGGGAGAGGGCCTTTTTTGGCTGATGTTTGGTGTGAAGAAAATGTGAAGAGGAGGGGTTTATTTATAGGGGAGATGAGGCCCTTATTTGCAATATAAAAGACATTGGGGTTTTATTAGCAATTTGGGAGAAAATACCTTGGGGCTTCTTAGCAATATAGAAGAGAAGAGGGGAGTCCTTTGTAATTAATAAACTTAGGGAGTAATTCACTTTCCCTCACACACAACACACGGCCAATACACACACACTAAAACATATAATTCAAATAAATTCCATGGCATACCAATTAAATTGTAACGAAAACTAATTTCACATCATCTTAATCCTAGATTAATCATCAATTAAAGCACATCATTAAAATCCATGGACTAAAGTACATAATTCATTAAATCACATAATTAGAATCAACTACTCAATTAATAATAATGTCTACTTCTAATAATACTATAATGTATCTTAATCACATAAACACATAGAGAACGTATAAATTGTTACTCGATTCATGAAATGCACGTATATTCGTATTTACTATATGTTCAATATAATCATATATAAATGCTTATGAAAATGCGGGCTGTTACAGTATGAGATAAATCTTAATTTTGGAAAAAAAATGGAGATGATGATGAGTATGTGAGACCAATTTTATTAACTAAATGAAAATATAAATTAAATATTTTACTATATTAATAGGTTAAGAAAATATAAAATATTATGGGGCAAAATATATTTATCTTTATACATATAAATATAACAAGTAGGTGGTAAAAATGTCAAAAAAAGATTAATTTGAGAAAGTCGACATGCCACGTCATAACACCAAAAACGAATGGCAAATAGAGGGGCCATTTTCTTACGTTTTGTTATTTAGGGGGGTCTTTGATACATAGCCCATAATTCACGGGTGCCAACTGGACTTTGCCCTATATTAAATGGTCGGGTACCTATGACCTAAGGAGTAAAATCAGAACCATACCAAAACCAAGACGGTTTGCTTTTATTTACCCAAAACCATTACAAACCCTAATGGTTTTGGTAGAAGGTTTTAAACGGATAGAATACCGGCATATAGCTAGCGACTCGGGTTCTTTTGCCATCCCTAATCATAATATTTATTTTTAGTTTGTGTAAATTGTATCTAAATCTAAACTTATTGAAATAAAACATAGGACTTTTGTTTATAGGTTTCAACAAAAAGTAGGTGTCATTTCGTTGGTGAACTGTCAACTAATCAAGTGTCTTAATACAAATTATACATCCACAGTGTCCTATATATCCACAGTTTATAAACATTTCTCTTCAATCACCCCACTATTGGCCAGAGATTTTATCGATTATAAACTCATAGAATACATATGACATAAACGATTTATCACTGTGTGAATCCCCTACTACAATACACATAATTCACACTAGATTTCGGACGACTCAAATGTTGGTCCTTGGAGTGGTCTACAATAAGACTCAGGGAAGAATCACGATAGAGCTGGTCATCTAGTGAAATCACGGTGATGTCTTGTTCTTAAGGGTTAATGGTGTAAAACTATACCATACAAACCTATACTCGATAAATGGGAACCACTTAGAGATTTATAGGGCGAGGGCCTTCAGTGAAATCATCTGTATGAGCAGCCACTTAAGTATGTTGATGTCACAACACTGATAACTGATTAGACGCAGTACACATACACATATACTAATTGCTAGTCTCGAAGTGAAATTCCGGTATCCTTATTATTTGCGTAACCCATCGACTAGGAGCTGGTTAAATAGTTAGGTTAATTTTATTGGATTATCTTGCGGTTCTACTAGACCAATTCAATGTAATAGAGTAACTCGGTAGGACTATATCTATAGGAATATAGATAGAGAATGCCAATAGGTGAATTTCATTCATACAAAATAGATTGTTTCAAACAAGTACATGAAAGACCACAACGTTAAGTTGGCCTACCAGTCACCTACTCTAACAAAAAATACTTGTACAACACAATGCACAAAAGTACTCGGGCAAAATTGCATGCGCAAAAGTGCTCATAAAAACACGAACTACAATAGTGGGACAGGATAATGCACCAACAAACACGCACAAAAATACCCGCACTAAACAATATGCACAAAGATATATGTAGAAAACAATGCCGAAAAGCACTTGCACAAAAGTGCATGCGTAATAACGCTAGTTAAAACACAAACTACAATAAATGGACACGAATAAGCATCAAGAAAGCACAAAGACACTCGCACATAAATATATGCACAAAATTACACGTTCAAAACAATGCACAACAGTATTCGAGCAAATGTGAATGAGCAAAAATGAAATCATGACTACAATACCCGCACTAAACAATATGCACAAAGATATACGTAGAAAACAATGCCGAAAAGCACTTGCACAAAAGTGCATGCGTAATAACGCTAGTGAAAACACAAACTACAATAAATGGACACGAATAAGCATCAAGAAAGCACAAAGACACTCGCACATAAATATATGCACAAAATTACACGTTCAAAACAATGTACAACAGTATTCGAGCAAATGTGAATGAGCAAAAATGAAATCACGACTACAATATTAGGACCTGAATATGCATCAACAAACATACACGAAAACACTCGGACTAAACAAAATGCACAAACATAGACGTAGAATAAATTTCCCAGAAGCACTCGCACAAAAGTGAGTGCATAAAAATGCTAGTGAAAACGAACTACAATACTAGGACATGGATACGCATCAACAAACATGCACAAAGACACTCGCACATGAAAACATGCCAAAAATATAGGTATGCAAAAATGCTTATGAAAACACGAAGTACAATGTTGGGACATGAGTATGCACCAACAAACATGCCCAACGACGCGTACATAAACACAAGCACAAAAATACACAAAGTAGAAATGTACAAAACCACTCGCGCAAAAGTTCATGCCCAAAAAACGTAATGAAAACACGAACTACAATACAAGAACATGAATACACATCAACAAACAAGCACAAAAACCACCGCACAAAGAAACATGCACAATATTACACGTACAAAACAATGTACAAACGATTCCCGCAAAAGTGCGTGCGCAAAAACGCTATGAAAACACGAACTAGGATCAAAGATAAGCATCAACCAATATGGACAAAAACACTCGCACGAAGAAACATGCAAAAAAAAATACACGTATAAGAATGCAGAAAAGCAGTCACGCAAAAGTGCATGTGAAAAGTTGCTATTGAAAACACGAACTACAATTTTAGGACATGAATACGCATCAAGAAAGCACAAAGACAGTCATACATAAAATCATGCACAAATTACATGTATAAAACCATGCATAACGGTAATCGCGCAAAAGTGCATGCGCAAAAAATGCTCATGAAAACACAAACTACAATACTACGACGTGAATATGCATAAACAAACGTGCACATTGAAACTCGCACAAAAAAATGCAAACAATGTAAACGTACAAAGAATGCACAAAATCAGTCCCGCAAATGTGCATGCGCAAAAACGCTCATAAAGACACAATATACAATACTAATTGATGAAAACTTATCAAAAAAAAAATGCTCGCACAAAATAAAAAGCACAAACATACACGTACAAAACAATGTAGAAAAGGATTTGCAAAAGTCCATCAGAAAAAAAGCTAATGAAAACACGAATTACAATACTAAAGCTTTTAAACAACACTTGCACAAAGAAACATGCACAAAAATATAGTTACAAAACAATGCAGAAAAGCATTCACGTAGATGTGGATACGCAGATACGCTAATGAAAACACGAAGTATAATGATTTTCTAAAAACTATCAGGGCCGGACAGCTCGTTCATGCCGGTCCAACCGGTCCGACCGGGTCTAACCGGTTCAGACATCCATAAATAAATAAATAATTAATTTTTTTTCCAGAAATTAAAAGTAAATCAAAATTGATTTTTTTTTTTTTGAAATTATTTATCAGTTAAATCCAAATCCATATATTCGATCCATTAGTCAATCTTGTTCGATAAATGAGTGTTTGATTAATTAATTAATTTAAACGTTAAATTAGTTTCATTAATAGAACACATGTATAATAGTGGTTATACTTCAACTTAATTAGTTGTATCTTAATCTTATTTGATTGATTTATGTTGATTAAGGTCCTTTAATTATTTTGAAACAAATCTTCATAATTAATTATTGTAATTAATAATAGTTTAGGTCGAATGTTCCTCTTAGAACAATATGCGTTTCCATGTACCTTTAGAGAACATAGTTGTAGGAATCCAATCGGCTTGTCCAATAATTCTAATGAGATAACAACAAAACAATAATAAATCCTTTATTCTTAATTTATTTCAAGCTATAAAGAAAAACCAATTTGTTGATTTTTTCTTTCCTTCTACCAACGGTTAAATTATGTGTAGCCCCTTGCAATAGTGCAGTAAGCTGTGTTAGCGGGAAGCGCTATAGTAGGGTAAGCTGTAATTTAATTGAAATAATGATAAAGGTAGCCATAGAAAGGGTTATGCTAGATTAATGTGGTCGGCTCGATTCACTAGGGGCTACATTAGTTTGGTATAATTAGTTCTATGAGCATCTGTGATTGGTAGATTAGACTTGACACACGAAAATTTTGAATTCGCGAGATTAACTTAGGTCATTATCAAGTGTGAGGAAAATATATCTTTAGGGTCATATAACGATATGATGTATGGAGATCTACCTATGGACTAATTTAATCGGGCTAGATTAACTACGGGTTACATTTGCCTATTGGACCTAAAGCCCATTAAAAGAAAAATAAGTTTTCTCGTTTGTCTGCTAGAGGATAGTGGAATTCGATAAAATATAGTGGGAGTACAAATAAATGATAAAATTCCAAATCTTTAATTGCAATCATTAATAATGAATTATCTTTTATGTAAGTCTACTTAAAGTTTTTCAGTTTAAATGCTAAGAATCCCTCATCGTCAATTCTCGACACCAATAAAACTTAATGGCAACAATTACCTTGATTGGCTCAATAAACATTCGTTTGGTGCTTTTGCTCCAAGATCAATTGTGCATACTCAATTATACCCCGACCAAACTTCATAATAACTCAACTCAGTAGGAGACGACCACTTATTAGAAGTGAAAGATGGGTGTCCGTATTGACGAAGTGTTATATAATAGCACATAGTGGCCCAAGTTAGCGATGAATTATGAGAATGACCTTTATGTTCTTGACACAAAGTCTCACCTCGAGATCATGTGTGTTGAGAGCATTATGACAATGAGGTTTGTGATGACTAAGGAGTTGATGTCTCTTACGCTACGTGAAAGGACTCCGGTCCATGAGCATGGTATAAGATGACTCGCTCCCAAAGAAGTTGCATGACAACGATGTCGTTCTCCCACCAAAGTTCTCGGTGAATCTCATGCTTCCATCACTAACTACCTCTTATGAAACGTTCATAATTAATTTCAATGAGAATATGGTTGAATCTCTTTTTGAAAGAGTTGGTCAACATGTTGAAATACGAGTGAGTTAAAAACAAAGAAACGTCGTCGGCACCTTCTATATCTTTTTCTAAGAATAGTTCAAAGTGGAAGAAGAAGGTAAAAGGAAAATAGTTCCTAGTCGAGCAAACAATAGACTAAGGGTGATTCGAGTATTCGCAAGGATATGGAAAACAAGCATATAAGTGATGCTTGCTTCCAATGTGCAATGACAGAGCATTGGGCTCTGTAAACTGCACGGAGTATCTTGATCGGAAACGTTCTGAGAAAGATGCATTTTTCGTTTAACCTGAACTCAATATAGAAGATAACTCAACATAACTTTGGCATGTTAGATTAGGACATGTTTCTTTAAGATGAATGAATGAGTTTGCATGTGAGGGATTGTTCATGTTGGATGATGTGAACTCAGTGTGGGCTTGTAAATTTTGTTTAAAATGAAAAATTTCCAAATTACCATTAAGGGACAAATGGAGCGTGTTGAAGGTCTCTTGGATTTGATCTATATAGACATGTGTGGTCCACTATGTGTTAGTGCCACGGGTGGTTTTAACTACTTCGTAACCGGTGATTACTCTAGGTATGGTTACGTATACTTGATGAAGTACAAATTTGAAATATATGAAATGTTTAAGGATTTCAGAAACAAAGTAGAAAAGAAACTCATACGAAGTATTAAGAAACTACAATCCGATCGTAGTGGAAAATAGTTAAATGATAAATTTATCAACTATCTCAGAGAGAACGTGATTCACTAAGTTACCGTCTTACTTATAGGGTCTTGCACTCCTTACCGCCGCGTATTTGCTGAATAGGGTTAACACCAAAGCAATTAGTTCCACACCAAATGAACTTTGGCATTCCCGATAATCGACTTACATGAAGTGGCTAGTGGGAGACAAGTGGAATAGTCAATCCTGTTAGAGTAGGTGACCAACAAGCCAACTTGTGGCTGTGGTCTTTCTCTTTTTCCTTGTAGTAAAACGATCGTTTTTCGTTCGTAATAATAAAATATTTCATTTAGCATTCTATATCTCTTATCCCATGCAAGCAGCATAGATATAGTCCTAACGAGTTACTCTATTACTGTGAGTTGATCTAGTAGAATCGTGAGATAACTCACCAATGTAACGTAACTGTTAAACCTTGTTCCTAGTCGATGGGTTAGGCCAATAATGAGGATACCGGCCTTTCCCTTTTGAGACTAGCACTTAGTGTATGTGTACTGCGTCTCATCAGTCCTCGATGTTGTTACATCTGCATACTTGAGTGGGTGCTCATACTAGATGAGTTCACTGAATTCCCTCGCCCTAGAAATCTATAAGTGGTTCTCATTCATCGAGTAATAGGTTTCTAAGATATAGTTGTACACTATAAGTCCTTAAGACCCAGACATCACCGTTACTTCACTAGAGGACTGATTGTATCGTGACCTGTCCCTGAGTCCCACAGTGGACCACTCCAAAGGCCAACGTTCGTGCAATCCGAAATCTAGTGTGAAGTTTGTGCATTGTAGTAGGGGATTCGAGTGCTTGAGTATTCATGGATGTCCTGTGTGTTCTGACGGTTTATAATCCAAGGAATCTCTGGCCAGAGTTGATAGTGGGGTGATTAGGGAAATGTGTTTCCCTAAGTCACACACGAACGGATTTATAATACCTAGAACGTTCGCACGGTTATTGAACTTTATAAGAGGTCTCGGTGAACCAATGCCTCTAGTTAATTCGGGACATGTGTTGCGAAGGGATCGTACTGTACGCTAACTATATCATAAGGTTCTTGCAGGCTTTTCACTTGTATCTACGGAATCATGATGCGTAGTTGCTAGACGCCAATCTCGATTCGTTGGGCACCGATTTGATCGGCGATTAAGTAAAATGAGTTTTACTCTAATCGGGACTCTTGGGAGGAGTTCGTATAAGAACAATGTGTTGTTCGAATCACAAAGAGTTGTGAGCCCACGGCTAGGATACACCTGAACCATTGAGGGTCACACTTCTCGCGTAATACGGATCCTTGATAACAATGAGCATAGGTTAAAATGTTAATCTTTGCAAAGTTGGAGGTCAATATGATTGAGTCCAAGATTCGTGATTGTGGATTACGAGTCGGAATAAACGTAGAGAAAGAGAGACATGCGGAATTTAGTGAACTTTCTAAATTGGGAAGTTTCCCGGTTTAGCAGGTCCACTGAAGTGGAAGTTTCCATTTTTGGAAATTGGAAATTTCGAAGAGGCACTCGTATCGACAAGGACTTTGAGCTCGTCACAAATATAATTTTGTGAACGATGGTTTGTTAGAAACGAGGCCGACGAGGGAATGGGCTTAATGCATCAGTGGGTCAAGCCCAATGACTTAAACCCACAAGGGTTGAGAACCCTAGTATAAATAGACCTCAAACAAGAGTTTTAGATCATATTTTTAATCCCAAAAACCCTAGCCGTCAAACCCTAGCCGCCCAAGTCTCTCGGCCACTGCTGCCCCGCCGCACTGGCGCCGTCCGCTGACCGGAAACTGCCGGTTCTTCCCTCTTCTTTCTCTCTCGTGTTTCCCTTGTTATCTAACCCCTTTGTATCTAGTGCTACAGTAGGGGGTGATCGGTTTATTCGAGGTGAAACCTAATTGGAGAGGAGCTGCTTTCCCGAAGGAATCACCACACCACCACTGCATTGCCGCACGCGCCGCTGCACCGCCCACGCGCCGCCGCCGCTGACTTGCACGCGCCGCCGTCGCCTCACCGTCGGACCAGCTGCCGCTTGGTGGTATTCTTGCAGCCCCGAGGATTGGTAATTAGCAGCTTGTACGTGTTCGGTTCTAGATTTCGATTCGTCGAAATCCCACGCTTCAAAAGGTAAACCGAAATCTCTCGTAATATATTATAAATTTGGATGTATGATTTATTTGGGAGCATGTTGATGTTGTGAATTAATTTTTATCATGATTTATGAAATTGTGTGAACTAGCAAGTTTTATATTTTTCGGTTTTACATGTTTTGATAAAAATCGATAATTACCATGTGTATGGCGGAAGCGTAAAGGTACGTTGGCTATGTGATTAGTTTATGCAATGTAATCGAAACTAGTTCGATCTAAAAATTTAAT
>NW_012192830.1:1277991-1464358 GCF_000504015.1 Erythranthe guttata
GAAGTATAACCACTATTATACATGTGTTCTATTAATGAAACTAATTTAACGTTTGAATTAATTAATTATTCAAACACTCATTTATCGAACAAGATTGACTAATGGATCGAATATATGGATTTGGATTTAACTGATAAATAATTTCAAAAAAAAAAAAATCAATTTTGATTTACTTTTAATTTCTTGATAGGTTGGGGATCGTGCATGTATACGCAGCGGAATTAAAAATTTTATATCGAACTAGTTTCGATTACATGCATAAACTAATCACATAGTCAACGTACCTTAACGCTTCCGCCATACCTATGGTAATTATCGATTTAATTGAAAAACACGTAAAACCGAAAATTACGAAACATGCTTGTTCATCATTCAATAAAATCAAAACACGTAATGACATATTACTCATAATCATAAATTATAATTCATACAAACATGCTCGAATTAATTTACGAAAGTTTAGATTTATTTACCTCTTGTAGCGTGAGATTTCGACGAATCGAAACCTAGAACCAATGGACTCCTCCTGGAACTCCTCAACTTAATGGAGTTTCCGAACGTCGGAATCGAACACTGTTAGACATGGTTCGATCTATGATGGGGTTCACCGAGCTACCGGCATACCTGTGGGGTCATGCACTGCTAACTGCAGTGTATTTGCTGAATAGGGTTGATACCAAAGCAGTTAACTCCACACCTTATGAAGTTTGGCACCCCAGGAAACCCACGTTTAAACATATTAGGATATGGGGTTGTCCCGCTTACGTGAAGCGGCTAGTGGGAGATAAGTTGGATAGAAAATCCGACTTATGCTATTTTGTGGGGTATCCCGTGTTCCTTGAAAAGGAATTTCTATCGGATAGAAAGGGCAGTGTAGTTGATCTCGAAGAAGTTCGAAATCCACAATCTGAAGTTCAAGCACAACAATCAGATAATGAACCAATTCACAGACCACTAATATGTTAGAGTAGGTGACCAACAAGCCAACATGTGGCTGTGGTCTTTCGTATTTATTATTGTAATAAACGAACCTTTATTCGTATTAATGATAAAACACCTTGGCATTCTATATCTTTGTCCCTTTGTCACAAGCATAGATATAGTCCTTACAGTTATTACAAGTACTAGTAATTGATCGATAGGATCGTGAGATATTTACTCAAGTATTATAACTGTTAAACGTGTTCCTAGTCGAAGGGTTACGCCACCAATGAGGATATCGGCCTTTCCCATTAGAAGACTAGCACTTAGTGTATGTGTACTGCATCTCTTGAGTAAACGGTATTGTGATATCGGCATGCATAAGTGGGTGCTCGTAAGTTGACGAGTTCACTGAACTCCCTCAACCTAGAAATCTCTAAGTGGTTCCCAATAATCGAGTAGAGATATCTATGGTATAGTTGTACACCATTAGTCCTTATGACCTAGACATCACCGTGACTTCATTAGAGGACCAGCTGTATCGTGACCTGTCTCTGAGTTCCACCGAGGACCATCCCAAGGGCCAGTGTTCGTGCAGTCCGAAATCTATTGGGAGGTCTGTGCATTGTAGTCGGGGATTCGATCGCTAGAATAGTCTTGGATGTCATGTGTGTTCTGATAGTTTGTAATCATTATAAGTCTCTGGCCAGAGCTGACTAAGTGATGATTAGAGGATTCGATTCTCTAAGTCATGCACGTGATGATTACAATACTTAGAACGATCGCACCGTCATTGAACATATAAAGAGGTCTCGATGAACCAATGCCTCTAGTTCAAACGGGACATATAAATCGAAGGGACCGTACTGTACGTTAACTATATCTGAAGGTTCTTGCAAGCACTTCATTTGTATCTAGGGAATCATGACGCGTAGTTTCTAGACGCCAATCTTGATTCGTTAGGTGATTAAGATGAAACGAGTTTCAATTTAATCGTAACTCTAAGGGGACGAGTTTTGATCACAAAGGGTTGTGGGCCCACGGCTAGCTTACACCTGAACCATCGAGGGTCACACTGCTCGTGCACATGAGATCTTTGAATAAACGGTCAAAGGTAAAATATGTTTATCTTTGCATGATTGGAAGTCAATATGATTGGGTCCAACATTCGTAATTTGGAATTATGAATGAGAATAAGAAAAGGAAAAGAATAGGCGAACGTATTAGTGAACCTTCTAAATCGGGAAGTTTCCAAATTTAGAAAGTGCACTGAATTAGGGTTTCCACTTTTGGAAAGTTGGAAATCGAGAGTTGGCACTCGTAATGACGAGGACATTATTGTTGGGGATCGTGCATGTATACGCAGCGGAATTTAAAATTTTTATATCGAACTAGTTTCGATTACATGCAATACTAATCACATAGTCAACGTACCTTAACGCTTCCGCCATACATATGGTAATTTTCGATTTAATTGAAAAATACATAAAACCGAAAAATCACGAAACATGCTTATGCTTCATATCATAAAATCAAAACATGTAATCACGTATTACTCATGCTTGCAAATTAATAATCATACAAACATGTTCGAATCGAATTACGAAAGTTCCGATTTAATTACCTCTTGTAGCGTGCGATTTCGACGAATCGAAATCCTAGAACGAGTCACGTACAAGCTGCAAATTACCAATCCACGGGGCTGCACCTCACGGCTGGACCAAGCTGATCCAGCAAGCAACGAGCGGCGACGAACGGCAGCAGCAGCGGCGGCGCGTGGCAGCGGCAGCGGCGGCGCGTGAGCGGCGTATCGGCGCGTGCGGCGGTGCGTGGATTCGTCGGGGCAGCAGCTCCTCTCCAATTAGGTTTCACCTCGTATATTTCGACCCACTCGAACTACAGCACTAGATGTAAACGAGTTAGATAACAACACGAATAAAACGAAGGAAAAAGAGGAGAAAACCGGTGGTGTTTCCGGCGGTGGTCGGCGGTGGCGCGGCGGAGATGCAACGGCCGAGAGGGGGGCTGAGCGGCTAGGGTTTTGGTGCTGAAAAATCTGATCTCAAACTCTTGTTTGAGGTCTATTTATACCTAGGGTTTTCAACCCTAGCGGGCTTAAGTCATTGGGCTTGACCCACTGATGCATTAAACCCATTCCCTCGTCGGCCTCGTTTCTAATAAACGATCGTTCACAAAATTATAAAAAAATTATATTTGTGACGAGCTCAAAGTCCTCGTCGATACGAGTGCCTCTTCGAAATTTCCAATTTCCAAAATTGGAAACTTCCACTTCAGTGGAGTTGCTAAATCGGGAAACTTCCCAATTTAGAAAGTTCACTTAATTCCGCATTTCTCTCTTTCTCCACGTTTATTCCAATTCGCAATTCACAATTACGAATCTTGGATTCAATCATATCGACATCCAATCGTTCAAAGATTAACACATTAATCTATGCTTGTTGTTATCAAGGATCTATATTACACGAGAAGTGTGACCCTCAATGGTTCAGGTGTATGCTAGCCGTGGGCTCACAACTCTTTGTGATTCGAACAACACATTGTTCTTATATGAACTCCTCCCAAGAGTCCCGATTAGAGTAAAACTCATTTTACCTAATCCCCGATCAAATCGGTGCCCAACGAATCAAGATTGGCGTCTAGCAACTACGCATCATGATTCCCTAGATACAAATGAAGTGCCTGCAAGAACCTTATGATATAGTTAGCGTACAGTACGATCCTTTTGTAGCACATGTCCCGATTGAACTAGAGGCATTGGTTCACCGAGACCTCTTATAAAGTTCAATAACCGTGCGCACGTTCTAGGTATTATAAATCCGTTCGTGTGCGACTTAGGGAAACACATTTCCCTAATCACCCCACTATCAACTCTGGCCAGAGATTCGATGGATTATAAACCGTCAGAACACACAGGACATCCATGACTACTCAAGCGCTCGAATCCCCTACTACAATGCACAGACTTCACACTAGATTTCGGATTGCACGAACGTTGGCCCTTGGAGCGGTCCGCGGTGGGACTCAGGGACAGGTCACGATACAATCGGTCCTCTAGTGAAGTCACGGTGATGTCTGGGTCTTAAGGACTAATGGTGTACAACTATATCTTAGAAACCTATTACTCGATGAATGAGAACCACTTATAGATTTCTAGGGCGAGGGAGTTCAGTGAACTCATCCAGTATGAGCACCCACTCAAGTATGCCGATGTCACAACACCGAGGACTGATGAGACGCAGTACACATACACTAAGTGCTAGTCTCAAAAGGGAAAGGCCGGTATCCTCATTATTGGCGTAACCCATCGACTAGGAACAAGGTTTAACAGTTACATTACATTGCTGAGTTATCTCACGATTCTACTAGATCAACTCACAGTAATAGAGTAACTCGTTAGGACTATATCTATGCTGCTTGCATGGGATAACAGATATAGAATGCCAAATAAGATATTTTATTATTACGAACGAAAAACGATTGTTTTATTACAAGGAAAAGAGAAAGACCACAACCACAAGTTGGCTTGTTGGTCACCTACTCTAACAATCTCCCACTTGACCTAAAGCCAACTACTCATAAATCTAAGTCCCATCGACTCTCGATGTTTCTCGTGGACTGATCCTGACAATGGCTTGGTGAAGGGATCTGCAATATTGTTCTCCGAGGTGACTCTGTCTAGCTTGACTTCACCTCTCTCTATGATCTCTCGGATCACATGGTATTTTCTCAACACGTGCTTCGACTTCTGATGAGCTCTTGGTTCCTTAGCTTGCGCTACGGCTCCGTTGTTATCGCAGTACAGCCGTACTGGATCGCTAGCGTTCGGAAACACACCCAACTCTTGGATGAATTTCCTAATCCATGACCCTTCCTTTGAAGCATCTGATGCTGCAATATATTCAGCCTCGGTGGTGGAATCAGCCGTTGTGCCTTGCTTGGAACTCTTCCAACACACGGCACCCCCGTTGACTTTGAATATATACCCCGAGTTTGACTTCGAGTCATCCACGTCCGATTGAAAACTAGAATCCGTGAAGCCTTCTATTTTCAACTCGGTATCCCCATAGACCAAAAACAAATCTCGAGTTCTTCGTAAGTACTTGAGAATGTCCTTCACAGCCTTCCAATGGGCTGGGCCGGGGTCGGACTGATATCTGCTTGTGACGCTCACAACATACGCAATATCAGGTCGTGTACATAGCATGCCATACATTATGCTTCCTATAGCGGATGCATAAGGTGTCCTTTTCATCTCCTCGATTTCCATTTGCGTTTGTGGACGCATGGATTTCGAGAGACGAACCCCATGGGACATTGGCAAGAATCCCTTCTTGGATTCTTCCATGCTAAACCGTTTAAGAACGGTGTCTATGTACATGGATTGGGACAAGCCAAGCAATCTCCTCGATCTATCTCTATAGATCCGTATTCCCAATACGTAGGATGCTTCTCCCAAATCCTTCATCGAGAAACGTGTGGATAACCATACTTTAGTCGACTGCAACATCCCTACATCATTCCCAATGAGTAGTATGTCATCAACATAAAGTACAAGGAAAGTCACTGCACTCCCACTAACCTTCTTGTAGACACAAGGTTCCTCCGGGTTTTTCACAAATTCAAACTCTTTGATAGTTGTGTCGAACCTTTTGTTCCAACTACGGGATGCTTGTCTCAATCCATAAATGGATCGCTGGAGTTTGCAAACCTTTTGCTCATCTCCAGAAGATATGAAGCCTTCCGGCTGCGCCATGTAAATTTCTTCCTCAATGTCCCCATTAAGGAAAGCGGTCTTCACATCCATTTGCCATATCTCGTAGTCATACCACGCAGAGATGGCCAGCAAAATCCTAATGGACTTAAGCATAGCAACTGGAGAGAAGGTTTCCTCATAGTCAACTCCTTGCTTTTGAGTATAACCCTTCGCTACCAATCTAGCCTTGTAGGTCGATACCTTTCCATCTACTCCAATTTTCTTCTTATAGATCCACTTGCAGCCTATGGGAACGATTCCCTCGGGTGGATCTACCAAGGTCCATACCTTGTTGGAGTACATAGAGTCCATTTCGGATTTCATGGCATTAAGCCAATGTCCCTTGTCTGTATCCGATACAGCTTCGTTGAAAGTTCTAGGATCACATCCTTGGTCAACTTCATCAACGAGGAATAACCTATCGGGCGCTCTCCGAACTCTTTCGGATCTACGCAGCGACGGTTCAGGAGGTATATTAGTGGTTTGTTGAATTGGTTCATTATCTGATTGTTGTGCTTGAACTTCAGATTGTGGTTCTCGAACTTCTTCGAGATCAACTACACTGCCCTTTCTATCCGATAGAAATTCTTTTTCAAGGAACACGGCATTTCTCGAGACGAACACCTTTGCCTCGGAAACATAGTAGAATTCGTATCCCATGGAATCCTCGGGATACCCCACAAAATAGCATAGGTCGGATTTTCTATCCAACTTATCTCCCACTAGCCGCTTCACGTAAGCGGGACAACCCCATATCCTAATATGTTTAAACGTGGGTTTCTTGGAGTGCCAAAGTTCATAAGGTGTGGAATCAACTGCTTTGGTATTAACCCTATTCAGCAAGTACACGGCAGTTAGGAGTGCATGACCCCACAGGTATGCCGGTAGCTCGGTGAACCCCATCATAGATCGAACCATGTCTAACAGTGTTCGATTCCGACGTTCGGAAACTCCATTAAGTTGAGGAGTTCCAGGAGGAGTCCATTGAGACAGAATCCCATTCTCTTTAAGATAGTCTATAAACTCAGTACTTAAGTATTCGCCACCACGATCGGATCGTAGTTTCTTAATACGTCTACCGAGTTGGTTTTCTACTTGGTGTCTAATATTTGAACCTTCAAAAGTTTCAGACTTATACTTCATTAAGTACACGAAACCATACCTAGAATAATCATCGGTAAAGGTAACGAAGTAGTTAAAACCACCCCTAGCACTAACGCTTAGTGGACCACACACGTCTGAATGGATCAAATCCAAAAGACCCTCGGCCCGTTCCATTTTCCCTTTGAAGGGAGTCTTGGTCATCTTTCCTTTAAGGCAGGATTCACAAGTTTGAAGTGATTTAACGTCCTCCAAGGAGAACATTCCTTCACTAAAAAACTTGTTCATCCTTCTCAAGGAAATGTGACCAAGTCGAGCGTGCCAAAGTTGTGCGGGGTTAAGACTTATATCTTTTCGTTTTGCTGATATAATGTTAATAGGTATTTCACTTGGATTCAGTTCATATAAGTTGTTTATAAGTTGTCCCTTACAAATCATATTTTGTTCCTTTTGTATAATGCAAATCGAATTTCCAAAAACAAAAGTAAAACCTTCATTATCCAAAACAGGAATAGAAATAAGGTTTCGAATAAGTGACGGAACAAATAAACAATTGTTCAAAACAATGGAAAAACTAGAATCCAAAACAGAAAGATAAATTGTCCCAATGGCTTCAGCAGCAACCCTTGCTCTGTTGCCCATTCTTAGGTAGGTCTCCCCCACATTAAGCTTCCTACTTCTTGTCATGAGCTCCAAATCATTACAAAGATCTGAGCCACAACCAGTATCCAATACCCAAGCAGAAGATTTAACGGACAAATTAACTTCAACTAAATACGTACCCTTTTCAGAACGTTTCTGATCGAGGTAAGCCTTGCAGTTGCGTCTCCTCTACTAGGAGCACAAGTTTCAGATTGCGAAACCAATCCAAATAGTTTGGACCGGTGAGTTTGTTTTGGTCGAGGATAGAGGAAAGGGGATGTTTGGACATTGTTGATGAGAAAATTTTAAGAAGACAATAATTAGAGTTTAGTTCGTAATAATCGTTACAATTAAAATTTTGGACTTTTATGTTTTAATTGTTCTCCCACTAATTTTATCGAATTCCACCACCCTCTAGCAGACAATCGAGAAAACTTATTTTTCTTTAATGGGCTTTAGGTCCAATAGCGCTAATGTAACCCGTAGTTAATCTATCCCGATTACATAAGCCTAAAGGTAGAGTACTATCAATCACATCACTATGTGACCCTAAAGATCGATTTACCTCACACTTGATAATGACCTAAGTTAATCTAGCGAATATCAAAATCTTCGTGTGTCAAGTCTAGCCTACCAATATGAGATGTCATAGATCCAACTATATCAAACTAATGCAATCCCTAGTTAATCTAGCCGACCACATTAATCCAACATAATTATATCTATGACCGTATCTCCATCTAATGTCAATTAAATTACAGCTTATCCCACAATAGCACTCCCCGCTAACACGGCTTACTGCACTATTATGAGAGGCTACACATAATTTAATTGTTGGTAGAAGGAAAGAAAAATTCAACAATTTGGTTTTTCTTTATAGCTTGATAATTATTCTTGATTAAGAATGAGGGATTTTGTTTTTAAATCTTATTAGCTCATCGGAAGTTTTAGGTTATGATCGTTTGTGATTCCTACAACTATGTTCTCTAGGTATGTGGAAACGCATATTGATCCTAAGAGAGACATACGATCATCATCGTACTTAATCACAATTATTCATCTCATGAATTAATTAATAAATACGATTAATTGCAAATATAATTAACGGACTTCTTTCATTCATAAATCATTCAAATAAGAATGAAGTCCATTAATTATTTGCCATCTAATTTGTGTTCCATTAATTAAACTAATTTAACGATTAAATTAAATAATTAATCCAACACCATTCTTTGAATTCAAATTAAATTAATGGATCAATTATCTAATTGGGTTTAATTGATAAATAATTTCAAAAATTAAAAATCAATTAATTTTAATATTAATCTCAGAAAATCAATAAAAGAATTTTTTTTTTTTTTTTTTTTTTTTTTGTTGTCGCTGACCGGACCGGTCGGACCGGTTCGACCGGGCCGGTTCGGTCAGCTGAAAAACAGCAGCAAAAATCGATTTTTAAAAATTTTATATTTTCTGAAATATTCAAAATATTAATTAATATTAAACCACCCAATTTGATAACACCAAAAATTCAACAATTCAACAAATCGAAGCATGCTCTCGAAAACGATAAACACGTTGACAAATAAACGATTAACCCGTGGCTCTGATACCACTGTTGGGGATCGTGCATGTATACGCAGCGGAATTTAAAATTTTTATATCGAACTAGTTTCGATTACATGCAATACTAATCACATAGTCAACGTACCTTAACGCTTCCGCCATACATATGGTAATTTTCGATTTAATTGAAAAATACATAAAACCGAAAAATCACGAAACATGCTTATGCTTCATATCATAAAATCAAAACATGTAATCACGTATTACTCATGCTTGCAAATTAATAATCATACAAACATGTTCGAATCGAATTACGAAAGTTCCGATTTAATTACCTCTTGTAGCGTGCGATTTCGACGAATCGAAATCCTAGAACGAGTCACGTACAAGCTGCAAATTACCAATCCACGGGGCTGCACCTCACGGCTGGACCAAGCTGATCCAGCAAGCAACGAGCGGCGACGAACGGCAGCAGCAGCGGCGGCGCGTGAGCGGCGTATCGGCGCGTGCGGCGGTGCGTGGATTCGTCGGGGCAGCAGCTCCTCTCCAATTAGGTTTCACCTCGTATATTTCGACCCACTCGAACTACAGCACTAGATGTAAACGAGTTAGATAACAACACGAATAAAACGAAGGAAAAAGAGGAGAAAACCGGTGGTGTTTCCGGCGGTGGTCGGCGGTGGCGCGGCGGAGATGCAACGGCCGAGAGGGGGGCTGAGCGGCTAGGGTTTTGGTGCTGAAAAATCTGATCTCAAACTCTTGTTTGAGGTCTATTTATACCTAGGGTTTTCAACCCTAGCGGGCTTAAGTCATTGGGCTTGACCCACTGATGCATTAAACCCATTCCCTCGTCGGCCTCGTTTCTAATAAACGATCGTTCACAAAATTATAACAAAATTATATTTGTGACGAGCTCAAAGTCCTCGTCGATACGAGTGCCTCTTCGAAATTTCCAATTTCCAAAATTGGAAACTTCCACTTCAGTGGACTTGCTAAATCGGGAAACTTCCCAATTTAGAAAGTTCACTTAATTCCGCATTTCTCTCTTTCTCCACGTTTATTCCAATTCGCAATTCACAATTACGAATCTTGGATTCAATCATATCGACATCCAATCGTTCAAAGATTAACACATTAATCTATGCTTGTTGTTATCAAGGATCTATATTACACGAGAAGTGTGACCCTCAATGGTTCAGGTGTATGCTAGCCGTGGGCTCACAACTCTTTGTGATTCGAACAACACATTGTTCTTATATGAACTCCTCCCAGGAGTCCCGATTAGAGTAAAACTCATTTTACCTAATCCCCGATCAAATCGGTGCCCAACGAATCAAGATTGGCGTCTAGCAACTACGCATCATGATTCCCTAGATACAAATGAAGTGCCTGCAAGAACCTTATGATATAGTTAGCGTACAGTACGATCCTTTCGTAGCACATGTCCCGATTGAACTAGAGGCATTGGTTCACCGAGACCTCTTATAAAGTTCAATAACCGTGCGCACGTTCTAGGTATTATAAATCCGTTCGTGTGCGACTTAGGGAAACACATTTCCCTAATCACCCCACTATCAACTCTGGCCAGAGATTCCATGGATTATAAACCGTCAGAACACACAGGACATCCATGACTACTCAAGCGCTCGAATCCCCTACTACAATGCACAGACTTCACACTAGATTTCGGATTGCACGAACGTTGGCCCTTGGAGCGGTCCGCGGTGGGACTCAGGGACAGGTCACGATACAATCGGTCCTCTAGTGAAGTCACGGTGATGTCTGGGTCTTAAGGACTAATGGTGTACAACTATATCTTAGAAACCTATTACTCGATGAATGAGAACCACTTATAGATTTCTAGGGCGAGGGAGTTCAGTGAACTCATCCAGTATGAGCACCCACTCAAGTATGCCGATGTCACAACACCGAGGACTGATGAGACGCAGTACACATACACTAAGTGCTAGTCTCAAAAGGGAAAGGCCGGTATCCTCATTATTGGCGTAACCCATCGACTAGGAACAAGGTTTAACAGTTACATTACATTGCTGAGTTATCTCACGATTCTACTAGATCAACTCACAGTAATAGAGTAACTCGTTAGGACTATATCTATGCTGCTTGCATGGGATAACAGATATAGAATGCCAAATAAGATATTTTATTATTACGAACGAAAAACGATTGTTTTATTACAAGGAAAAGAGAAAGACCACAACCACAAGTTGGCTTGTTGGTCACCTACTCTAACAATTATAATGATTCCGAAAATGTAATCGTTACAGTTTTCCGATCATCGAATTGAGAGAGATGAGCAAGTAAAAGAACTAACGAACTTAATCTGTTGGGCCCGGTCCAACTTAAGCCCGTTAGGGTTTTATGCAAGACATATAAATACTTGATTTATAGGTCTTGCATACACATAACTAAGAGAACACACGTTCATAACCCTAGCCGCTGCCTCTCTCGATCAGCCACCCTCTCCCACGACCACCACCACCGCGCCGTCGCCGGAAATTCGCCGGAACCGGCCACCCGTGGGTCGATCTCTTTCGTAGATCGAAGTATACGACGTGAAATCCAAGAGGAGGAAGATTGAAGAATCGAAGATGCGAGAAGGCAATTCTGAAAAACTGCTCTCGGATTTTCTGTGCTGTCCAGCGAGAAAATTCGCCATAAATCAACCGGTGATCAGATGGACGT
Source organism: Erythranthe guttata (assembly GCF_000504015.1). The sequence goes on from NW_012192830.1 coordinate 1,289,699, forward strand.
GAAATTTTGACAGAAGCTTCACGACTCATAAATATACATTCTTCCTGAAGGAATTGTCAATCCAGTAAATAAGAATAGAGATATTCAAGTCGGAGAAAGGCTGTAATTTCAGATCAGTAAACAGGTTGGGTCAATAGGAGTGGGAAGAGCAGTTGGCCATCTTCTCGAGTCTTCGTTCGATTGATGCTTCAAGGACAGCACGTGAATCACACGCGCCGCCGTAGCTTGGATCATCGCCGTTGCTGCCCCGGATTGCACGGATTGGTTTCCGTGGCAATCTAGCTTTGCTTAGTGCGCCTACCTCAAGCTTCAAGAGGTAATGTTACGAATCTCATGTTTCGATTCGTTTACGTTTAAACTAAATATTCATGTTTGCTTTCGTATGATTTTATGTGATTATGTGAAATCATATTTTTATTGGGAGCATGTTATTTGATTTAAACGCAAGCATGCTAGTTGATTTAATTTCGATTAAGTAATTAAGCATGTATGTTGTTTTTAATTTCGCTGGAAGCGCAAAGGTACGCAATTAATTGTTTATAATCATCGGGCATGTGTTTATGTGTTTTAAAGTTGTTTAAATCGCATAAAGTTTTTGTTTTCCGCTGCGTACACGTGCCCGAAACCCAACATAATATACCTCCTGAACCGTCGCTGCGTAGATTCGAAAGAGTTCGGAGAGCGCCCGATAGGTTACTCCTCGTTGATGAAGTTGACCAAGGATGTGATCCTAGAACTTTCAACGAAGCTGTATCGGATACAAACAAGGGACATTGGCTTAATGCCATGAAATCCAAAGTGGACTCTATGTACTCCAACAAGGTATGGACCTTGGTAGATCCACCCGAGGGAATCGTTCCCATAGGCTGCAAGTGGATCTATAAAATGAAAATTGGAGTAGATGGAAAGGTATCTACCTACAAGGCTAGATTGGTAGCGAAGGGTTATACTCAAAAGCAAGGAGTTGACTATGAGGAAACCTTCTCTGCGTGGTATGACTACGAGATATGGCAAATGGATGTGAAGACCGCTTTCCTTAATGGGGACATTGAGGAAGAAATTTACATGGCGCAGCCGGAAGGCTTCATATCTTCTGGAGATGAGCAAAAGGTTTGCAAACTCCAGCGATCCATTTATGGATTGAAACAAGCATCCCGTAGTTGGAACAAAAGGTTCGACACAACTATCAAAGAGTTTGAATTTGTGAAAAACCCGGAGGAACCTTGTGTCTACAAGAAGGTTAGTGGGAGTGCAGTGACTTTCCTTGTACTTTATGTTCATGACATACTACTCATTGGGAATGATGTAGGGATGTTACAGTCAACTAAAGTATGGTTATCCACACATTTCTCGATGAAGGATTTGGGAGAAGCATCCTACGTATTGGGAATACGAATCTATAGAGATAGATCGAGGAGATTACTTGGCTTGTCCCAATCCATGTACATAGACACCGTTCCTAAACGGTTTAGCATGGAAGAATCCAAGAAGGGATTCTTGCCAATGTCCCATGGGGTTCGTCTCTCGAAATCTATGCATCCTCCAACGCAAATGGAAATCGAGGAGATGAAAAGGACACCTTATGCATCCGCTATAGGAAGCATAATGTATGGCATGCTGTGTACACGACCTGATATTGCGTATGCTGTGAGCGTCACAAGCAGATATCAGTCCGACCCCGGCCCAGCCCATTGGAAGGCTGTGAAGGACATTCTCAAGTACTTGCGAACAACTCGAGATTTGTTTTTGGTCTATGGGGATACCGAGTTGAAATTAGAAGGCTTCACGGATTCTAGTTTTCAATCAGACGTGGATGACTCGAAGTCGAACTCGGGGTATATATTCAAAGTCAACGGGGGTGCCGTGTGTTGGAAGAGTTCCAAACAAGAGACGAGGGCTGATTCCACCACCGAGGCTAAATATATTGCAGCATCAGATGCTTCAAAGGAAGGGTCATGGAGTAGGAAATTCATCCAAGAGTTGGGTGTATTTCCGAACGCTAGCGATCCAGTACGGCTGTACTGCGATAACAATGGAGCCGTAGCGCAAGCTAAGGAACCAAGAGCTCATCAGAAGTCGAAGCAAGTGTTGACAAAATACCATGTGATCCGAGATAATCATAGAGAGAGGTGAAGTCAAGCTAGACAGAGTCACCTCGGAGGACAATATTGCAGATCCCTTCACCAAGCCATTGTCAGGATCAGTCCATGAGAAACATCGAGAGTCGATGGGACTTAGATTTATGAGTAGTTGGCTTTAGGTCAAGTGGGAGATTGTTAAAGTAGGTGACCTACAAGCCAACTTGTGGCTGTGGTCTTTCTATTTTTCCTTGTAGTAAAACGATCGTTTTTCGTACGTAATAATAAAATATTTCATTTGGCATTCTATATCTCTTATCCCATGAAAAAAGCATAGATATAGTCCTAACGAGTTACTCTATTACTGTGAGTTGATCTAGTAGAATCGTGAGATAACTCTGCAATGTAACGTTACTGTTAAACCTTGTCCCTAGTCGATGGGTTACACCAATAATGATGATACCGGCCTTTCCCTTTTGAGACTAGAACTTAGTGTATGTGTACTGCGTCTCATCTGTCCTCGATGTTGTGACATCGGCATACTTGAATGGGTGCTCATACTGGATGAGTGCATTGAACTCCCTCGCCCTAGAAATCTATAAGTGGTTCTCATTCATCGAGTAATAGGTTTCTAAGATATAGTTGTACACCATTAGTCCTTAAGACCCAGACATCACCGTGACTTCACTAGAGGACTGATCGTATCGTGACATGTCCGTGACTCCCACAGCGGACCACTACAAGGGCCAACGTTCGTGCAATCCGAAATCTAGTGTGAAGTTTGTGCATTGTAGTAGGGGATTCGAGCGCTTGAGTAGTCATGGATGTCCTGTGTGTTCTGACGGTTTATAATCCAAGGAATCTCTGGCCAGAGTTGATAGTGGGGTGATTAGGGAAATGTGTTTCCCTAAGTCACACACAAACAAATTTATAATACCTAGAACGTTCGCACGGTTATTGAACTATATAAGAGGCCTCGGTGAACCAATGCCTCTAGTTCAATCAGGACATGTGTAGCGAAGGGATCGTACTGTACGCTAACTATATCATAAGGTTCTTGCAGGCACTTCACTTGTATCTAGGGAAACATGATGCGTAGTTGCTAGACGCCAATTATGATTCGTTGGGCACCTATTTGATCGGCGATTAAGTAAAATGAGTTTTACTCTAATCGGGACTCTTGGGAGAAGTGCGTATAAGAACAATGTGTTGTTCGAATCACAAAGAGTTGTGAGCTGTTGGGTGCTAAATACCAACACGCAAGTGCACGTATCGCAAACAAGTAGTAAAGTAGACTCGTGAGAGTCGGATGTCGATCCCACAGGGAATACTCAAATTATCTAATCCTAAGTACCAAATTCTAACAATTATGATTTTTATCCAGCCTACGCAAAGTTGTCAAATAAAATCAATTAAACAATTAAACTATTTATGAAAGCAAGTAAACACGAGAAAATATCAATAAAAACGGACCAAGGATTTTATCTTCCCCTTATGCAAGAACTGCTCACCCAAAACCCCTCAATTATGAAATATATGATTCATGATTATTAACCCGAGACACTAATTTACTTCATAACCCGCTGTCGCTTGTATTATGAGTCTATTATTCATAAACGGTTCACTATATGTCTATGCAAAAAAATTATGAATAAAGCATTAACTAACAAGTCTCGTGAATGGTTACCTAAGGTGATATCTGTATGTCTACGACACCACATGCAATTGACACACTCATCCGGTGAAAACTACTCGAAGGTTCTTATACTTACCGTCTAATTATCAAAATATCTCTGTCGAGTCAATCCCAATAATCACAGATAAAGCACATAAATTGATCAAGTAAATGCATTAACAATCATAACAAGAATAAGAAATAATCATAAAATCATAATTGCATAATCTCAAGAAAACGGGTTCACCATCCCCACATAGGGTTCCAACAAAATCCTAGATTAAAAAACTTAGCTACTCATGTTCTCTACGAAAAACATAATAAAAATATAAAAAGACACACATTAAGAAAAGATAGATAAAATAAGAATTGTGATGAAGATTTGTCAATTCTCCGTCTTCGATTCTTCGTTCTCTCGCTCCTCTCGCTCCAAGATTGTGTCAAAAGTCCTCTAATTCGTGCTTGGTTTGGGCTTAAATAGATGTCCCAACTTGGTAGATGATTTTAGGTTTCCTTGTGTGATTAAAAGTCCAAAATTGTCTCCAGCGTGTTTAGGCACGGCCGCGCGAAAATTAGTGCAATTCTCACACGGCCGCGCGAGAATCGCCGAAACCTTCTGCCCCAGTTCTGTTGTTGGCACGCCCGTCCCATTTTTTGGCGTAAATTTGGGACGGCAGTCCCGTGCTAATTTTGTCAGATTTTTGATTATTTCACTTTTGGCCCATATTTTCTCCAAAACTGCAGTTCTGACCCCATACTTTTCCAATTCTTCAATTTGTACCTAAAATACAATAAATCAACTTTTTAAGCATCAATTATCATTAAATCACACCAAAAGCTCAAATAAAAAGATACGATAAAGTGTAAAAATATACACTTAACACACCCCCAAACTTGATCTTTTGTTTGTCCTCAAGCAAAAACTAGCAACTTTCACAGCAACACTCTCAACAAATGCCTCACATCACATAGATTAATGGTCAACTTTCATTTTTTTAGAACTTGCAATTATCATAACAATTCTAAAAAAATTACAAGCTCGTAATTCGAAGATACGTATTCACTCACCATTGCTAAAAACCACAAACCATGCTATCGCTTCAAGTATCCCATATTTGTACATTAAAAATGTGACACCCCCTAGAATACGTATAGCAAACCGAGAGGGTTTGCCAGGCACGGAAGCTTTGAAGATATTATTTAAGTGTTTGGGTATGTGGGTAAGGGGTTTAGAAAACCTATTTCATACTATTACTATTTCCTTTGAGGTTCGGGATTTAAGGACGGAGACGGCTTCGGGAAATGTTTCGGCGAAGTGATTTAGTGGAATGGTGGAGTGTACGCCCAATTACCCAATAATTGCGTAATATAAACTTCTATGTGGTGTCACCTTGATAGAACATAGGAAAAGAATTAAAGTCCATAATTAAAACTACATATTAAATAAATGGACCATAGTTTAACAAAAAGGGGCCCACATTTGGAGAACTTAGTCTCCTCTACCACGGATAATAATACACGTGAGCTACTATAGAAATCGTAATTGTCCTAAGGACAATGTACACAAAAGATAGCACTACTAGCAACATAAGTAGATCCTCCATACGAACAAAAACCCGGAATCGTCCTCTCGAAACGTCGACTAGTCCAATCCGGTGGAGTGAGTAGTACTAGTACCTGCAAACGGAGAATATCTATATGAGCTAACAAAGCTCAGTAAGGTTATCGAAAGATAACGAGAATTTAAAAATATAGTCGTACTACATATACTATATAATAATAGCACAAGCGCAACAACAATTAGCACAATTTACATTCTAGTACATATAGTTCATTTACTATATAACATAAGAAATCTTCATTTTATCGGATCCGATGAGAAATCAACTTCTTTACTTAGAACATGAGAAGATTATTCTGAGCCCGTTTTGGTGGAATCAAACCACTCAACTGTAGTATCTATGGTTGGAATACCGGCCCCCCGTATCCTTTCTCATCCTTTCTAAGTATTTCATTAATTTCCCCAATTTATTTTACTTAATTACAAAATGGCACGGCCGAAGTATTAAGAATTTCGGTTGAGCACATACAGTTATCAATATTCCACAATAGCCCATAAGAAATATAAAAGTCACAAAACATCACAAATATCAATCAAGTGACAATTAGACACATATTTCACAAAAGATTAAACATGATCAAATTGTGAATTCTCACATATTCATCCAAGAATATAACACACACTTATTAAAGATTAATCTATCTTCGATCTTTCCCTAAACTGCCTAATATCAATTAAAATTCAAAATCAAGGAACCATATTAGTTGTGGAGGTTTCGGGTTTTCAGCACAACACCCCATAACTTCTGAAAATTACAGTTCTGCCCCCAAAGTTCAAGACTCACACATGCAATATACTCTAAAGTTCAAAAATTCATACTTTTATGAAAATTGACCCTTAACTTAGCTTAAATTTCAGATCAATGCAGAAAACTCAGTTGAACTTAATTTGATGCCGAATTTTCGGAAATTACATAATTCACCCTAGTTTCTCTAGATTTAGACATGCAAGACCTCTAAAATGCACAATTCACCCTTTTCTAGTAAGACCCCTTTAAAACTGAATATTACACTTTACTAAATGCTGGAAAACAGACCTGGAAATCAAATTGAAACCAATTCTTCGAAAATTACAGATTTACCCCAAAACTCTTTCAAATTCCACATGCAACAACACTATGATTTCAAAATCCACTTTTTCATGAAAATCCCCCAAAATTCGAAATCTTAATTTAAAAATGCAGAAAACGAAGCTAAGATATTAACTTATGCAGCAACTTTGAAAATTCCATTTTTCACCCCAAAACTTTTAGATCCATACATGCAAAACCACTAGAAGTTCCAAAAATTACTCTTTTCTTAAAAACCTTTCTCAAGCTGAAATTTTAGTTCAATAAATGTTAAAAACCAGTTTTGAAAACTTAGATGAGACTGACTTTTCACAAATTACAGATCTGGCCCGAAAATATGCCGATTTACACATGCAACCCCAAAACTTTTCCAATTTCAATCTTTTTCACAATTCTTCGAAAGAACCGAACATCTATGAAGGAAATCGACTCAATCTACCATTTAAGACCTCTGATCATACATGCAATAACATAAATCCTACGGATTAACCACAAGAAACAATTTAAATGCAAGAACAACACAAATAAGAATTAGGGGTGTCTTTTAATTAATTTCGAAGTTTTTTTCCCTTTTTATTACTTGATACCTCCATTTGCAGCAAGGATTTCGATTCCTTACCTTGAAAAACAGAAAGGAAAAAGCTAGATGAAAAGGGAAAGGTTCTTGGGAGCCTTCAAGGAAAAACCGAAAGTTAGAAAGGGAAAAAACGAAGAAGAAGAAGAAGAAGAAGAAGAACTTGAAAATGGCGGAGTCTTACCTTCTTCAAGCTTGCAGATTTAACCAAGCTACCTTAATGTGGAAAGATACCGTGTAGATTTCTAGGTGAGAAGTGTTTTCATTTGTGAAGGGGCACCATGTATTTATAGCATTTTTTGAGTATTCAAGTGCAAGGGTGAGATAGGGAATTCTCATGGTTGGTTTGATAAATATCTTGCTGAGTTTGAAGAGGGGTTCAAGCTTGGTGGTGCCGGTGGAAATGGTGGTTTCGGAGGTGAAGAAAGAAAGGCAAAAAAATGGAGAGAGAGAGGGGGTATGTTGCAGCCGAAATGGTGAGGGAGAGAGAGACTCTTGGACTTCTTACGGAGCATGCTTGACATGGAGTGTAGGAGTGGTTTAGTAGGGGTTAGGCTAGGCTTTAGGATAATCATTTTAATTTCAAATTATTTAATAATCCACCCCTAATTACACACACACACATACACGGCACACGCATATACTTATGCTACATTATATACTATAATAATTCCTAATATGCATGCATAATTACCGAAACACATAGGCACATAAGGTCACGTAATAAATTTGATATCTAATAATTCGGATATCACTATTTCACGTATAGCCCTAATTTGGTAAAATCTAGCATTTACGTGACTGGAGGTTTTTCGGTTTAGAAATTATCGTGTTTTGAACACGTGGGGTGTTACAAAAAATGGAGAAAATTTATACTTACATAATAATATTCAACTCCAAAGACTCACCAAATTTCTCTACTCGGCTAGTATCAAATAATTGAGCTATTGGGATCATTGGGACTTTTTGGCTTTCAAATGTTAGGCTTTTGGTACAAGGTAGAAAATATGGGTAAAAGTGGCTACTCTTCTCCTTTCATCTCGCAATTAGTCACTAAGAGTTGCACTTAACGGAATTTTTAACTCTCGTTCTCGACTAGAGATGTTTTCCCTAAGATTTAGCTTTTGGAATTATTGCTTCACCTCGAAGGACTTATAACCTAACTCGATTTTGTTAAGAGTTCAAAATTCTCCACTTTTGCTCTTAACATGATGGTTCGAGTATTTACTTCAAAATCTTTCTCAAGTCCTTTCTTCCCCTTCTATTCTAACTTTCTTGTTCTTCTCTTTTTTTTTTCTTTTTTTTTCTCCTTTTTTTTTTTTTTTTTTTTTATTGAGAAGAAGACGAAAAACATAACAAATATTCAACTAAACTCCAAGGGATAATTTATCAAGAAATCTCCATCTAATCTACCACTTTATTTCGGCTAAAAGAAAGAACATCGTTTCTCCAAGGCTCAATCAAGGTTCGAATGATAAAAATTTAAAGGTAGGCTTGAAAGGCTCAAACGGTTCAAAGATGGCCCAAATCACTTCCCAAATTGCTCAACAATTTAACATTTCACTTTTTAAATTCCTAAGGCAAGTTCTAAAACCGAAAGCATATGATATAGCATAAATTTATACCAAGTTTTAAAACACAAAACTTTCAACCAAAGCAAGGCATAATTCGTGATTCCTAACAATGACTCCTTCCTACGACACTTTGAATCAAAAGCTCACCAAAATTCAATCACAATCAAGATAAAGCAAGCAATTTCATCATTAAACATCAACCATCTTTCATCATCATCATTCATCGAAGCATTTATCTCAACACAATATTTTTTTTTTTTTCGAAAGCAATAAAATAACTAAAATAAAAAAAATCCTAAGGCATGCAAACTAAAAATTAAAGAACATAAAACAAGTAATTTTCCACCCCCAAACTTAAAATTTACATTGCCCTCAATGTAATTAACACAAAGTTTAAGGATAGAATACACCTGACTTAGTCGACATGGCCATCTCCGGGCAGCTGAAATTTTCGCCTTTATTTTGCTTCTGTTGAGCTTCGCACGGCCGTGTGAGATTATAGGGTATTTTTCGCGCGGCCGTGCGCAATTCAAAAGTTGGGCAGTAGCCTGCTGTTTCTCGGACGGCCGTGCGAGAATTCAGTGTCAATTCTGCACGGCCGCGCCCCTTCTCAATTTTGGGCAGTAGCCTCTCCAATTCTCAGACGGCCGTGCCAATTTTCAATTATTTTTTTTCGCATGGCCGCGCCCGTCGCCGATTTTATACAGTAGCACCTCGATAATCTCACACAGCCGTGTGAGATTTCTGCTTTTTCCTTGCACGGCCGTGTGAATAGTTACAAAAATTGCAATTTGACCCTTGAATAATAAAAATTTCTTATTTCGTTAATGTGCATGCTTTTAAAAAAATAATAATAAATAAATAAATAAAAACTGAGACTAACAAAAAATAAAAGAAAGAAAAACGAAATCTCGGGTTGCCTCCCGAGAAGCGCTAAGTTTACAGTCTTCAGCCGGACTTTGTCCCTGCTCTTCAATTCCTTAGCTTTTGAACCCATCTCCTTACTTCCTTTTAGAGAAAGTCTTGAATAAATGGGTTGATCCGATTCTTCTTTCGACTGGTTTGCTTAGGAATGCCCTTGAATTTATTCTTCTTGATGTCATGAGGCTTGCCAACATTGTCTTTTATCACGGTGTTTTGAGTATGTGTTGTAACCAACTCAACCTTTTTCTTTTGTTTTCCTACATGCACATTAGTATCCACAAAAAAATTTAAATCATGTAATTTAACAGGAAAAAGTTTAGAATCACTTACCTCATCAAGAAGATAACATCCATTAGCCGTAATAGGCTTTTCATCCACCCGGTACACCTTGAAGATCACTGTTTCGTCCCCCACACTCATTCTTAGCCCTCTCTTTCCTACATAAATAATTGACCTACCGGTTGCTAAGAAGGGGCGTCCTAAGATAAGGGGAATATTTTCATCTTCCTCTATGTCTAGTACTAGAAAATCGGCCGGGAGTATAAACTTAACTACCTTGACCAATACATCCTCCACTATACCTAAAGGGTGAGTAAAAGATCTATCGGCTAGCTGCAAGGTCACGGAAGTGGGCTTAATTTCTCCTAAATTCAATTTCTCATAAATTGATAACGGCATTAAATTTACGCTCGCCCCTTGATCACACAATGCCCGCCCAAAATACCTAGTACCTATTGTGCATGGAATGGTACAACTCCCCGGATCTCTAAGCTTCGGTGGAATTTTATTTGCAAGGATAGCACTACTTTGCTCATTGAGGTCTATGATTGCTGCACACTCCGGAAGCCTCATCTTCTTCGATACAAGTTCCTTTATAAACTTAACCCAATTCGGCATATGCTTAAGTGCCTCAACAAAAGGAATATTAACATGCAACTTTTTAAGATAATCCAAAAATAACTGAAATTGCATATCAAGCTTGGAGTTTTGAAAACGTTGAGGGAAGGGTACCTTGGGAGTAGATTCACTTACTGCGATCTTTGTGTTGCTTCGCCTGACCTCGGTCTTTTCTTTGGGCTCCTCTACAATAGGCGGTGGTGCAACGGACTTTTTAGGAGCTTCCTCTGATTGTCTCCCATTTCGCAAAGTTACTGCATTGCACTGCTCGATGTTGCTCTTTCGAGGATCTTCCGTATTTGATGGCAGTGCTCCCGACGGCCTCGCGTTTCGCTGGGTTGCAAGTTGACCCATCTGTGTTTCCAAATTTGGAATGGAAGCTTGCGTTGATGTCATAAATTGAGCTAAGATGTTTGCGACATCTCCACCTTGAGGTGGAGCTTGAGGCGGATTTTGGAATCCGGGAGCTGTCCTTTGTCCTTGTTGATTTCCTCCCCATCTAAAGTTGGGGTGATCTTTCCATCCCGGATTATAAGTGTTTGAGTACGGGTTCCTTTGTTGTCGATTGGTTTCATTCACGTAATTTAGCGACTCCGTTTCTTCTAAGCACCGGTCGGGACCTTGGATTGCATGGACTTGCTGAGTCTGCAAAGCTGCTACTTGCTTTGATAGTTTTTCTAACTGGGCGGTGATTGCGGTGACCCCGTCTAACTCTAAAATTCCTCCCGTCTTATTGGCTCCGCTATTTGACCGGTCCGATGCCCGCATGTATTTGTTCCTTGCGATCCGCTCCAAAAGTTCGTAAGCTTCGTCATATGTCAAGCTCATGTACATACCGCCAGCTGCTGAATCGAGCACTGTTCTCGAATTATCTTGCAATCCATCATAAAATATTTGAAGTTGCCCCCACTCTTGAAGGCCGTGATTCAGGCATCTCCGAATTAATTGTTTGAATCGCTCCCGCGTCTCGAACAACGCTTCACCGGCTTCTTGTAAGAAGTTTTGTATTTCTCTCCGGATTGTCTCAGTTTTGGTTGGGGAGTTGTACGTATTCATGAAGAGTTGTGCTAGCTAGGGCCAAGACGAGATGGAATGCGGTGCACGAGTTTGTAGCCATTCTCCTGCGGCTCCTTGAAGAGAGTGCTTGAAGAGGCGGAGCTGCAGTGCTTCCGGCGACACTCCGTTCATCTTATGCGAATCACACGTTTCGAGGAAGTTGACCAAGTGGAGATGCGGATCTTCATGAGCTAATCCGCTGAATAACCCATTGTTTTGGAGCATAGTAAGTAGTCCCGCTCGAATTTCAAAATTTTTGGCTTCAATGGGGGGCTGCTGGATGCTTGATTGAAACCCATTGAGTGTTGGAACGGTGTACTCATGCAATGCTCGTTGAGGAGGTGGTGGATTAATTAGCTGACGTTGCTCTTGTTCGTTGACGATCTCTCCTGCCGCATTCAGTAAGCGCCCTTGGTCATCTCCCCTACGATTATTCTCTTCTTCCATTCGCATAAAAAGTACCTAAACAAAAATAATAAAAATAAAATAAGCAAATAAAATTGTAAAATAAAATAAATAAAACGGCTGAAGTAAGAAAAATTGCTTAAATTTGATATTAGAATAAATAGATAATATAGTCGTATTTCCCGGCAACGGCGCCAAAAACTTGTTGGGTGCTAAATACCAACACGCAAGTGCACGTATCGCAAATAAGTAGTAAAAGTAGACTCGTGAGAGTCGGATGTCGATCCCACAGGGAATACTCAAATTATCTAATCCTAAGTACCAAATTCTAACAATTATGAGTTTTATCCAGCCTACGCAAAGTTGTCAAATAAAATCAATTAAACAATTAAACTAATTATGAAAGCAATTAAACACGAGAAAATATCAATAAAAACGGACCTAGGATTTTATCTTCCCCCTATGCAAGAACTGCTCACCCAAAACCCCTCAATTATGAAATATATGATTCATGATTATTAACCCGAGACACTTATTTACTCATAACCCGCTGTCGCGTGTTTTATGAGTCTATTAATCATAAACGGTTCACTATATGTCTATGCAAACAAATTATGAATAAAGCATTAACTAACAAGTCTCGTAAATGGCTACCTAAGGTGATATCTGTATGTCTACGACACCACATGCAACTGACACACTCATCCGGTGAAAACTACTCGAAGGTTCTTATACTTACCGTCTAATTATCAAAATAGCTCTGTCGAGTCAATCCCAATAATCACAGATAAATCACATAAATTGATCAAGTTCATGCACTAACAATCATAACAAGTATAAGAAATAATCATAAAATCATAATTGCATAATCTCAAGAAAACGGGTTCACCATCCCCACATAGGGTTCCAACAAAATCCTAGATTAAAAAACTTAGCTACTCATGTTCTCTACGAAAAACATAATTAAAATATAAAAAGACACAAATTAAGAAAAGATAGATAAAAGAAGAATTGTGATGAAGATTTGTCAATTCTCCGTCTTCGATTCTTCGTTCTCTCGCTCCTCTCGCTCCAAGATTGTGTCAAAAGTCCTCTAATTCGTGCTTGGTTTGGGCTTAAATAGATGTCCCAACTTGGTAGATGATTTAATGTTTCCTTGTGTGATTAAAAGTCCAAAATTGTCTCCAGCGTGTTTTGGCACGACCGCGCGAAAATCAGTGCAATTCGCACACGGCCGCGCGAGAATCGCCGAAACCTTCTGCCCAGTTCTCCTGTTTGCACGGCCGTCCCATTGTTAGGTGTAAATTTAGGACGGCCGTCCCGTGCTAATTTCGTCAGATTTTTGATTATTTCACTTTTGGCCCATATTTTCTCCAAAACTGCTGTTCTGACCCCATACTTTTCCAATTCTTCAATTTGTACCTAAAATACAATAAATCAACTTTTTAAGCATCAATTATCATTAAATCACACCAAAAGCTCAAATAAAAAGATACGATAATGTGTAAAAATATACACTTAACATGAGCCCACGACTAGCATACACCTGAACCATTGAGGGTCACACTTCTCGTGTAATACGGATCCTGGATAACAATGAGCATAGGTTAAAATGTTAATCTTTGCAAAGTTGGAGGTCAATATGATTGAGTCCAAGATTCGTGATTGTGGATTACGAGTCGGAATAAACGTAGAGAAAGAGAGATGTAAAACACAAAATCTACCAATTAAACGACAAATATAAATTAATCTAAAATCAATCTGAGAAAAAGTGAACGTATTTAGTGCAATTTCTACTCTCAACAATGTTTTTTGATCGAGTGGTTCTTATACGTGTTTGTTGATGCGTTCATGTACTAGTATTGTAGTTCGTGTTTTCTTGATCGTTGTTGCAAATGCACTTTTGCACGAGTACTTTTATGCATGGTGTTTTACGTGTCGTTTGTGCATGACGTTTTGAGCTAGTGTATATGTGCATGTTTGTTCATGGGTATTCATGTCCTAGTATTGTAGTGGGTGTTTTCATGACCTTTTTTACGAATGCACTTTATCCCTGGTATATTTCTTAATGCTTTTGTACTTTTACTTTTGTGCATATGTTTTTGAGGCAGTGTTTTTGTGTATGTTTCTTATTGCGTATTCAATTCCTAGTATTGTAGTTCGTATTTTCATGAACCTTTATTGTATCCTATTTTGACCATACTTGGGTTCGATCTAGGGAATATTTATTGAGATAGGAAATGTAACCCATTGAATTAGCTTTACAATGCCGCTAGAATCACATTATTTGGAGTCCGGATGAGAGATATATGCTCGACATAATGGACATTGCAAATGATGTTGAGGGATTCCTTATTCCAATTCAATTTTATTTTCTTAATTGCAACGATTTCGTTTCTTTTTTATCATTTTTTCTTCATGGACACCTAATTTTCGATTTCCACCAATAAAAAACAAAATCTACAAATTACAACAAATATAAATTAATTTAAAAAATAATTCACGTAGAAGTAAATGTATTGACTGTAATTTCTTAACTCAACAATGTCTTTTTGAGCAAGTGGTTTTGTACATGATTGTTGATGCGATTTAAAATTCCTGTATTGTACTTCGTGTTTTCATAAGCGTTGTTGCGAATGCACATTTACACAAGTACCGTTGTGCATGGTTTTTGATGTGGACATTTGTGTATGTCGTTTTGAGCGAGTGTTTTTTAGCATGTTTATTGACGCTTATTTATGTCCAAGTATTTTAGTATGTGTTTTGATCACCGTTTTTGCGGATGCACTTTAGCACGAGTACTTTTGTTCATTCTTTTATACTTTTACTTTTGTGTATATCTTTCTCAGCGAGTGTATTTGTGCATGTTTCTTGATGCGTATTAAAGTTCTAGTATTGTAGTTTGCATTTTCATGAGCCTTTTTGGTAATCTATTTTGACCATGTTTGGGTTCGAATTGAGGAATAATTATTGAGATTTAAAATGTAATACATTGGCGTTGCTTCCCAATGCCACTAGAATCAGATGATTTGGAGGCTGGAGAAGACAGATATGCCCGACATCATGTACACTGCAAAAGATGTCGAGGGATTCCTTCTTCCAATTTGATTTTTTTTTCTTAATTGTAATTTGTTCCTTTCTCTTTGATATTTTTTTCCTTCATGCACACCTAATTTTCAATTTGCACCTATAAAACACAAAATCTACTAATGAAACCAAAACCATATATTAATATAAAAAATGTTAACGTAAAAGTAAACATATTGAGTGTAATTTCTACATTGAACAATGTCTTTTTGTGCAAGTTCTTTTGTACTTGTTTGTTGACGCGTATTCAACTCCTAGTATTGTAGTTTGTGTTGTCATGAGCGTTGTTGTGAATACACTTTTGCATGAGAAATTTTGTGCATGGTTTTGTATGTGTACCTTTGTGCATGTCGTTTTGAGCGAAAACTTTTGTGCATGTTTGTTGGTATTCATGTCTTTCTTTGTATTGTGGTTTGTGTCTTCATGGGCCTTTTTAGTATCCTATTTAGACCATTTTTTAATTACAATTAGGAAATATTATAGAGATAAGAAATGTATTCCATTGACTTAGTATTTCAATGCCGCTAGAATCATGTGATTAAGAGTCTGGTGGAGAGACATATGCTCGAGATAGTGGAGACTCTAAAAGATGAAGAGGGATTCCCTCTTCCAATTTGATTTTATTTTCTTTATTGCAACATTTTAGTTTCTTTTTAATTATTTTCCTTCATGGACACATTATTTTCGATTCGCACCCATAAAAAACAAATCTACCAATTAAACCACAAAATGAATTCATCTAAGAAAAATCATGTAATACTTACGAAAACTCCCAATTGCATAATACGACAATCGCTACTTTAATAAATCAAACATGCATATTAATTTAATGCGTATTGAAGTCCCAGTATTGTAGTTCGTGTTTGTTGGGTTTCGGGCACGTGTACGCAGCGGAGTACGTTTGTGCATGGTTTTGCGTGAAAGTTGATGCATGTTGTTTTGAGCGAGTGTTTTTGTGCAAGACTATTGATGTTCATGCTTCCAGCGAAATTAAAACAACAACATGCTTGATTACTTAATCGAAATTAAATCAATTAGCATGCTCGCGTTTAAATCAAATAATCATGCTCGCAATAATAAAACCAATTTCATGTAGACACATAAAGTCATACAAGTTTCTTATTAAAACGAACATGCATATATTAATTTAAACGTAACCGAATCGAATGACAATAGATTCGAAACATTACCTCTTGAAGCGTGAGGTAGGCGCACTTAGCAAGTCGAGATTGCTACGGAAACCAATCCGTACAATCGGGGCAGCAGCGGTGCAGCGGCAAGAGCGGCGAGACGGCCACGGCGGCGCGTGAATCTCACGCGCAGAGAAGATGGCTAGCTGCTCTTCCCACTCCTATTGATCCAATCTGTTTGCTGATCTGAAATTACAGCCTTGCTCCGACTTCCGTATCTCCATGCGTATTTACTGGATGAATAATTCCTTCTGGACGATGGTAGATTTATGAGTCGTGAAGCTTCTGTCAAAATTTCACGTCCATCCGATCACCGGTTGATTTATGGCGAATTTTCTCGCTGGACAGCGCAGAAAATCCGAGAGCAGTTTTTCAGAATTGCCTTCTCGCATCTTCGATTCTTCAATCTTCCTCCTCTTGGATTTCACCTCGTATACTTCGATCTACTAAACACGTGGCACTAGACACGTAATAGTCAGAATAACGGAAGAAATGAAAGAAGGAAAGGAATACCGAAAGAGATCGGCCAACGGATGGCCGATTCCGGCGATTTTCCGGCGACGATGGCGCGGTGGCCGAGGGGAGATGGCCGAGCGTGAGAGAGGGAGCGGCTAGGGTTTTTGGACGTGTTGTGTGTTTGTGCAAGACCTATAAATCATGTATTTATAGTCCCTTGCATAAAACCCTAACGGGCTTAAGTTGGACCGGGCCCAACAGCTTAAGCTCGTTAGTTCCTTCACTTGCTCGTCTCTCTCAATTCAATGATCGGAAAATCGTAACAATTACATATTCGGATTCATTATAATGTCCTCGTCATTACGAGTGCCATCTTTCATTTTCCAACTTTCCAAAAGTGGAAACCCTAGTTCAGTGCACTTTCTAAATTTGGAAACTTCCCGATTTAGAAAGTTCACTACAACTTTCGCCTATTCTTTTCCTTTTCTTATTCTCATTCATAATTCCAAATTACGAATGTTGGACCCAATCATATTGACTTCCAATCATGCAAAGATAAACCATTTTATCTCTGACCGTTTATTCAAAGATCTCATGTGCACGAGCAGTGTGACCCTCGATGGTTCAGGTGTAAGCTAGCCGTGGGCCCACAACCCTTTGTGGTCAAAACTCGTCCCCTTAGAGTTACGATTAAGATGAAACTCGTTTCACCTTAATCACCCAACGAATCAAGATTGGCGTCTAGCAACTACGCGTCATGATTCCCTAGATACAAATGAAGTGCCTGCAAGAACCTTCAGATATAGTTAACGTACAGTACGGTCCCTTCGATTCATATGTCCCGATTGAACTAGAGGCATTGGTTCATCGAGACCTCTTTATATGTTCAATGACGGTGCGATCGTTCTAAGTATTGTAATCGTCACGTGCATGACTTAGAGAATCGAATCCTCTAATCATCACTTAGTCAGCTCTGGCCAGAGACTTAGAATGATTACAAACTTTCAGAACACACAGGACATCCAAGACTATTCTAGCGATCGAATCCCCGACTACAATGCACAGACCTCCCACTAGATTTCGGACTGCACGAACACTGGCCCTTGGGATGGTCCTCGGTGGAACTCAGGGACAGGTCACGATACAGCTGGTCCTCTAGTGAAGTCACGGTGATGTCTAGGTCATAAGGACTAATGGTGTACAACTATACCATAGATATCTCTACTCGATTATTGGGAACCACTTAGAGATTTCTAGGGTGAGGGAGTTCAGTGAACTCGTCAACTTACGAGCACCCACTTATGCATGCCGATATCACAATACCGTTTACTGATGAGATGCAGTACACATACACTAAGTGCTAGTCTTAATGGGAAAGGCCGATATCCTCATTAGTGGCGTAACCCTTCGACTAGGAACACGTTTAACAGTTATAATACTTAAGTAAATATCTCACGATCCTAACGATCAATTACTAGTACTTGTAATAACTGTAAGGACTATATCTATGCTTGTGACAAAGGGACAAAGATATAGAATGCCAATGTGTTTTATCATTAATACGAATAAAGGTTCGTTTATTACAATAATAAATACGAAAGACCACAGCCACAGGTTGGCTTGCTGGTCACCTACTCTAACAATCTCCCACTTGACCTAAAGCCAACTACCCATAAACCGCAATCCCATCGACTCTTTTGTGAGGACGTTAGTGCATGTCATTTTGAGCGAGTGTTTTTGTGCATGTTTGTTGATGTTGATGACCTAGTATTGTAGTTCGTGTTTCATGACCGTTTTTGCGGATACACTTTAGCGCGAGTACTTTTGTGCATGCTTTTGTAAATTAACTTTTGTGCATATCCTTTTTAGCGAGTCGTTTTGATGCATGTTTCTTGATGCGCATTCACGCCCTTGTATTGTAGTTCGTATTTTCGCGAGTCTTTTTGGTATCCTATTCAGACCAAGTTTGAGTTCGAATCAGGGAATATTTCTTGAGTTAGGAAATGTAAACCATTGAGTTAGCTTTACAATGCCGCTATAATGAGGTGATTTGGAGTCCGTAGGAGAGAGATATGCTCGACATAATGGACATTGCCAAAGATGTTGATTTATTCCTTCTTCAGATTTGATTTTGTTTTTTTTTAATTGCAACTTTTTCCTTTATTTTTGATCATTTTTCCTTGATGGACACCTATATTTCGATTTGTACCTATAAAAGGCAACATCTACAAAATAAACCAGAAATTTAAATTAATCTAATAAATGCACATAAAAGTAAACGTATCGAGTGTAATTTCTACACTCAAAAATGTTTTTTTTTTGATCGAGTGCTTTTTTACATGTTTGTTGATGCGTATTATAGTTCTAGTATTGTAGTTTGTGATTTCATGAGCGTTGCTGTGAATGCACGTTTGCACGAGTACATTTGTGCATGGTTTTGTACGTGTACATTTGTGCATGTCATTTTTAGCGAGTCCTATTGTACATGTTTCTTGATACGTATTCATGTCCTAGTATTATAGTTCAGATTTTCATGACCTTTTTTGTGAATGCACTTTAGCACGAGAACGTTTATGCATGCTTTTGTAATTTTACTTCTTTGCATATCTTTTTTAGCGAGTGTTTTTGTGCATGTTTCATGATGGTATTTATGTCCTAGTATTATAGTTCATATTTTCATGACCCTAATTGGTGTATACATATTGACCATGTTTGAGTTCGAACTGGGGAATATTTCACCAGAAAATTCCATAAGGAGAGGCACAATGCTTAGCTCAAAGCTAAAGCCAAAATGAAAGTAAGAATGCTTTAGGACAAGCTAATTTCATAAGGAGAGTAATAATTCTTACCTCAAAGTTAATGCATAAAGGAAAGTAATCATGCTTAGTTCGAAGCCAATGCCAAAAGCAAAGTAAGAATGCTTAGCAAAAGCTTATTTAATAAAGAGAGGATAAATTCTTAGCGCGAAGCTAATGCCGAACGAAAAGGAAGGATGATTAGCTCAAAGTTAATGCCAAAATGAAAGTACGAATGCTTCACACGCGCTAATTCTATAAGGTGAGGAAAAATGTTTAGCTGGAAGCTAATAGAGAAAGGAAACTATTAATGCCTAGCTCATATCTAATGCAAGAGAAAAGTAAGAATGCTTAGAAGTAAGTCCATAAGGAGAGGAAACAATGCTTAGCTCGAAAATAATTCCAAAAGGAATGTAAGAATGCTTACCTCGATGCAAATGCTAATAGGAAAGTAAGAATGCTTAGCACAAGCTAATTCCATAAGAAGAGGAAGAATACTTATCTCAAAGCTAATGCCAAAAGGAAAGTAAGAAGGCTTAGAACAATATAATTCCTTAAGGAGAGTAAGAATTCTTAACTCGAAGCTAATACCAAAAGGAAATTAAGAATGCTTAGCACAAAGCTAATGCTAATAGGAGAGGAATAATCCTTATCTCGAAGATAATGCAGAAAGAATGTAAGAATTCTTAGAACAAGCTAATTCCATAAGGAGAGGCACAATGCTTAGCTCAAAGATAATGTCAAAAGGACACTAATAATGCTTAGCTCGAAGCTAATGCTAAAAGGACAGTATGAATACTTAGCTCGAACGTAATGCCAAAGGGAAAATATAAATTCTTAGCACAAGAGTATTCCATAAGAAGAGGAATACTGCTTAGCTCGAACCTAATGCCAAAACGAAAGTAAGAAAGCTTAGCATAAGCTAATTCCATAAGGAAAGGAACGATGCTTAGCTCAAACCTAATGCCAAAAGAAATGTAAGAGTGCTTCGCTCGAAACTAATGCGAAAAGTAATAAGAATGCGCAGCATAAGAACATTCCATAAGGAGAGGCATAATGCTTAGCTCGAAGCTAATGCCAAAATAAAACTAAGAATGCTTAGAAAAAGTTAATTCCATAAGCAGAGGAATAATGCTTAGCTCAAAGCTAATGCATAAAGGCAAGTAATAATGCTTATGTCAAAGCTAATGCCAAAATGAAAGTAACAGTGCTTAGCAAAAGCCAATATTAATAAGGAAAGGATAAATACTTAGCTTGAAGCTAATGCCGAAAGGAAAGTAAGAATTCTTAGCACAAAGCTAATGCCAAAAGGAAAGTAAAAATTCTTAGCTCGAAGTTAATACCAAAAGGAATGTAAAAATGCTTAGCTCGAAGTTAATGCCGAAAGGAAAGTAATAATGCTTAGCTCGAAGCTAATGCCAATAGGAATGTAAGAATGCTCAGCACAAGCTAATTCCATAAGGAGAGGAATAATGCTTAGCTCGAACCTAATCCCAAAAGGAAAGTAAGAATGCTTAGCACAAACAAATTCTATAAGTAGAGGAATAATGCTTAGCTCGAAGCTAATGCCAAAAGGAATGTAAGAATGCTTAGCACAAGCTAATTCCATGAGGAGAGGGATAATGCTTAGCTCGATGCTAATGCAAAAACGAAAGTAAGAATTCTTATCTCGAAGCTAATTCCATGAGGTGAGGAATAATACTTAGCTCAAAGGTAATGCCAAAAACAAAGTAATAATGCTTAGCTCGAAGCAATTGCCAAAAGGAAAGTAAGAATGCTTAGCTCAAAGCTAATGCTAAAGAAAAGTAAGATCCTTAGCACAAGCTAATTTCGTAAGGATATGAACAATGCTTAGCTCGAATCAAATACAAAAAGCAGTGTAAGAATGCTTAGCTCGAAGCTAATGCCAAAAGAAAATTAAGGATGCTTAATGTTGAGCGTATATTTTACACTCAATATATACTTTCGTACGAGGATGTTTGTATACTTTTATTGATTTAATGATTCTTAATGATTGGTTTATTGTATTTTAGGTAAAACTTGACGATTTGGAAGTTCCAGGGACGAAACGAGCCAAAAAAGGTCAAAAACGGGCAAAAATGGAAGAAAACAAAATATGCTGAAAATTGGCTGAAAAGTGCCCGCGCGGCTGTGCCCAATTTAGCCTGTGTTTGGCACAGCCGTGCCAACTGCAGAAGTTGGGCAGAAGGTTTCGGCGATTCTCGTGGGGCCGTGTGAGAATTACACTGATTTTCGCGCAGCCGCACCAAAACACGCCGGAGACAATTTTGGACTTTTAATCACACAAGGAAACCTACAATCATCTACCAAGTTGGGACATCTATTTAAGGGCAAACCAAGCACGAATTAAAGGACTTTGGACACAAGCTTGGAGCGAGAGGAGCGAGAGAACGAAGAATCGAAGACGGAGAATTGACAAATCTTCATCACAATTCTTCATTTATCTATCTCTTCTTATTCTATGCTTTTTATATTTTTATTATGTTTTTCGTAGAGAACATGAGTAGCTATGTTTTTAATCTAGGATTTTGTTGGAACCCTATGTGGGGATGGTGAACCCGTTTTCTTGAGATTATGCAATTATGATTTTATGATTATTTCTTATACTTGTTATGATTGTTAGAGCATGAACTTGATCAATTTATGTGCTTTATCTGTGATTATTGGGATTGACTCGACAGAGCAATTTTGATAATTAGACGGTAAGTATAAGAGCCTTCGAGTAGTTTTCACCGGATGAGTGTGTCAATTGCATGTGGTGTCGTAGACATACATATATCACCTTAGGTAGCCATTTACGAGACTTGTTAGTTAATGCTTTATTCATAATTTGTTTGCATAGACATATAGTGAACCATTTATGAATAATAGACTCATAATATACGCGACAGCGGGTTGTGAGTAAATTAGTGTCTGGGGTTAATAATCATGAATCATACATTTCATAATTGCGGGGTTTTGGGTGAACAATTCTTGCATAGGGGGAAGATAAAATCCTAGGTCCGTTTTTATTGATATTTTCTCGTGTGTATATGCTTTCATAATTAGTTTCATAATTGTTAGAATGTGGTACTTAGGATTAGATAATTTGAGTATTCCCTGTGGGATCGACATCCGACCCTCACGAGTCCACTTTTACTACTTGTTTGCGATACGTGCACTTGCGTGTTAGGTATTTAGCCCCAAAACTTAACACAAAGCTAAATCCAAAAGGAAAGTAAGAATGGTTAGCACAAGCTAATTTCCATAAGGAGAGGAAGAATGCTTCGCTCGAAGCTAATGCCAAAAGGAAAGTAAGAATGCTTAGCAAAAGCTAATTGCGTAAGAAGAGGAATTATGCTTAGCTCGAAGCTAATCCTAAAACAAAAATCAGAATGCTTAGCACAAGGTAATTACATAAGGAGATGAATAATGCCTAGCTGAAAGCTAATGGCTAAAGGAAAGTAATAATCCTTCGCTCGAAGCTAAAGCCAAAAGGACAGTAACAATGCTTAGCTAAAAGCTAATGTCTAAAGGAAAGTGTTTAGATAAATATGTTTCGCTAAGACAAACACGAACGGATTATATAATCAGGAACGTTCACACAGTTATTTAACTCATAAAGAGGTCTCGACGAACCAATACCTCTAGTTCAATCGGGATATATGTATCGAAGTGAGCATACTGTACGTTAACTATATCACACGGTTTTTGCAGTCACTTCATATGTATCTTGGGAATCATGCCGCGTAGTTTCTAGACGCTAATCTTGATTCATTGGTTGTTAAGTTGAAACTAGCTTCAACTTAATTATAACTCTAGCGATGAGTTTAAACCACAATGTGTTGTGGGCCCATGGCTAGCTTACACCTGAACCATCGAGGGTCACACTGCTCGTGTACTTGAGATCATTAATGCAACGAGCAAAGATTAGTTAGTTAATCTTAGTGTCACAGGAAGTCAGTGTGATGGTTTCCAACATTCTTAATTTTAAATTACAGATGAGAATAAGTAGAGGAAAAGAATTCAACGGAAAGTTTGTGAACTTTCTACACTTGGAAGTTTCCCGATTTGGCAGGTCCTAAATCAGTGTTTCCAATTTCTGCAATTGGTATATTGCAAAGTGGTACTCGTATCGACGAGAATTTGTGCTTCTTGTCAAAATATAATCGTTATATTTTTGCGGGCATTCGTTTGTTAGAACGAGCCGAGAAAGAGATGTTGGGCCTAGCACAACATAAGGTCTGTTAGCGTTTTCACGAGAAGCATATAAATAGGATTTATATGTCTTGTAAAAGACACACAAAAACAACAAAACGCAAGAATGAAACCGTAGCATCTCTCTCTCTTGCTAGAGTAGGTGACCAGCAAGCCAACTTGTGGCTGTGGTCTTTCTCTTTTTCCTTGTAATAAAACAATTGGTTTTCGTTCGTAATAATAAAACATTTCATTTGGCATTCTATATCTGTTATCCCATGCAAGCAGCATAGATATAGTCCTAACGAGTTACTCTATTACTGTGAGTTGGTCTAGTAGAATCGTGAGATAACTCAGCAATGTAATGTAACTGTTAAACCTTGTTCCTAGTCGATGGGTTACGCCAAAAATGAGGATACCGGCCTTTCCCTTTTGAGACTAGCACTTAGTGTATGTGTACTGCGTCTCATCAGTCCTCGGTGTTGTGACATCGGCATACTTGAGTGGGTGCTCATACTAGATGAGTTCACTGAACTCCCTCGCCCTAGAAATCTATAAGTGGTTCTCATTCATCGAGTAATAGGTTTCTAAGATGTAGTTGTACACCATTAGTCCTTAAGACCCTGACATCACCGTGACTTCACTAGAGGATCGATTGTATCGTGACCTGTCTCTTAGTCCCACCGCGGACCACTCCAAGGGCCAACGTTCGTGCAATCCGAAATGTAGTGTGAAGTTTGTGCATTGTAGTAGGGGATTCGAGCGCTTGAGTAGTTATGGATGTCGTGTGTGTTCTGACGGTTTATAATCCAAGGAATCTCTGGCCAGAGTTGATAGTGGGGTGATTAGGGAAATGTGTTTCCCAAAGTCACACACGAACGGATTTATAATACCTAGAACGTTCGCACGGTTATTGAACTTTATAAGAGGTCTCGGTGAACCAATGCCTCTAGTTCAATCGGGACATGTGCAGCGAAAGGATCGTACTGTACGCTAACTATATCATAAGGTTCTTGCAGGCACTTCACTTATATCTAGGGAATCATGATGCGTAGTTGCTAGGCGCCAATCTTGATTCGTTGGGCACCGATTTGATCGGGGATTAGGTAAAATGAGTTTTACTCTAATCGGGACTCTTGGGAGGAGTTCGTATAAGAACAATGTGTTGTTCGAATCACAGAGAGTTGTGAGCCCACGGCTAGCATACACCTGAACCATTGAGGGTCACACTTCTCGTGATATATAGATCCTTGATAACAACAAGCATAGATTCATATGTTAATATTTCAACGATTGGATGTCGATATGATTGAATCCAAGATTCGTAATTGTGAATTGCGAATCGGAATAAACGTAGAGAAAAAGAGACATGCGGAATTTAGTGAACTTTCTAAATTGGGAAATTTCCCGATTTAGCAAGTCAACTGAAGTGGAAGTTTCCAATTTTGGAAATTGGAAATTTCGAAGAGGCACACATATCGACGAGGACTTTGAGCTCGTCACAAATATAATTTTGTTATAATTTTGTGGACGATCGTTTATTAGAAACGAGGCCGACGAGGGAATGGGCTTTATACATCAGTGGGTCAAGCCCAATGACTTAAAACCACTAGGGTTGAAAAACCCTAAGTATAAATCGACCTCAAACAAGAGTTTGAGATCAGATTTTCTGTACCAAACCCTAGCCGCCCAAGCCGTAGCCGCTCATCTCTTCGGCCGTTGCTGCCCCGCCGCGCCACCGCCATCACCGCCGGTTTTCTCCTCTATTCTCCTTCGTTTACTTGTTGTTTATCTAACTCGTTTACATCTAGTGCTGTAGTTCGAGTGGGTCGAAAATACGAGGTGAAACCTAATTGGAGAGGAGCTGCTGCCCCGACGAATCCACGCACCGCCGCTGCACCGCCGCACGCGCCGCTACGCCGCTCACGCGCCGCCGCTGCTGCTCCCACGCGCCGCCTCTGCTGCTGCCATTCACCGTCGTTCGTCGCTTGCTGGATCAGCTTGTTCCAGCCGTGAGTTACAGCCCCGAGGATTGGTAATTTGCAGCTTGTACGTGATTGATTCTAGGTTTCGATTCGTCGAAATCTCACGCTACAAGAGGTAAATAAATCGAAACTTTCGTAAATTAATTCGAGCATGTTTGTATGAATTATAATTTATGATTATGAGTAATATGTGATTACGTGTTTCGATTTTATTGAATGATGAACAAGCATGTTTCGTAATTTTCGTTTTTACGTGTTTTTCAATTAAATCGATAATTACCATATGTATGGCGGAAGCGTTAAGGTACGTTGACTATGTGATTAAGTTATGCATGTAATCGAACCTAGTTCGATCTAAAAATTTTAAATTCCGTTGCGTATACATGCACGATCCCCAACAGTGGTATCAGAGCCACGGGTTAATCGTTTATTTGTCAACGTGTTTATCGCTTTCGAAAGCATGCTTCGATTTGTTGAATTGTTGAATTATTGGTATTATCGAATTGGGTGTTTTAGTATTAATTAAATATTTTGAATATTTCAGAATATATAAAAAAATTTAAACTCGATTTTTCTGTTGTTTTTTCAACTGACCGAACCGGTCTGGTCAGACCGGTCTGACTGGTCCGGTCAGCACAAAAAAAAAATATTAATTTTCTGAAATTAATATTAAAAATTAATTGATTTTTAATTTTTGAAATTATTTATCAATTAAACCCAATTAGATAATTTGATCCATTAATTTAATTTGAATTCAAAGAATAGTGTTGGATTAATTATTTAATTTAATCGTTAAATTAGTTTATTTAATGGAACACAAATTAAATGGCAACTAATTAATAGACTTCATTCTTATTTGATTGATTTATGAATGAAGGGTGTCCGTTAATTATATTAGCAATTAATCGTATTAATTAATTAATTCATGTGATGAATTATTGTTATTAAGTACGATGATGATCGTATGTCTCTCTTAGGATCAATATGCGTTTCCACATACCTAGAGAACATAGTTGTAGGAATCACAAACGATCATAACCTAAAACTTCCGATGAGCTAATAAGATTTAATAAATAAAATCCCTCATTCTTAATCAAGAATAATTATCAAGCTATAAAGAAAAACCAAATTGTTGAATTTTTCTTTCCTTCTACCAACAATTAAATTATGTGTAGCCTCTCATAATAGTGCAGTAAGCTGTGTTAGCGGGGAGTGCTATTGTGGGATAAGCTATAATTTAATTGACATTAGATGGAGATACGGTCATAGATAAAATTATATTGGATTAATGTGGTCGGCTAGATTAACTAGGGATTGCATTAGTTTGATATAGTTGGATGTATGACATCTCATATTGGTAGGCTAGACTTGACACACGAAGATTTTGATATTCGCTAGATTAACTTAGGTCATTATCAATTGTGAGGTAAATCGAACTTTAGGGTCACATAGTGATGTGATTGATAGTACTCTACCTTTAGGCTTGTGTAATCGGGATAGATTAACTACGGGTTACATTAGCGCTATTGGACCTAAAGCCCATTAAAGAAAAATAAGTTTTCTCGATTGTCTGCTAGAGGGTGGTGGAATTCGATAAAATTAGTGGGAGAACAGTTAAAACATAAAAGTCCAAAATTTTACTTGTAACGATTATTACGAACTAAACTCTAATTATTGTCTTCTTAAAATTTTCTCAGCAACAATGTCCAAAAATCCCCTTTCCTCTATCCTCGACCAAAACAAACTCACCGGTCCAAACTATTTGGATTGGCTTCGCAATCTGAAACTTGTGCTCCAAGTCGAGGAGCGTCTCTATGTGCTCAATGAACGTCCCCCCGCTGCTCTTCCTGCGACTGCTACTATTGACGAGACTGCCACTTTCGAGGCATGGAAGAAGGACGACCTCCATGCGAGGTGCTACATGCTAGCATCCATGGTGCCAGAGCTCGCGAGGAAGTATGAGTCTCACGTGCATGCTTATGATATCAAGCATCATCTTGAAAGCATGTACAGTGAGAATACTAGGGCATCGAGGTACTCCGCTACCAAGGAGTTGATCACCATGAGGCTGCGTGAAGGGGCTTCGGTCCACGAGCACGGTCTCAAGATGATCACTCTCCTTGAGAAGTTGGTGAACCTTGATGTCACCCTCCCGGCCGAGCTCTCGGTGGATTTGATCCCACTGTCCCTTCCTAGTTCCTATGAATCGTTCATAGTGAACTTCAACATGAACAAGCTCGATCCACCATTGGATGAGTTGTTGAACATGTTGGTCAGCTATGAGTCCACGATCAAGAAGCAGAAATCTGTTCTCCTAGTTGCTCCTTCTGCAAAGAAATGTTCTTTACAGAAGAAAAAGAAAGAAAGGAGTTTCGGCCCGAGCAAGAAACTTGAGAAAGGCGAGTCGAGCGGAGTGAAGAATGACATGGTCACCAAGCAAGTTGATGACGCTTGCCATCATTTTGGAAAGAAGGGCCATTGGCGACGCAACTGCACGGCTTACCTCGATCAGAAACGTTCTGAAAAGGGTACGTATTTAGTTGAAGTTAATTTGTCCGTTAAATCTTCTGCTTGGGTATTGGATACTGGTTGTGTCTCACAGCTTTGTAATGATTTGCACCTCATGACAAAAAGTAGGAAGCTTAATGTGGGTGAGACCTACATAAGAATGGGCAACGGAGCAAGGGTTGCTGCTGAAGCCATTGGGACAATTTATCTTTCTGTTTTGGATTCAAGTTTTTCCATTGTTTTGAACAATTGTTTATTTGTTCCGTCACTTATTCGAAACCTTATTTCTATTCCTGTTTTGGATAATGAAGGTTTTACTTTTGTTTTTGGAAATTCGATTTGCATTATACAAAAGGATCAAAATATGATTTGTAAGGGACAACTTATAAACAACTTGTATGAACTAAATCCAAATGAAATATCAATTAACGTTATATCAGCAAAACGAAAAGATATAAGTCTTAACCCCGCACAACTTTGGCACGCTCGACTGGGTCATATTTCCTTGAGAAGGATGAACAAATTTGTAAGTGAAGGATTGTTATCCTTGGAGGACGTGAAATCACTTCAAACTTGTGTATCCTGCCTCAAAGGAAAAATGACCAAGACTCCCTTCAAAGGGAAGATTGAACGAGCCAAAGGTCTTTTGGATTTGATCCATTTAGACGTGTGTGGTCCACTAAGCGTTAGTGCTAGGGGTGGTTTTAACTACTTCGTTACCTTTACCGACGATTATTCTAGGTATGGTTTCGTGTACTTAATGAAGTATAAGTCTGAAACTTATGAAAAGTTCAAAGATTTTAGACACCAAGTAGAAAACCAACTCGGTAGACGTATTAAGAAACTACGATCCGATCGTGGTGGTGAATACTTAAGTACTGAGTTTATAGACTGTCTTAAAGAGAATGGGATTCTGTCTCAATGGACTCCTCCTGGAACTCCTGAACTTAATGGAGTTTCCGAACGTCGGAATCGAACACTGTTAGACATGGTTCGATCTATGATGGGGTTCACCGAGCTACGGGCATACATGTGGGGTCATGCACTCCTAACTGCCGTGTATTTGCTGAATAGGGTTAATACCAAAGCAGTTAACTCCACACCTTATGAACTTTGGCACTCCATGAAACCCACGTTTAAACATATTAGGATATGGGGTTGTCCCGCTTACGTGAAGCAGCTAGTGGGAGATAAGTTGGATAGAAAATCCGACCTATGCTATTTTGTGTGGTATCCCGAGGATTCCATGGGATACGAATTCTACTATGTTTCCGAGGCAAAGGTGTTCGTCTCGAGAAATGTCGTGTTCCTTGAGAAGGAATTTCTATCGGATAGAAAGGGCAGTGTAGTTGATCTCGAAGAAGTTCGAGAACCACAATCTGAAGTTCAGGCACAACGATCAGATAATGAACCAATTCAACAAACCACTAATATACCTCCTGAACCGTTGCTGCGTAGATCCGAAAGAGTTCGGAGAGCGCCCGATAGGTTATTCCTCGTTGATGAAGTTGACCAAGGATGTGATCCTAAAACTTTCAACGAAGCTGTATCAGATACAGACAAGGGACATTGGCTTAATGCCATGAAATCCGAAATGGACTCTATGTACTCCAACAAGGTATGGACCTTGGTAGATCCACCTGAGGGAATCGTTCCCATAGGCTGCAAGTGGGTCTATAAGAAGAAAATTGGAGTAGATGGAAAGGTATCGACCTACAAGGCTAGATTGGTAGCGAAGGGTTATACTCAAAAGCAAGGAGTTGACTATGAGGAAACCTTCTCTCCAGTTGCTATGCTCAAGTCCATTAGGATTTTGCTGGCCATCTCTACGTGGTATGACTACGAGATATGGCAAATGGATGTGAAGACCGCTTTCCTTAATGGGGACATTGAGGAAGAAATTTACATGGCGCAGCCGGAAGGCTTCATATCTTTTGGAGATGAGCAAAAGTTTTTCAAACTCCAGCGATATATTTATGGATTGAAACAAGCATCCCGTAGTTGGAACAAAAGGTTCTACACAACTATCAAAGAGTTTGAATTTGTGAAAAACCCGTAGGAACCTTGTGTCTACAAGAAGGTTAGTGGGAGTGCAGTGACTTTCCTTGTACTTTATGTTGATGACATACTACTCATTGGGAATGATGTAGGGATGTTGCAGTCAACTAAAGTATGGTTATCCACACGTTTCACGATGAAGGATTTGGGAGAAGCATCCTACGTATTGGGAATACGGATCTATAGAGATAGATCGAGGAGATTGCTTGGCTTGTCCCAATCCATGTACATAGACACCGTTCTTAAACGGTTTAGCATGGAAGAATCCAAGAAGGGATTCTTGCCAATGTCCCACGGGGTTCATCTCTCGAAATCCATGCGTCCTCAAACGCAAATGGAAATCGAGGAGATGAAAAGGATACCTTATGCATCCGCTATAGGAAGCATAATGTATGGCATGCTGTGTACACGACCTGATATTGCGTATGCTGTGAGCGTCACAAGCAGATATCAGTCCGACCCCGGCCCAGCCCATTGGAAGGTTGTGAAGGACATTCTCTAGTACTTGCGAAGAACTCGAGATTTGTTTTTGGTCTATGGGGATACCGAGTTGAAATTAGAAGGCTTCACGAATTCTAGCTTTCAATCGGACATGGATGACTCGAAGTCAAACTCGGGGTATATATTCAAAGTCAACGGGGGTGCCGTGTGTTGGAAGAGTTCCAAACAAGGCACGACGGCTGATTCCACCACCGAGGCTGAATATATTGCAGCATCAGATGCTTCAAAGGAAGGGTCATGGATTAGGAATTTCATCCAAGAGTTGGGTGTATTTCCGAACGCTAGCGATCAAGTACGGCTGTACTGCGATAACAACGGAGCCGTAGCGCAAGCTAAGGAACCAAGAGCTCATCAGATGTCGAAGCACGTGTTGATAAAATACCATGTGATCCGAGAGATCATAGAGAGAGGTGAAGTCAAGATAGACAGAGTCACCTCGGAGGACAATATTGCAGATCCCTTCACCAAGCCATTGTCAGGATCAGTCCACGAGAAACATCGAGAGTTGATGGGACTTAGATTTATGAGTAGTTGGCTTTAGGTCAAGTGGGAGATTGTTAAAGTAGGTGACCAACAAGCCAACTTGTGGCTGTGGTCTTTCTATTTTTCCTTGTAATAAAACGATCGTTTTTCGTTCGTAATAATAAAACATTTCATTTGGCATTCTATATCTCTTATCCCATGCAAAAAGCATAGATATAGTCCTAACGAGTTACTCTATTACTGTGAGTTGGTCTAGTAGAATCGTGAGATAACTCATCAATGTAATGTAACTGTTAAAGCTCGTTTCTAGTCGATGGGTTACGCCAATAATGAAGATACCGGCCTTTCCCTTTTGAGACTAGCACTTAGTGTATGTGTACTGCGGCTCATCAGTCCTCGGTGTTGTGACATCGGCATACTTGAGTGGGTGCTCATACTAGATGAGTTCACTGAACTCCCTCGCCCTAGAAATCTATAAGTGGTTCTCATTCATCGAGTAATAGGTTTCTAAGAGATAGTTGTACACCATTAGTCCTTAAGACCCAGACATCACCGTGACTTCACTAGACGACCGATTGTATCGTGACCTGTCTCTGAGTCCCACCGCGGACCACTCCAAGGGCCAACTTTCGTGCAATCCGAAATGTAGTGTGAAGTATGTGCATTGTAGTAGGGGATTCGAGTGCTTGAGTAGTCATGGATGTCCTGTGTGTTCGGACGGTTTATAATCCAAGGAATCTCTGGCCAGAGTTGATAGTGGGGTGATTAGGGAAATGTGTTTCCCTAAGTCACACACGAACCAATGCCTCTAGTTCAATAGGGACATGTGCTGCGAATGGATCGTACTGTACGCTAACTATATCATAAGGTTCTTGCAGGCACTTCACTTGTATCTAGGGAATCATGATGCGTAGTTGCTAGACGCCAATCTTGATTCGTTGGGCACCGATTTGATCGGGGATTAGGTAAAATGAGTTTTACTCTAATCGGGACTCTTGGGAGGAGTTCGTATAACAACAATGTGTTGTTCGAATCACAGAGAGTTGTGAGCCCACGGCAAGCATACACCTGAACCATTGAGGGTCACACTTCTCGTGTAATATAGATCCTTGATAACAACAAGCAAAGATTCATATGTTAATCTTTGAACGATTGGATGTCGATATGGTTGAATCCAAGATTCGTAATTGTGAATTGCGAATCGGAATAAACGTAGAGAAAGAGAGACATGCGGAATTTAGTGAACTTTCTAAATTGGGAAGTTTCCCGATTTAGCAAGTCCACTGAAGTGGAAGGTTCCAATTTTGGAAATCGGAAATTTCGAAGAGGCACTCGTATCGACGAGGACTTTGAGCTCGTCACAAATATAATTTTGTTATAATTTTGTGGACGATCGTTTATTAGAAACGAGGCCGACGAGGGAATGGGCTTTATACATCAGTGGGTCAAGCCCAATGACTTAAACCCACTAGAGTTGAAAAACCCTAAGTATAAATAGACCTCAAACAAGAGTTTGAGATCAGATTTTTTGCACCAAACCCTAGCCGCCCAAGCTCTAGCCGCTCATCTCTTCGGCCGTTGCTGCCTCGCCGCGCCACCGCTGATCACCGCCGGTTTTCTCCTCTCTTCTCCTTCGTTTACTTGTTGTTTATCTAACTCGTTTACCTCTAGTGATGTAGTTCGAGTGGGTCGAAATAACGAGGTGAAACCTAATTGGAGAAGAGCTGTTGCCCCGACGAATCCACGCACCGCCGCCGCACGCGCCGCCGCTGCTGCTGCCATTCACCGCCGTTCGTCGCTTGCTGGATCAGCTTGTTCCAGCGTGAGTTGCAGCCCCGAGGATTGGTAATTTGCAGCTTGTACGTGATTGATTCTAGGTTTCGATTCGTTGAAATCTCACGCTACAAGAGGTAAATAAATCGAAACTTTCGTAAATTAATTCGAGCATGTTTGTATGAATTATAATTTATGATTATGAGTAATATGTGATTACGTGTTTCGATTTTATTGAATGATGAACAAGCATGTTTCGTAATTTTCGGTTTTACGTGTATTTCAATTAAATCGATAATTACCATATGTATGGCAGAAGCGTTAAGGTACGTTGACTATGTGATTAGTTTATGCATGTAATCGAAACTAGTTCGATCTAAAATTTTTAAATTCCGTTGCGTATACATGCACGATCCCCAACATCTCTCTCCATCAACTCTCCACCTTGGATCCGAAACCCTACCTCCGCCAGCAGCCGTCGCGTCGCCGCCGCATCGGCATCTTCTTTTTCCCCTCGTTCTTCTTCGTTGTACTTAGCCTATCACATTTGAACTGTTGCGTGGATAGTGGACTGAACATACGAGGTGAAACCTAAGAGGAGGAAGATTCTTATTTTGCCATCTCCGTCGGATTTTCTGCGCAGTCCAGCAAGTAACTTTGCCATAAATCATCCAGTGATCGGATGGACGTGATATTTTTCCATAAGCGTCACGACTCATGGATCTACAACACCACTGAAGAAATTAATGTATTTTTCCATATATATAGTATTTGAGATTAATGTATGTTAATTAATTATCAAATTACATAGATCTATATATTCAATTTTGTGTTTGTGTGAATCGTTCGTTGAGCATGTTTACTATTTTGTTTAACTTAGAGAGCATGCATGATGATTGAATTTATGTTATTTAAATTTATTATATTTGATATGATGATTTAATTTATATTATTTAAATTAATTATATATGCGAGCATGTTTGTCGTGATTGGAAGCAAAAAGGTACGCAATTAATTATAATTATTGTGCACGTGTTTGTTTATATAAATAAAATAAAAAAATTATTTGCCGTTGCGTACACGTGCCCGATCCCCAACCAAAAGGAAACTAAGAATTTCTTAGCTCAAAATTAATGCCAAAAGGAAAGTAATAATGCTTAGCACAAGCTAATTCCATAAGGAGAGGAAGAATACATAGCTTGAAGCTAATGCCGAAATGAAATAAGATTGTTTAGCTCATAGCGAATGCCAAAAGGAAAGTAAGAATGGTTAGCACAAGCTAATTCCATAAAGAGAGGAACAATGCTTAGCTTAAACTTAATCCCAATAGGAAATTTATAATGCTTAGCACGAAGCTAATGCTTAAAGAAAAGTAATAATGCTTTGCTAAAACCTAATGCCAAAAGGATGTAAGAATTGTTAGAACTAGCAAATTCAAAAGGACATGAACAATGTGTAACTCGAAGCTAATGCCAAAAGAAAAATAAGAATGTTATCTCCAAGGTAATGCCAAAAGGAATGTAAGAATGCTTAGCACAAGCTAATTCCATAAGAAGAGGAAGAATTCTTAGCTCGATGCTAATCCCAAAAGGAAATACATAATGCTTAGCTCAAAGCTAATGCCAAAAGAAAAGTAAGAATGCTTAGCACAAGCTCATTCCATAAGGAGAGGAAGATTGCTTAGCTAGAAGCGAATGCCAAAAGAAAAGTAATAATGATTAGCTCGAAGATAATGCCAAAAGGAGAGTAAGAACGCTTAACTCAAAGCTAATTCAAAAAGGAAAGTAAGAATCCTTAGCACAAGCTAATTCCATAAGGAGAGGAAGAATGCTTAGCACGAAGCTAATGCCAAATGGAAAGTAAGAATGCTTATCTCCAAGCTAAGATTTAAACAATAGTAACAATGCTTAGCTCGAAGCTAATGTCAAAACGAAAGTAAAAATGCTTAACACAAATCTAATTCCATAAGGAGAGGTAGAATTATTAGCTCGAAGCTAATGCCAAAAGGAAAGTAAGAATACTTAGCATAAGCTAAGTTCATAAGGTAATGATTACTGGTTAGATCAAACTAATGCCAAAAGGAAAGTAAGACTGCTTAGGAAAAGCTAATTCCATAAGTTTAGGAAAAATGCTTAGCTCAAACCTAATGCCAAAAGGATAGTAATAATTCTTAACTCGAACTAACGCCAAAAGGGAAGTTAGAATGCTTAGCTTGAAGCTAATGCGAAATGGAAAGTAAGAATGCGTAACATAAGCAAATTCCATAAGGAGAGAAATGATGCTTAGCTCGAGACAAATGCTAAAAGAAAAGTAAGAATTCTTAGCTCAAGCTAACTCAATAAGGTGAAGAATAGTGCTTAACTCAAAGCTAATGCCAAAAGGAAACTAATAATTCTTAGCTCGAAGGTAATGCCAAAAGGTAAAAATAAGGGCAAAAGCTAATTCCATAAGATGAGGATGAATGCTTAGCTCGAAGCGAATGCCAAAAGGAAAGAAAGAATGCTTAACTCGAAGCTAATGCCAAAAGGAAAGTAAGAATGCTTAACTCGGAGCTAATGCCAAAAAAAGAGGAAAAATGCTTAGCTCGATGCTAATGTTAAATGAAAACTAATTAAGAATGCTTATTACAAGCTAATTCCATGAGGATATGAATAATGCTTAGCTCAAAGCTAATGCCAAAAGGAAAGTAATAATGCTTCGCTCGAAGCTAATGCCAAAAGGAATGTAAGAATTGTTAGCAAAAGCTAATTCCAAGAGGAGAGATATAATACTTAGCTCGAAGATAATGCCAAAAGGTAAGTAAGAATGCTTAGAAAAAGATAATTCCGTAAGGAGAGGAAAAATGCTTAGCTCAAAGCTAATCCCAAAAGGAAAGTAATAATGCTTAACTCGAAGCTAATGCCAAAAGGAAAGTAAGAATGCTTAGCTCGAACCTAATTCCAAACGGAAGGTAAGAATGCTTAGCATAAGGTAATTCCATAAGAATAATAATACTTCTTAGTTCGAAGCTAATGCCAAAACGAAAGCAAAAAGGTTTAGCACAAGCTAATTCCGTAAGGACAGGAATTATTATTTTTTCCAAGCTAATGCCAAAAGGAAAGTAAGAGTGCTTAGCTCGAAGCTAATCCCGAGAAGAAAATTAGAATGCTTAGCACAAGATAATTTCATAAGAAATGGAATAATGCTTATCTCAAAGCTAATGCTAAAAGGAAAGTAAACATGCTTAGCACGAAGCTAATTCCATAAGGAGGGGAAGAAAGCGTAGCTCGAAGCTAATGCCAAAAGCAAAGATAGAATGTTTAGCACAAGCTAATTCCATAAGGAGAGGAAGAATGCTTAGCTCGAAGCTAATGCCTAAAGTAAAGTAAGACTGCTTAGGAAAAGCTAATTCCATAAGGAGAGGAAGAATTCTTAGCTCGAAGCTAATGCCAAAAGAAAAGTATTTCCCTTTCTTAATATTGCAAAATCACCCCCACAAAAAGATGTATGTCCAATACCAAAATGCACTCTCAAACTCCACTCTTACCATCTATAAGTTTAAGGTCTCCTTCTATTTCAATAAGATGAGAATTTTCGGCCAACGCTAAGTAACCCCTTCTTCCTCTTCTTTCTTCATTTTTTTTCGAAAGAGCTAAGATTTTCTTCATACAAGTTATTCTTGTTCTTCTTGTTCTTTTTCTTAAGATATAATCTAACTCTTTATCTCTTCTGTATTAGAAATCAAAGAGCTAACAAATCCTTCCCCTAACGAGTAGAGGTGAGAATTCTTCAATTCTTGCTCAAACATGCAACACCACTAGTATTATCGGTTTTTATTGATTTATTTGTTGATTCTTGCATATTATGTTGTTATATTTCTTAGATGATGATTGAATGTTAGTATTTTGAAAATATAACTTTGTTCATGAAGTTTTATATTTTGCGAAAATTTGGGGCAAATTGCTTAAATTGCTTATTAAGCTTAATTAGTGCATTGCATGTGTTTATCTAGTGATGGATTTTTTTATTTGTGAAAATAAATTGAATTTTTGGATTAACTATGGAACTTCGAATTTTTGAGGTAAAGTTGCTTAAATTGCTTACTTAGTTTGTTTGGTATCTTGCATGTGTTGATCAAGTGGTTGATTGTTCATTTAAGGTCTTGCATGGTAATATCTAGTGGTTGATCTAAAGTCTTGCATGTTAAGATCTAGTGTTTTCTATGAATAATGATGAAAGAAGTAAGAATTTGTGCTAACTTGATTAAAAGACTCTTGCATGTGAAGATCTAGTGGAATTATTTGAATAAAATGTAAAGGTGAAAGTCTTGAACTTTCTTTTATAATGTAAAATTTAATGAACTTTTGATTATAAATTGTCTTAGCATGTTAAGATTTCGGTTATTACTTGTATTTGATTATGGATTATATTTTTATGCCTAAATGACTATGTGTAACTTTATATGTGTTTTTGCTACGTGATCTTGCTTGTTTATGTGTTGATCATTGCGTGTGATAATGAGAAAAGGGTAAGTATGAGTGCATGTGTAGGTGCATAAGTGTCATGAATTTTTAAAAGGTAGAAATATGTTGGAAAATCGTTCGAGGTTCCGGTAAATAACCGGGGTACGACGAGTCGGTACCGTAGGGCCTAGGGGTGGTTTGATTCCATGTAGATAGACGGCTTCGTAAAATATGAGGTTATTTATAAGGAACATAGATTGATTCTTCCAAAGGGATTCCCGATAAGTTTTCATGTCATGCATGTCTCATTATGGTGTGGAAGATATAGGTGGGAAAATCTCACTCTATGGTTTTGGGATCGTAGGGTTATAGAGGTGGGAGATTCTCACTCTATAATCTTGAATACGTGTCATGGCGTAGGGTTATCAAGGTTGGATATTCTCACTCTATGGTCTTGGGATCATAGGGTTATAAAAGTGGGAATTTATCTCACACTATGCGCTTGACAAATCTATGACGAATAACTCCGACGAAAAGGGAAGTATATGATTGTTTTAATTTATGTTACATGTATATGTATAATAAAAATATAAGTATAACTATGTATGCTCTATGTAATATGTGTATTTGTTAATACTTCAAGATTCTCATTGAGTCCTGAAAGGCTCATATATGTATTGTATGTTTGTAGGTATACCCGATTTGGAGCCTGAGGAGTGAAGTTGGGAATCGAGCATGAGAATCAAGAGTAGATCTTGGATTGTGTTGGCTCTGAACCTCGTTATGTGGTTTTATTTGTATAATATGCTTGTAAGAACTTTTGATACGGTTTTAGGTATTTTCTACCGATCGCTTCCTCCGATCGGTGGAAATATTTAAAAGACAATATGTGTAATAGTAATTAGGATTACCCTCTTTCGGATATTTAATCGGTAATCCGTAGTATGTTTTGAACGAAAGCGAATTTTACCAACTATATGAATGAACGCTTTTCGGCTAGTGATTTCTTCCTGTCTTGTCTTGACGTTTGAAAACTATTTTCATATAGGTGCTCTATTTATAAAATCGTTAAATATTGTGAGTGTCTACATCTCTTTGTTCCCATCATTTTGATAGGTTTTTGGCATGAATTGGGTAAGTATTTAATTAGTTATGAATTATTTCTCACTATTGCACCAAAACAGGGTCAGTCTAGTGTTTTCTATTATAACTTGAGTTTTACTCACTCAAATGCCCTGTTTCAAGTTGGAAAATGTTTTAAACTTATTTTCCCATGTTTGAATGTAATTTAATAGTTTTTGGGTCAGTGAGAAATTAAAAAGTAAATTTTACAACTCCCTCCTCTTTCTTGTTTTAATCCGTATTCATCTCGATTCCTCGAACAACTCTTCGAATAATTATGATACTCTCTTCCTTACTGAAAAAGGAGAGATACTTTAAGAGGTTTTTCTTTGATTAAATTGGAAGGTGGAAAACTCCACGTTGTTCGAGTATTTGAAAACCCTAGTTGCACCATGGTTATTTTATGCGAATGTAACGATGTGCTACTCTTGAGAGACTCTTCGGGCGTAAACAACTGCAGTAATTTCACACTCTGGAATCCTCGTAGAGTGAGAAGTTTTGATGACCCGTACGGTTCTACAGTGAATTACGGGTTGTGTTACGATCCGATAACGGGTGATTTCAAGGTCGTTGTCATGAATTGGATTTATTACTTAATCTTTTCGTAGAATAACGATTCTTAGAACGCAATGGAAGAAAGTCCAAGCTATGATTCCGTTGGCTGTTTGGGAGTATTCGCTCAAAGAGCTCTCTATTGGCTCTTCTGTTTCAAAAGGGTGCGCTTTGATCCCAGGACAGACGAGCTCAAGGCGTTGCGGAAGCTCGAACAACTAAGAGATTGTGACGAATTTAGCCTCGGTCATTTGAGAGATAGCCTGTGTCTGTACAGCAACAATACTGGAGACGACGAGAGAGGAATTCCAGTCAT
Organism: Erythranthe guttata; assembly: GCF_000504015.1. The sequence goes on from NW_012192830.1 coordinate 1,329,037, forward strand.
GATAAACGAAAAAAAATTATAATGATTGGGAGGCGTTCGTTGCCTTTGAGAATGTGCCGACGACTCCTGATGTATTTCCCCAACGTCAGACAAGGACTCTATCCGGATAGTCTTGTGAGTCTGTATTTCTGTTTTGTGTGGTGCGAAGACGATTACTTGTTTTGTAAGCTCTCTAATTCACAATCCATTCCCCACAAGTTGTTGCGTAGATTAAAGATAATAAGCAGTTTGGTTTGATATTTACTTGAGCTTTTTTTTTCTTGGATATATAACGTTTATAGCATTTTGCCACCCGTATTTTAAAATTTTAAAACCCGACATCTTGTACTTCGCCCATCTTTGCACTTTGAGACCTTGATAAACAAATAAAATTGCACGGGCCCACCCCAACCCTTTAGATTGACTCACTTAACCGTCTAAGTCGATTATTTTGGCAAATCCGCACATTTTCTAATGCACCTATGAGTGTTTGTTCTTTCTTTTCTACTAAAAGACTAAATTCGTATCCCAGTGATTGCGAATAAAATTTGAAATGATTATTGACTTTTAAAAACTTTACGGTGTTTGCATTAAAAGAAAAGTATCACTCCACCAGTATTAGAAAAGCACTACATAAACCCAAAAATTACGAACACACATATGATCATCCAAGTCTCTTTTTCTATTCAATTTTTTTTCCAAATGAATGATGGAGTTTGAAAAGATCTCGTTCGGAGAAATAATCTCGAGTACTCAACAATCATTGCAAGTTCTATAACACTATATAAATTGATTCCAAGCTCCGCAGTCTGGTTTGATGTGTTTCTTTTCCCTAAAGAATGTCTTATAAATAAAAATTTATTTATTTATTTATTTTCGGCATAGATGACGTACTCCAAAATAATTAGTGTTGCATGTCGAGTCAAGCCGGGTCGGGCCAAAAAATGTTATCTATAAATAAACTCTAAAACAAGCGAAATGACACGCATTGGAAAAACCATGGCGATAGAATTAGAGAAAACAACCATCATCATATCTTCCCTTCGACAACATTGAAATTATCATGTTGAAATCACCATCGGTTAAATCTCTTCTTCGATTCAAAAAAGATTGCAAGTCATGGAATACGATGATCTCTGATCCTGCATTCATCCGCAAACATCTCAAAAAATGGAAAAACGCCCTAAATACTAATAATCTCTTCCTTAGTAAGTAAAAGAACAATACCCAAAGTTTTTCTCTGTTTAAATTCGAAGATTCAAGAATCCATGCCGAACGAGTAAAGGAGAATATTCACTACATCTACGACATTATAGTATGCGAATGCAACATCGTGCTACTCGTGAAGGAATCTCGGTGCTACACAAGAAAGCACGCGTTGTGGAATCCGTCTACACAAAACGTGATGTATTTCTAAGGCACACCTACATTTAGAGTATGTGAATTAGTGAATGATCACGGGATTCGTTACGAGGCGATAATGCACAATTTCAAGGTTGCCTTTTTTTTTCGAGATGAAATATGCAATTTACTCGTGTAACAACCATTCTTGGACGGAAAAGAAAACCAACCTAGAGATTGGTAACTATAGTAGTCATGCAAGAATATTCTTCGACCGTGCTATCTATTGGGTTTCGAAGACCGGAAAATTAGTCGTGTATTTCGATCCAAGAACCAACGAGCTCAAGACTTTGCAGAAGCCCGACGTACTAAATGGCGACAAAACGTCAACTATTATGATAGCTTCTTTCAGAGGGAGTCTTTATTTGTATTGCGACGACGACAGAGGTGAGGACACGGTTCGAATCACGATCAAGAAGAAGGGCATTTTCGAGAATTGTTGGAACGAGTATAAAACGATCGAGAATTTGGTGCCTCGGAATAAATGGTGGCTCCAACCACTATGTTTCGTGGGAAACAAGATTTTAATTTGATTGGATGGGAAACGATTCGTCTACCATAGCCCGTCCGAGAAGACGTTCGAAGAATTCTTAGATATTGTTATATATGGCTGTGAATTTATTCGTTATTCGAGTAGTCTCTATTTCCCACAAGCTTCATATATGCATATATAGATTTATGCATCAATAGATTTAGGCAAGATAATATAATAAACACTATTTATGATTATGATCATTTTATTTTGTTTTTTATCTTTTGGTTTTTGGTTAAGAATTTCATATTAATTAAATGAAGAATAAAAATCCACCGTTTTTTTTTTTATCATCTTAGTACGGTTAAAACACTTTGTACCATTTCGTACCTCAGTCAACATTAATAACTGCCAAAACCATTTACGACAATAAAGTTTCTGGTTAAAACATACATCTACAAAAAAAACGATAAAAACCAAAAATGGACATGGGCACTCTCTCTCTGAACATGTCGTTTCAGATAAAAAACGCACGTGGTCGAGGCTGAATTTTTATTGGGTTGAATCTTTAATTTTTTTAATTTCTAATTTAAAGTATATTTAGGTCTATTCTGATAAAAAAAACGCACGTGGTTGAGTCTGAAACTTTTGTGTTGAATATGTATTTTTAAAATTTCTTGTTTAAAGTTTATTTAGGTTTTTCAAACTAAAAAGAAACGCACACTCATTCGCATATATGGCGAGTGTAGCGCACGATAGGGTGTTAGAGATCTTTATTGCTTTGAGTTTACGGACCGAGTCCTTGCTATTTTTTTTTTAAAAAAAAAAAACCTCAAAAGACTTCTTACAAATAAAATCCTAGCCATATCACTCATTCCCAAAAAGCTCTTTACAGGAAAATCTAAAAGAACCAACATGCCAACATAATTACCGAAATAATCATCATCGAATATTCCACTGGAGATCGTCGAAAGTATCCTTTCAATATTATCATCAATTAAGTCTCTACTTCTATTCAAAACAGTTTGTACGTCGTGTAATACTAAGATCTCCAATCCCGTATTTACCCATATTCATCTCCATTCCTCGAACAACTCTCCGAATAATTTTGATAATCTCTTCCTAACTGAAAAAGGAGAGATACTTAAAGAGGGTTTCCTTCGTTTAAATTAGAAAGTGGAAAACTCCATGCTGTTTGAGTATCGGAAAACCCTAGTTGCACCATGGTAATTTTACGCGAAAGTAACGATGTACTACTCGTGAGGGACTCTTCGGGCGTAAACAATAGCAGTAATTTCACACTCTGCAATATGTCGGCTCGTAGATTCAGATGTTTCGATGACCCGTACGGTTCTATAGTGAATTGCGGGTTGTATTATGATCCGATAACGGTTGATTTCAAGTTCGTTGTCATGAATTGGATTTATTACTTAATCTTTTCGTGGAATCACGATTCTTGGACCGAAATGGAAGAAAGTCCAAGCTATGATTCCGTTGGCTGTTCTGGAGTATTCGCTTACAGAGCTTTGTATTGGCTCTTCTGTTTCAAAAGGGCGTGCTTTGATCCCAGAACAGACGAGCTCGAGGCGTTGCGGAGGCCTGAACAACTAGGAGATTGTGACGAATTTGTCCTCAGGCATTTGAGAGACAGCCTGTGTTTGTATAACAACAATACTGGAGACAACGAGAGAGGAATTTTCGTCTAGATAAAGGAAAAAAATCTAATGATTGGGAGGCGTTCGTTTCCATTGAGAATGTATCGACGAATCCCGTTAGGTCTATAAATTTCCTACATTTTGTCGGAAATAAGATTTTAATCGGGTTATATCGCACAAGCTTCGGATTGTACTATTGCCCTTCCAAAAAGACGTTTGAGAAAATTATTGCAGATTGTGGTATGGATCTATGTAGACTTGTTCCGTTTCGGAATAGTCTGTATTTCCCCGATGACAAAACAAAGACTCTATCCAGATAGTGTTGCGAGTCTGTATTTCTGTTTTGTGTGGTGCGAACACGATTACTCGTTTTGTAAGCTCTCTACTTTAGGATCCAATCCCCACAAGTTGGTTCGTAGATTAATAATAATAAGCAGTTCGGTTTGATATTTACTTGAGATTTTTTTTTTCTTGGATATATAAGTACTTATGCGTTAGTATGTCGGACTGACGTGTTTTTATTCATTATGCTCAGTTTTCTTGAGTTTGTCAACTGCACCGGAATAAAGTAGACATATTTTTGTCTTTTGGTGTTTCTAAGAGTTATACTTATTTTATTAGGATATTAATCTTGTTAACTATTAATTAGGTCGATGTTCTTTGTATTTAATGTTATTGAAGTCAAGTCTATCAATCCATTCTCCAGAATAGGAAGATGTGAAGTATGATTCAAACTTGTGTTTTCCTATGTTATGTAGGGATGTTCCAAAACTCATATGTAACCCCCCGTCGATGAATAAAATCATTATTTAAGTTTAAAAATATTTTGCAAGAATCTTGCATTGAAAGTTAAGGATTGATGTTTACAAGTGATCGATGAGTGGTTTGAATACGATTTTCTCAAGTTCTTATATATACATATATTGAATGTTAATATTAATTTGCCACCCGTATTTTAAACTTTTATAACCCTATATCTTCTAATTTGCCCTTGTTTGCACTTTGAGACCTTAATAAACCAATAAAATTACACGGGCCCACCCAAACCCTTTACTTTGACTCACTTAACCGTTTAAGGCGAATATTTTGGCAAATCCTCACATTTTCTAACGCACCTATGATTTTTTGTTCCCTCTTTTATACTAAAAGTATAAAATCTTATACCGGTGATTGTGAATAAATTTTGAGATAATTATTCACTTTTAGAAAACTTTGCAGTGTTTGCATGAAAAAAAAAGTATCACTTCACATGTATTAGAAAAGCACTACATAAACCCTAAAATTACGAACACGCATATGATCATCCAAGTCTCTTTTTCAGTGCAATTTTTTTTTTCCAAATCAATGATGTTGTATCATGATTTCCGATCATGTATTTATCCATATTCATCCGATACAAAAAATCATTGTTTTTACTTTTTATTTCGGTTAAATCGAATGGTCAGAAATTCCACACACGAAAGCATTATAGAAGAAGATTCGTGCACTAAAACAGGGTTTTTTTGAGTGAACATTCGTTCCGCAACACCAATTATGGTTCGCAACAAATAAGATTTTTTATTTCACCCTATTATGCAAGCTTCCGAAAAGACTAAACGCAAAATTTTAAGAGATCTCGTTCGGAGAAATAACCTCCAGTACTCAACAATCATTGCAAGTACTTAAACACTGTATGAAGTGATTCAAAGCTCCGCAGTGTGGTTTGATGTTTTATAATCTTGAAGAACTAAGAATAATATTCTAATTTAATTTTTATGTATGTATGTATATATATATATATATATATATATATATATATATATATATATATATATATATATATACCTGGGTGATCTTAAGGAAACTTCGATCCATGGTTTTCGTAAACCTGCGTGGTCGAAGAAAGTACTTGATCCTTGGTTTATCTATAATTTATATGTGCTATATATAAGTATATGTTTCTATGTGTATATATATCGACCTACGTGGTTGTAAGTGTACTCCCTTCGGGTCGAGGAAACTTACGATCCATGGTTTATGATCTATGAGTAATAAGATAATATACGAAGATAAAAACCGAGAACAAGATTAATAAAAATGGAATTTTGTGTGATGGAATTGTTGATGGTTCGAATATTTTGGAAAGAAAATTAAATAAATGGAAATTTGGTGCTACATGAAAGAAAACTTCAAGTCTCTTGAGAAAGAGGGCTTGAACTTTAATTAATGAAACTTGGAGATAGTAATTATATATAACTGAATGTTTTGAGTTGTTTTGCTATATGTGTAAATATGTGATCTATGTTCTTTGCTTGAATTGTTATGTGTCTTAGTTGCTTTTGTGATTTTGTGACTAAACTATGTGTCTTTGTGAAATATGTGAAAATATGTGTGCATATGTGAAAGCTAACTTTGAATATGTGAAATGAAGAATATATACTAACTTCACTTGCACGTTTTTAAAACATAGATCGAATAAGCACGTTTGTAAAACATAGATCGAATAAGCACGGGTTATGAGGCACCGGTACCCCAAAATGAGATGAAGAGTGTGTGGTTTGATTCCACTTATGAAACGGGTTCCAAATAAATGAATGCTTATTGTCTATGGTTTTACTTCATTTTTCAAAGGATATCCGAACGAAAAATGTTTTCTCACACACCTAATCAAATTGTTTGAAATGAATGAAAGTATGTACTAACCTCACTTGCACGTTTTTAAATTGGAAAGTCTTGTAAAACATAGATAGAATAAGCGCGGGGTATGAGGGACCGGTACCCCAAAAATGAGATGAAGAGTGTGTGGTTTGATTCCACTTATGAAACGGGTTCCAAATAAATGAAGGCTTATTGTCTATGGTTTTACGTGATTTTTCCAAAGGATATCCGAACAAAAATGTTTTTCTCACACATTGTATGAGCATCACTTGAATGAATATGTGTGTGAAAGAATGACGACTCCCTTGTAAGGATTACTCTTATTCCTTATGAAATGATGAAAGGAAGGTCTAAGAGGTTAGCCGAGAAGGTAAAGGTAAATCGGTAAATTCCCATAAAGAAATGGTGATTGAGGTATATGTACACTCGTATATGTATGTATATGTATGATTATATGATTTCTTGTCTAAGTGTATTTGATATTCTATGGAATTCTCATTGAGTGTCAAATACTCATATAGGTGTTGAATTGCTTGTAGGATTATCCGATTTCGAGCCCGAGGATCGTGGTTGAAGTTCTGTTCGTGGATCGGGAGAAGAGTTCATATGGAGGCAAGGTGGATTTTGGGTGCTCTTAATATACTAATGTGGTTTTATTTGTACACTTTGCTTTTAAAGATATTCGACACCGTTTTAGGTGTTTATTATCGTTCTCTCCCGCCTACTGGAGGAACTTACTATTGATGCATAATATGTAATGTTACTTAGGAGTAAAATTACCTCTTTCGATATATGATATGGCATTTTCTCAAAAATTATATAACCTTTTGGCAAGTTTTCATAAAAACCTTATAAAATGTCCGTTGGCTAGTTGTGTGTTATGTTCTGTCTAGTAGTTTGATAATTCGTGAGAATTATCTCTTCCATACATTATTGCATGAAATATTACAGAATAATAGCCCTCTCTATTAGATTCATTTTGATAGGTTTTGTGCATTATTTGGATAATCCATGAATTAATTATGAATTGTTTCCCAACACTGCTCTCAAACAGAGTCATTTTAGTATTTACAATAAAATACGACGTTGTTCTCACGAAAAAGGATTATTCCACTTGGGATAGACTCCTAAATTACTAATGTACTTTAGTATAGAATTTGATGATTTTTGAAACAGTAGGGAATTTATAAAGATTTTTCAAAGGTCACTTCCCTACTTTAGATTTTTAAATTGTACAGTTGTACCATTTTAATTATTCCTTTCAAATGGCTCAAGGTATTTAAAACCTGTTTTTACTAGGTTATCTAGGCCCTTATTACAGCACGTGGTAAACATTTCAGCTGTTTTTCATGAGCGATTAGAGAATTATTAATTTGTTTGAGTGATAGATCGAAACTGTCCAAAATTTTCTCACTCTGCTAAAATGGAACTTAATCTCTAGTCATGCATGCATAGTTTGTGAAATTGATTAAGTGAATGTTGTTTGGTAATATGTGGACACTCTTACTCTGATTCTAAAAGAAAAATTTTGTCGGAATTTTCTATTCCCGATTAATATATTTCAAAGTCTTCCGCTATCATATTCTAAAATACTAATTAGTTATAACTAGAAAAGGGATGTCACACATACGTGGTATTGGAGCAACGATCCCCGGAAAATCTCCATATGAACTTAAAGATCTCCAAAATCCTCGAATGACGACATCAACTAAGAACTCGGGCAGGTATGTGTTCATGTGTGCACATTTCTTAACTAATGAGAAGTGTTTATTTGTTTAAAGTGCTAAAATGTTGGGAGCACAAACTCGAGCCCAAAACACCGCCAACGGTCTGAATGATCAATCTCGCACCATACAAGACCTCACCGCCCTCGTCCGAGAACAAAATGAACAAATCCAACGCCTTGTTATGTTGGATTTCGGGCACGTGTACGCAGCGGAAAACAAAAATTTTATGCGATTTAAACGACTTTAAAGCACATAAGCACACGCCCGATAAATTAAATCAACTAATTGCGTACCTTTGCGCTTCCAGCGAAATTAAAAACAACATACATGCTAAATAATTTAACCGAATTTAAATCAATTAACATGCTCGCGTTTAAACCAATTAACATGCTTGCAACGATTAAAACGATTACACATAATCACATAAAACCATACGAAAGCAAACATGAAAAATATAGTTTAAACGTAAACGAATCGAAACTAGGGTTTCGTGTATTTACCTCTTGAAGCGTGAGGTCGGAGCGTTTAGCAAGTCGAGATTGCTACGGAAACCAATCCATACAATCGGGGCAGCAATGGTGCAGCAGCAGCGGCGGTGAGAAGGCCACGGCGGCGCGTGAATTTCACGCGCGGTCTTCCGGGGCGGCGCGTGGGGCAGCGTGCGGCTTCGGCTTGTGCGCTGCTCCTCGATTTTTCGATCTTCGATCTTCCTCCTATCGGATTTCACCTCGTATACTTCGATCTACTAAACACGTGGCACTAGACACGTAATAGTTAGAAAAACGGAAGAAAAAGAGAAGGAAAGAAGCTACCAATACAATCGGCCGATGAACGGCCGATTCCGGCGAAACGGCAGGGAGGACGGCGGTGGTGGCCGCGGGAGAGAGAGAGGCCGAGAGAGAGAGGTGGACGGCTAGGGTTAGGGTTTGTGTTTTTGTGTGTTTGTGCAAGACCTATAAATCAAGTATTTATATGTCTTGCATAAAACCCTAGCGGGCTTAAGTTGGACCGGGCCCAACAGCTTAAGTCCGTTAGTACTTTTATTTGCTCGTCTCTCTTAATTCAATGACCGAAAATTGCAACGATTACATTTTCGGAATCATTATAATTTTCTCGTCAATACGAGTGCACTCATTTTCCAACTTTCCAAAAGTGGAAACCCTAGTTCAGTGCACTTTCTAAATTTGGAAACTTCCCGATTTAGAAAGTCCACTACAACGTTCGCCTATTCTTTTCCTTTTCTTATTCTCATTCGTAATTCCAAATTACGAATGTTGGACTCAATCGTATTGACTTCAAATTATGCAAAGATAAACTATTTTATCTCTGACCGTTTATTCAAAGATCTCATGTGCACGAGCAGTGTGACCCTCGATGGTTCAGGTGTAAGCTAGCCGTGGGCCCACAACTCTTTGTGGTCAAAACTCGTCCCTTAGAGTTACGATTAAGATGAAGCTCGTTTCACCTTAATCACCCAACGAATCAAGATTGGCGTCTAGCAACTACGCGTCATGATTCCCTACATACAAATGAAGTGCCTGCAAGAACCTTCAGATATAGTTAACGTACAGTACGGTCCCTTCGATTCATATGTCCCGATCGAACTAGAGGCATTGGTTCATCGAGACCTCTTTATATGTTCGATGACGGTGCGATCGTTCCAAGTGTTGTAATCGTCACGTGCAAGACTTAGAGAATCGAATTCTCTAATCATCACTTAGTCAGCTCTGGCCAGAGACTTAGAATGATTACAAACTTTCAGAACACACAGGACATCCAAGACTATTCTAGCGATCGAATCCCCGACTACAATGCACAGACCTCCCACTAGATTTCGGACTGCACGAACACTGGCCCTTGGGATGGTCCTCGGTGGAACTCAGGGACAGGTCACGATACAGCTGGTCCTCTAGTGAAGTCACGGTGATGTCTAGGTCATAAGGACTAATGGTGTACAACTATACCATAGATATCTCTACTCGATTAATGGGAACCACTTAGAGATTTCTAGGGTGAGGGAGTTCAGTGAACTCGTCAACTTACGAGCACCCACTTATGCATGCCGATATCACAATACTGTTTACCGATGAGATGCAGTACACATACACTAAGTGCTAGTCTTAACGGGAAAGGCCGATATCCTCATTAGTGGCGTAACCCTTGGACTAGGAACATGTTTAACAGTTATAATACTTAAGTAAATATCTCACGATCCTAACGATCAATTACTAGTACTTGTAATAACTGCAAGGACTATATCTATGCTTGTGACAAAGGGACAAAGATATAGAATGCCAAGGTGTTTTATCATTAATACGAATAAAGGTTCGTTTATTACAATAATAAATATGAAAGACCACAGCCACGTGTTGGCTTGTTGGTCACCTACTCTAACATGTTAACCTCCACAACCAGAACCCTCCACCTCCACCAACTCAAAATACCGCACCCCAAGCCATTTACCAAAGGTTTATAAGAATGCACCCTGCCGAATTCCATGGAGGCCCTGATACAACCATAGCCGAAGAATGGATCAAATCCTAGAAGTCATTTTCGACTACATGGAAATGTCCGACCAAGATCGAGTCTATTGTTCTCTTTTCGTATTGAAGAATGAAGCCCATCATTTGTGGGAAGGTACCAAAGAAGTAATCGACCTAACGAACACTACTTGGAGCGCTTTCAAAATTTTGTTCTTTGAAAAGTACTTTCCAAAAACCTCCGAGCTCGGAACCTTAAGGAATTTCTCGAGTTAAAGCAAGGCAACTTGTCCGTAGCCGAGTACGTATGATGATTCGAACAAGGATGTCTCTATGCCCCATTCATATCCCGAGACGCCGACGAAAAGGCCAACCATTTCCTTAGAGGCCTCAACCCGATGATTCAACGAGATGTCCGCATGTCTTCCGTAACGACTTTTCGGAAAATAGTCGACAAAGCACTCGAAGCAGACCAAGCCGAGCAAGAGATCCGTCAATCTCGATCCGTTCCACCCGCCACTACTCACAAATGCAAGAGGCCCCACCCGAGCCAAAACAAGGGAAAACGTCCAATGATTCAAAACCCTGCTACACCACCAGCCCGACCGATTTGCCCAAAATGTCGGAGACCTCACTTTGGACCCTGCGTTAAAGGCACCAACAATTGTTATCGCTGCGGAAAACCAGGGCACTTGATAAGGGATTGCTCACAACCCCCACCGCAAATCCGAGCTCCCGGTCGAGTGTTCGCAATGACCAAAGATGAAGATGAAGCCGACCCTTCGATGATAGCAGGTACAATTTAGGTTCGAAACAATCTCGTTTATGCTCTAGTTGATTCCAGATCGACTCACTCATTCGTCTCGAGTACCCTCGCCGCCAAATTCCAATAACCCCTACCACATCTAGTGAATTATTCAAAATTCGCTTACCGTCTGGCAATGACTTAGAATCCGACCTCTTTTTCAAAGATTGCCCAATCCAAATCCAAAAGAAGCCACTCAATTCCGACCACATAATTCTCCCTATAGACCATTTCGAAGTAATTCTCGGAATGGATTGGTTGTCCAAATTTAAAGCCCAAATTAATTGTGCGACCAAAACCGTCTATCTTTCTTTACCCCACGGCCAAACAGTGGAATTCCAAGGATCTTACTCACCTTCACTCCAAATCCTCTCCGCCGTCAAAACACTTTAGCTCGCCCGAAAGGGGCATTGTTGTCATTTGGTCGACATAGTCGAAATCTCCGACGAAAATAAACCCGAGCCATCCCAAGTACCAACTGTTTGTGATTTTCCCGATGTCTTTCCCGAAGATCTCCCCGGTCTTCCACCCGATCGTGAAATAGAATTTGAGATCAACCTAATTCCCTGTGCAACTCATATTTCCAAAGCACCCTACCTCATGGCCCCGTTAGAACTTAAAGAACTCAAAGAACAAATTCAAGAGCTTATTGATAAGAAGTTCGTTCGCCCTAGCTTCTCTCCTTGGGGCGCTCCCGTCCTCTTCATCAAAAAGAAAGACGGAACCCTCCGCCTATGTATCGACTACCGAGAACTTAACAAAGTCACGATCAAGAATAAATATCCTCTACCGAGAATCGACGACCTTTTCGACCAACTCCAAGGCTCCACGGTGTACTCAAAGATCGATCTACGTTCCGGCTATCACCAATTGAAAATCAAGAAAGAAGACATCCCAAAATCCGCTTTCCGAACTCGTTACGGCCATTACGAGTTTGAAGTAATGCCGTTCGGTCTAACCAACGCCCAAGCCGCTTTCATGGATCTAATGAACCGAATCTTCCAGAAGTACCTCGACAAGTTTGTAATCGTCTTCATCGACAACATCTTAATCTACTCCCAAAATGATGAAGAACACGAAGAACATTTGAGAATCGTGCTCCAAACCCTCCGAGAAAACCAACTTTACGCAAAATTCTCCAAATGTGAATTTTGGCTTCGCCAAGTCCACTTCCCTGGGCACGTGATCTCGAAAGAAGGAATATCGGTTGATCCAAGCAAGATTGAAGCCGTTTGTAACTGGCCGACTCCCAAAAATGTTGGAGAAATCCGAAGCTTCCTTGGTCTCGCGGGTTACTATCGACGATTCGTTCCGAACTTCTCCAAAATCGCTTCTCCACTCACTCGATTGACCCGAAAGGAAACCAAGTACCAATGGACCGCCGAATGTGATTCTAGCTTCCAAGAGTTCAAGAATCGATTAATTTTCGCTCCATTCTCGCCTTACCCGACAAAACCGGAAACTACGTAGTCCATAGTGATTCTTCCAAGCATGGACTTGGAGCCGGCTTGATGCAAAATGGGAACGTAATTGCCTATGCCTCTCGTCAATTGAAATATTACGAGAAGAATTACCCGACGCACGACCTGGAACTTGCCGCCGTGGTCTTTGCCCTCAAAATTTGGAGGCACTATCTTTACGGAGAGAAGTGTTCGATCTTCACCGACCACAAAAGCCTAAAGTACTTCTTCACCCAAAAGGAACTTAACATGAGACAAAGACGATGGCTCGAATTGGTCAAAGATTACGATTTCCGAAAAAGTAACCGTGGATTTTGTAACCGTGGATTTTGTTCAAGTATTTCCGAAAAAGAAAAAAAGGTTCCAACTCAATATGGGTGATAGTCGATCGCCTAACCAAATCCGCTAACTTTCTACCGGTCAAGACTACCTTTAGTCTCGAAAAGCTAGCCGAACTTTACATCCGAGAAATTGTCCGACTCCATGGGATTCCTATATCAATTATTTCCGATCAAGACCCTCGATTCACTTCAAAATTTTGGAAGAGCTTGCACGAAGCAATGGGGACCCGTCTAGCCTTTAGTACGGCATACCATCCCCAAGCTGACGGTCAATCCGAGAGAACGATCAAAACTCTCGAAGATATGCTCCGAGCATGCATAATGGATTTTGGTGGCAATTGGGAAAGGCGGCTACCGCTCATCGAATTCTCGTACAATAATATTTACCAATCGTCGATTGAAATGGCGCCATACGAAGCATTATAAGGCAGAAAGTGTCGATCTCCCATCCATTGGGACGAAGTAGGCAAGCCAAAATTATTGGGCCCCGAACTAGTCCAACACACCGTCGACATAATAAAAAACATCCGGGAGAAAATGAAGTCGTCCCAAGATCGCCAACAAAAATACGCAAATAAAAGGAGACGAGACTTAGAATTCAATGTTGGCGACCACGTATTTCTAAATGTCGCTCCACTCAAAGGAATTATGCGATTCGGAAAACGAGGGAAGCTAAGCCCTCGATATATTGGACCTTTCGAAATTCTCAATCGAATTGGTACACAAGCCTATCACCTTTCCCTACCACCACATCTATCTCGAATACACAACGTCTTTCATGTATCCATGCTCCGAAAATACCTTCCCAGCCCCGACCATGTCCTCAAAGTCGAACCCGTAGACTTATCTCCAAACCTATCCTTTATTGAAGAACCCACCCAAATTTTAGACCGAAAAGTTAGGAAACTCCGAAATAAATAAATTCGCCTTATCAAAGTTCTTTGGAAAAACCACTCCCCGGACGAGGCGACGTGGGAACTCGAGGATGAGATTGAGAGTCGGTACCCGAAAAATCTTTACACGAAAAATAACTAATTGAAAATTTTCATATTTTAATTAGATTATTGCATTCTAGAATTTAATTTGGATAGTTGGAATATATTTATGCATACACTAAATTTTTAGAAAAAGAAAAAATTCATGCATATTAGAAAATTAAATGAGTGAATAAACTTAGAAATAAATTTTTCCCACTCTTCTTGTAATCTTCGGCCATGTGGAGACACAAATGGATTTCATTTTCCATGTGTACAATTCTTTAATGTAGAAAGACTCATTAATTGGGAGAATTGAAGGCTTAAGTGGCTTGTACCTTCTTCTTTGAGAATGGTACGTCACTTTACCTTTTTAATTCAAGACCCACTTTCTCTCTCTTTCCACCTAAGCATTTGAAACCCATTCTCTTTCTTCTTCCTCTCTCCCTAAATTCGGCCATCACCACCATCCCCTCACCAACACTCCATTTTTACTCAAGCTCAAGCCATAGAACCATCTCCAATCCAACCCACCTAAAGAGGAAATTCCAAGAACACCCCCAAATGCTTGCAAAACTCTATAAATAAAACCCAACACCCAAGTGAATTTTCATCTTCTCCACCATATCCTAAAGCTCTTAAGAAAATATTCTTCTTCCTTCTTCTCCTACATTTCTAAATTATTAGTGTAGGCTCCTCATTTCCAAAAAGAAGTTTCTTCAACTAGAAGTGTAAGAAAGCTCTCATTTTTCTTCTTCCTTTTCAATTTCGAAAATTTCCTAATATTTTCTTCTAATTTCTTTATAATTTCTTCCAGGTTCTTGTAGTAGGTTATTCAATCCACTAATTCCTTCATATTCCCAAGAGTAAGTAGGTGAGAATTTCATATTCTTGCTACACATGATTCTTCACCAATATTATTTTTTTTTGTCTCCTTTGTTCTTAATGGCCGAAAATTTGGGAAGTTATAGTACTTTACTTGTTTATTGTTAGATCATCCATGCATTTAAGAATCTAAGGTTTAAATGATATAATCTTGAAGAACTAAGAATAATATTCTAATTTAATTTTTATGTATGTATGTATATGTATATATATATATATACTAGACCTGGGTGATCTTAAGGAAACTTCGATCCATGGTTTTCGTAAACCTGCGTGGTCGAAGAAAGTACTTGATCCATGGTTTATCTATAATTTATATGTGCTATATATAAGTATATGCTTCTATGTGTATATATATCGACCTACGTGGTTGTAAGTGTACTCCCTTGGGGTCGAGGAAACTTACGATCCATGGTTTATGATCTATGAGTAATAAGATAATATACGAAGATAAAAACCGAGAACAAGATTAATAAAAATGGAATTTTGTGTGATGGAATTGTTGATGGTTCAAATATTTTGGAAAGAAAATTAAATAAATGGAAATTTGGTGCTACTTGAAAGAAAACTTCAAGTCTCTTGAGAAAGAGGGCTTGAACTTTAATTAATGAAACTTGGAGATTGTAATTATATATAACCGAATGTTTTGAGTTGTTTTGCTATATGTGTAAATATGTGATCTATGTTCTTTGCTTGAGTTGTTATGTGTCTTATTTGCTTTTGTGATTTTGTGACTAAACTATGTGTCTTTGTGAAATATGTGGAAATATGTGTGCTTATGTGAAAGCTAACTTTGAATATGTGAAATGAAGAATATATACTAACTTCACTTGCACGTTTTTAAAGTTGGAAAATCTTGTAAAACATAGATCGAATAAGCACGGGGTATGAGGGACCGGTAACCCAAAATGAGATGAAGAGTGTGTGGTTTGATTCCACTTATGAAACGGGTTCCAAATAAATGAAGGCTTATTGTCTATGGTTTTACTTGATTTTTCAAAGGATATCCGAACGAAAAATGAATCACTATCTTGATCATTCTTACAACCAAGTCTAGAAACATATATACTAAACAATCTAGACTACGAAGAATGTACTTATGAGAAGTACGTAAATAATTTACTCATGAGGAGTACGTAAAGAATGTACTCATGAGGAGTACGTAAAGAGTGTACTCATGAGGAGTACAATCGACCGATTCTAAAACCACTCTAAAACACTCATGGTTTCTTTTCAGCTCTTGGTTTTTTATTTCTTAGAATCGATTAATTTCCTTGAGTCTTGAAGCCGGTATTTATAGATATTTCAAGCCTCCACTCCTCAGCCCATGATCTGCAAGAAAACCAACTACTAGAGCACTCAAGAACATGGGTTAGTAGGTTAGTTTAGTAGTTAAAATAATATCCACAATTTAATCCACTAAGCACTACTTAGCCCACTAAGTAATATACTTAGCCCACTAAGTCATATACTTAACTCACTAAGCATTATAATTAACCCACTAAGTGTTAGAGTAGGTGACCAGCAAGCCAACTTGTGGCTGTGGTCTTTCTCTTTTTCCTTGTAATAAAACAATCGTTTTTCGTTCATAATAATAAAACATTTCATTTGGCATTCTATATCTGTTATCCCATGCAAGCAGCATAGATATAGTCCTAACGAGTTACTCTATTACTGTGAGTTGGTCTAGTAGAATCGTGAGATAACTCAGCAATGTAATGTAACTGTTAAACCTTGTTCCTAGTCGATGGGTTACGCCAATAATGAGGATACCGGCCTTTCCCTTTTGAGACTAGCAGTCAGTGTATGTGTACTGCGTCTCATCAGTCCTCGGTGTTGTGACATCGGCATACTTGAGTGGGTGCTCATACTAGATGAGTTCACTGAACTCCCTCGCCCTAGAAATCTATAAGTGGTTCTCATTCATCGAGTAATAGGTTTCTAAGATATAGTTGTACACCATTAGTCCTTAAGACCCAGACATCACCGTGACTTTACTAGAGGACCGATTGTATCGTGACCTTTCCCTGAGTCCCACCGCGGACCACTCCAAGGGCCAACGTTCGTGCAATCCGAAATCTAGTGTGAAGTCTGTGCATTGTAGTAGCGGATTCGAGCGCTTGAGTAGTCATGGATGTCCTGTGTGTTCTGACGGTTTATAATCCATGGAATCTCTGGCCAGAGTCGATAGTGGGGTGATTAGGGAAATGTGTTTCCCTAAGTCGCACACGAACGGATTTATAATACCTAGAACGTTTGCACGGTTATTGAACTTTATAAGAGGTCTCGGTGAACCAATGCCTCTTGTTCAATCGGGACATGTGTTGCGAAAGGATCGTACTGTACGCTAACTATATCATAAGGTTCTTGCAGGCACTTCACTTGTATCTAGGGAATCATGATGCGTAGTTGCTAGACGCCAATCTTGATTCGTTGGGCACCGATTTGATCGGGGATTAGGTAAAATGAGTTTTACTCTAATCGGGACTCTTGGGAGGAGTTCGTATAAGAACAATATGTTGTTCGAATCACAAAGAGTTGTGAGCCCACGGCTAGCATACACCTGAACCATTGAGGGTCACACTTCTCGTGTAATATAGATCCTTGATAACAACAAGTGTAGATTAATGTGTTAATCTTTGAATGATTGAATCCAAGATTCGTAATTGTCGATTGCGAATCGGAATAAACGTAGAGAAAGAGAGACATGCGGAATTTAGTGAACTTTCTAAATTGGGAAGTTTCCCGATTTAGCATGTCCACTGAAGTGGAAGTTTCCAATTTTGGAAATTGGAAATTTCGAAGAGGCACTCGTATCGACGAGGACTTTGAGCTCGTCACAAATATAATTTTTTTATAATTTTGTGAACGATCGTTTATTAGAAACGAGGCCGACGAGGGAATGGGCTTAATACATCAGTGGGTCAAGCCCAATGACTTAAACCCACTAGGGTTAAAAAACCCTAAGTATAAATAGACCTCAAACTAGAGTTTGAGATCAGATTTTATGCACCAAACCCTAGCCGCTGAAGCCCTAGCCGCTCTCCCCTTCGGCCGTTGCTGCCCCGCCGCGCCACCGCCGATCATCGCCGGAAAACCGCCGGTTTTCTCCTCTCTTCTCCTTCGTTTACTTGTTGTTTATCTAACTCGTTTACATCTAGTGTTGTAGTTCGAGTGGGTCGAAAATACGAGGTGAAACCTAATTGGAGAGGAGCTGCTGCCCCGACGAATCCACGCACCGCCGCACGCGCCGCTACGCAATCCACGCGCCACCGCTGCTGCTGCCACGCGCCGCCGCTGCTGCTGCCACACACCGCCGTTCGTCGCTTGCTGGATCAGCTTGTTCCAGCCGTGAGTTGCAGCCCCGAGGATTGGTAATTTGCAGCTTGTACGTGATTGGTTTTAGGTTTCGATTCGTCGAAATCTCACGCTACAAGAGGTAAATAAATCGAAACTTTCGTAAATTAATTCGAGCATGTTTGTATGAATTATAATTTATGATTATGAGTAATATGTGATTACGTGTTTCGATTTTATTGAATGATGAACAAGCATGTTTCGTAATTTTCGGTTTTACGTGTTTTTCAATTAAATCGATAATTACCATATGTATGGCAGAAGCGTTAAGGTACGTTGACTATGTGATTAGTTTATGCATGTAATCGAAACTAGTTCGATCTTAAATTTTTAAATTCCGCTGCGTATACATGCACGATCCCCAACAGTGGTATCAGAGCCACGGGTTAATCGTTTATTTGTCAACGTGTTTATCGCTTTCGAAAGCATGCTTCGATTTGTTGAATTATTGAATTTTTGGTGTTATCAAATTGGGTGATATTAATATTAAAATTAATTGATTTTTAATTTTTGAAATTATTTATCAATTAAACCCAATTAGATAATTGATCCATTAATTTAATTTGAATTCAAAGAATAGTGTTGGATTAATTATTTAATATAATCGTTAAATTATTTTAATTAATGGAACACAAATTAAATGGCAAATAATTAATGGACTTCATTCTTATTTGATTGATTTATGAATGAAGGGAGTCCGTTAATTATATTTGCAATTAATCGTATTAATTAATTAATTCATGAGATGAATGATTTTAATTAAGTGCGATGATGATCCTATGTCTCTCTTAGGATCAATATGCGTTTCCACATACCTAGAGAACATAGGTGTAGGAATCACAAACGATCATAACCTAAAACTTCCGATGAGCTAATAAGATTTAATAAATAAAATCCCTCATTCTTAATCAAGAATAATTATCAAGCTATAAAGAAAAACCAAATTGTTGAATTTTTCTTTCCTTGTACCAACAATTAAATTATGTGTAGCCTCTCATAATAGTGCAGTAAGCCGTGTTAGCGGGGAGTTTATTGTGGGATAAGCTGTAATTTAATTGACATTAGATGGAGATACAGTCATAGATAAAATTATATTGGATTAATGTGGTCGGCTAGATTAACTAGGGATTGCATTAGTTTGATATAGTTGGATCTATGACATCTCATATTGGTAGGCTAGACTTGACACACGAAGATTTTGATATTCGCTAGATTAACTTAGGTCATTATCAAGTGTGAGGTAAAACAAACTTTAGGGTCACATAGTGATGTGATTGATAGTACTCTACCTTTAGGCTTATGTAATCGGGATAGATTAACTACGGGTTACATTAGCGCTATCGGACCTAAAGCCCATTAAAGAAAAATAAGTTTTCTCGATTGTCTGCTAGAGGGTGGTGGAATTCGATAAAATTAGTGGGAGAACAATTAAAACATAAAAGTCCAAAATTTTAATTGTAACGATTATTACGAACTAAACTCTAATTATTGTCTTCTTAAAATTTTCTCAGCAACAATGTCCAAACATCCCCTTTCCTCTATCCTCGACCAAAACAAACTCACCGGTCCAAACTATTTGGATTGGCTTCGCAATCTGGAACTTGTGCTCCAAGTCGAGGAGCGTCTCTATGTGCTCAATGAACGTCCCCCTGCTGCTCTCCCTGCGACTGCTACTGCTGACGAGACTGCCACTTTCGAGGCATGGAAGAAGGATGACCTCCATGCGAGGTGCTACATGTTAGCATCCATGGTGCCAGAGCTCGCGAGGAAGTATGAGTCTCACGTGCATGCTTATGATATCAAGCATCATCTTGAAAGCATGTACAGTGAGAATACTAGGGCATCGAGGTACTCAGCTACCAAGGAGTTGATCACCATGAGGCTGCGTGAAGGGGCTTCGGTCCACGAGCACGGTCTCAAGATGATAACTCTCCTTGAGAAGCTGGTGAGCCTTGATGTCACCCTCCCGGCCGAGCTCTCGGTGGATTTGATCCTACTGTCCCTTCCGTATGAATCGTTCATAGTGAACTTCAACATGAACAAACTCGATCCACCATTGGATGAGTTGTTGAACATGTTGGTCAGCTATGAGTCCACGATCAAGAAGGAGAAATCTGTTCTGCGAAGAAAGGTTCTTTTCAGAAGAAAAGGAAAGAAAGGAGTTTCGGCCCGAGCAAGAAACTTGAGAAGGGCGAGTCGAGCGGAGTGAAGAATGACAAGGTCACCAAGCAAGTTGATGACACTTGCCATCATTGTGGAAAGAAGGGCCATTGGCGACGCAACTGCAAGGATTACCTCGATCAAAACGTTCTGAAAAGGGTACGTATTTAATTGAAGTTAACTTGTTCATTAAATCTTCTTCTTGGGTATTGGATACTGGTTGTGGCTCACATCTTTGTAATGATTTGCAGCTCATGACAAGAAGTAGGAGACTTAATGTCGGTGAGACCTACCTAAGGATGGGCAACGGAGCAAGGGATGCTGCTGAAGCCATTGGGACGATTTATCTTTCTGTTTTGGATTCTAGTTTTTCCATTGTTTTGAACAATTGTTTATTTGTTCCGTCACTTATTCGAAACCTTATTTCTATTCCTGTTTTGGATAATGAAGGTTTTACTATTGATTTTGGAAATTCGATTTGCATTATACAAAAGGATCAAAATATGATTTGTAAGGGACAACTTATAAACAACTTATATGAACTAAATCCAAGTGAAATACCAATTAACATTATATCAGCAAAACGAAAAGATATAAGTCTTAACCCCGCACAACTTTGGCACGCTCGACTGGGTCATATTTCCTTGAGAAGGATGAACGAATTTGTAAGTGAAGGATTGTTATCCTTGGAGGACGTGAAATCACTTCAAACTTGTGTATCCTGCCTCAAAGGAAAAATGACCAAGACTCACTTCAAAGGGAAGATGGAACGAGCCGAGGGTCTTTTGGATTTGATCCATTCAGACGTGTGTGGTCCACTAAGCGTTAGTGCTAGGAGTGGTTTTAACTACTTCGTTACCTTTACCGATGATTATTCTAGGTATGGTTTCGTGTACTTAATGAAGTATAAGTCTGAAACTTTTGAAAAGTTCAAGGATTTTAGACACCAAGTAGAAAACCAACTCGGTAGACGTATTAAGAAACTACGATCCGATCGTGGTGGCGAATACTTAAGTACTGAGTTTATAGACTATCTTAAAGAGAATGGGATTATGTCTCAATGGACTCCTCCTGGAACTCCTCAACTTAATGGAGTTTCCGAACGTCGGAATCGAACACTATTAGACATGGTTCGATCTATGATGGGGTTCACCGAGCTACCGGCATACCTGTGGGGTCATGCACTCCTAACTGCCGTGTATTTGCTGAATAGGGTTAATACCAAAGCAGTTAACTCCACACCTTATGAACTTTGGCACTCCAAGAAACCCACATTTAAACATATTAGGATATGGGGTTGTCCCGCTTACGTGAAGCGGCTAGTGGGAGATAAGTTGGATAGAAAATCCGACCTATGCTATTTTGTGGGGTATCCCGAGGATTCCATGGGATACGAATTCTACTATGTTTCTGAGGCAAAGGTGTTCGTCTCGAGAAATGTCGTGTTCCTTGAGAAGGAATTTCTATCGGATAGAAAGGGCAGTGTAGTTGATCTCGAAGAAGTTCGAGAACCACAATCTGAAGTTCAAGCACAACAATTAGATAATGAACCAATTCAACAAACAACTAATGTACCTCATGAACCGTCGCTGCGTAGATCCGAAAGAGTTCGGAGAGCGCCCGATAGGTTATTCCTCGTTGATGAAGTTGACCAAGGATATGATTCTAGAACTTTCAACGAAGCTATATCGGATACAGACAAGGGACATTGGCTTAATGCCACGAAATCCGAAATGGACTCTATGTACTCCAACAAGGTATGGACCTTGGTAGATCCACCTGAGGGAATCGTTCCCATAGGCTGCAAGTGGATCTATAAGAAGAAAATTGGAGTAGATGGAAAGGTATCGACCTACAAGGCTAGATTGGTAGCGAAGGGTTATACTCAAAAGCAAGGAGTTAACTATGAGGAAACCTTCTCTCTAGGTGCTATGCTCAAGTCCATTAGGATTTCGCTGGCCATCTTTGCGTGGTATGACTACGAGATATGGCCAATGGATGTGAAGACCGCTTTCCTTAATGGGGACATTGAGGAAGAAATTTACATGGCGCAGCCGGAAGGCTTCATATCTTCTAGAGATGAGAAAAAGGTTTGCAAACTCCAGCGATCCATTTATGGATTGAAACAAGCATCCCGTAGTTGGAATAAAAGGTTCGACACAACTATCAAAGAGTTTGAATTTGTGAAAACCCGGAGGAACCTTGTGTCTACAAGAAGGTTAGTGGGAGTGCAGTGACTTTCCTTGTACTTTATGTTGATGACATACTACTCATTGAGAATGATGTAGGGATGTTGCAGTCAACTAAAGTATGGTTCTCCACACGTTTCTCGATGAAGGATTTGGGAGAAGCATCCTACGTATTAGGAATACGGATCTATAGAGATAGATCGAGGAGATTGCTTGGCTTGTCCTAATCCATGTACATAGACACCGTTCTTAAATGGTTTAGCATGGAAGAATCCAAGAAGGGATTCTTGCCAATGTCCCATGGGGTTTGTCTCTCAAAATCCATGCGTCCTCAAAGGCAAAAGGAAATCGAGGAGATGAAATGGACACCTTATGCATCCGCTATAGGAAGCATAATGTATGGCATGCTGTGTACACGACCTGATATTGCGTATGCTGTGAGCGTCACAAGCAGATATCAGTCCGACCCCGGCCCAGCCCATTGGAAGGCTGTGAAGGACATTCTGAAGTACTTGCGAAGAACTCGAGATTTGTTTTTGGTCTATGGGGATACCGAGTTGAAATTAGAAGGCTTCACGGATTCTAGTTTTCAATCGGACGTCGATGACTCGAAGTCAAACTCGGGGTATATATTCAAAGTCAACGGGGGTACCGTGTGTTGGAAGAGTTCCAAACAAGGCACGACGGCTGATTCCACCACCGAGGCTGAATATATTGCAGCATCAGATGCTTCAAAGGAAGGGTCATGGATTAGGAATTTCATCCAAGAGTTGGGTGTATTTCCGAACGCTAGCGATCCAGTACGGCTGTACTGCGATAACAACGGAGCCGTAGCGCAAGCTAAGGAACCAAGAGCTCATCAGAAGACGAAGCACGTGTTGAGAAAATACCATGTGATCCGAGAGATCATAGAGAGAGGTGAAGTCAAGCTAGACAGAGTCACCTCGGAGGACAATATTGCAGATCCCTTCACCAAGCCATTGTCAGGATCAGTCCACGAGAAACATCGAGAGTTGATGGGACTTAGATTTATGAGTAGTTGGCTTTAGGTCAAGTGGGAGATTGTTAAAGTAGGTGACCAACAAGCCAACTTGTGGCTGTGGTCTTTCTATTTTTCCTTGTAATAAAACGATCGTTTTTCGTTCGTAATAATAAAATATTTCATTTGGCATTCTATATCTCTTATCCCATGCAAAAAGCATAGATATAGTCCTAACGAGTTACTCTATTACTGTGAGTTGGTCTAGTAGAATCGTGAGATAACTCATCAATGTAATGTAACTGTTAAACCTTGTTCCTAGTCGATGGGTTACGCCAATAATGAAGATACCGGCCTTTCCCTTTTGAGACTAGCACTTACTGTATGTGTACTGCGTCTCATCAGTCCTCGGTGTTGTGACATCGGCATACTTGAGTGGGTGCTCATACTAGATGAGTTCATTGAACTCCCTCGCCCTAGAAATCTTTAAGTGGTTCTCATTCATCGAGTAATAGGTTTCTAAGAGATAGTTGTACACCATTAGTCCTTAAGACCCAAACATCACCGTGACTTCACTAGAGGACCGATTGTATCGTGACCTGTCACTGAGTCCCACCGCGGACCACTCCAAGGGCCAACGTTCGTGCAATCCGAAATCTAGTGTGAAGTCTGTGCATTGTAGTAGGGGATTCGAGTGCTTGAGTAGTCATGGATGTCCTGTGTGTTCTGACGGTTTATAATCCATGGAATCTCTGGCCAGAGTCGATAGTGGGGTGATTAGGGAAATGTGTTTCCCTAAGTCGCACACGAACGGATTTATAATACCTAGAACGTTCGCACGGATATTGAACTTTATAAGAGGTCTCGGTGAACCAATGCCTCTAGTTCAATCGGGACATGTGCTGCGAAAGGATCGTACGGTACGCTAACTATATCATAACGTTCTTGCCGGCACTTCACTTGTATCTAGGGAATCATGATGCGTAGTTGCTAGACGCCAATCTTGATTCGTTGGGCACTGATTTGATCGGGGATTAGGTAAAATGAGTTTTACTCTAATCGGGACTCTTGGGAGGAGTTCGTATAAGAATAATGTGTTGTTCGAATCACAAAGAGTTGTGAGGCCACGACTAGCATACACCTGAACCATTCAGGGTCACACTTCTCGTGTAATATAGATCCTTGATAACAACAAGCATAGATTAATGTGTTAATCTTTGAACGATTGGATGTCGATATGATTGAATCCAAGATTCGTAATTGTGGATTGCGAATCGGAATAAACGTAGAGAAAGAGAGACATGCGGAATTTAGTGAACTTTCTAAATTGGGAAGTTTCCCGATTTAGCAAGTCCACTGAAGTGGAAGTTTCCAATTTTGGAAATTGGAAATTTCGAAGAGGCACTCGTATCGACGAGGACTTTGAGCTCATCACAAATATAATTTTGTTATAATTTTGTGAACGATCGTTTATTAGAAACGAAGCCGACGAGGGAATGGGCTTAATACATCAGTGGGTCAAGCCCAATTACTTAAACCCACTAGGGTTGAAAAACCCTAAGTATACATAGACCTCAAACAAGAGTTTGAGATCAGATTTTATGCACCAAACCCTAGCCGCTCAAGCCCTAGCCACTCTCTTCTCCTTTGTTTACTTGTTGTTTATCTAAATCGTTTACATCTAGTGCTGTATGTTTAGTGGGTCGAAAATACGAGGTGAAACCTAATTGGAGAGGAGCTTCTTCCCCGACGAATCCACGCACCGCCGCTGCACCGCCGCACGCGCCGCTACGCAATCCACGCGCCACCGCTGCTGCTGCCACGCGCCGCCGCTGCTGCTGCCACACACCGCCGTTCGTCGCTTGCTGGATCAGCTTGTTCCAGCCGTGAGTTGCAGCCCCGAGGATTGGTAATTTGCAGCTTGTACGTGATTGGTTTTAGGTTTCGATTCGTCGAAATCTCACGTTACAAGAGGTAAATAAATTGAAATTCTCGTAAATTAATTTGAGCATGTTCGTATGAATTATAATTTATGATTTAGAGTAATATGTGATTACGTGTTTCGATTTTATTGAATGATGAACAAGCATGTTTCGTAATTTTCGGTTTTACGTGTTTTTCAATTAAATCGATAATTACCATATGTATGGCGGAAGCGTTAAGGTACGTTGACTATGTGATTAGTTTATGAATGTAATCGAAACTAGTTCGATCTAAAATTTTTAAATTCCGCTGCGTATACATGCACGATCCCCAACACTAAGCACTACTTATTCCATAACTAAAATTTAGTTAGAAAATAAGAGAGTTAAAAATAAAACGTGGAAATAATCCACGTGTTTCAAACTCTCCCTTTTTAACTTTCTGATCAAAACTAAATTTTAGCTTAACTCCCCCTGAGTCATTGCTTGAACTCCCCCTGAATTTGACAACCAACATGA
This sequence comes from Erythranthe guttata, assembly GCF_000504015.1. The sequence continues at coordinate 1,354,979 of NW_012192830.1, forward strand.
ACATAAAAGTTCAGAGGAAAAAAAAAAACTGAACAAAACCAAATAATGTTCATAAAACAAATTAAAGTAGAATATCCAAGGTCTCCTGAGTATCAGCTGTTGTTTCTCCATCTGGACCTACTGCTTTCCTCTGCTTCTTCTTCATTAACTCCTTGCTCTCTGCCTCTAGCATCCAAGGGATGAGAAGTCCCTGCTTCAACTTCATGACTAACTTTTTCTCCCCATTTTTGATCAGAAAGAGCTTTCTGGTGCATGTCCACCATGGAGTGATGGTAGGTGATCTGAACTAGGGAGTGAGTAAGCTGTTTTAACAAAACAAATCTCGAGAAACAGAAATAAGGATGTCAGGAGTGTTGTCAACATGAGGAGCAACACCTTCTGTACCAAGATTATTTTGATCTGATTCAGTTTAGAGAAAATTATCTCCATTCCAGGGAAAATCATGGACATGAGGAGCTTTGAGAAAATTTTGAGAAACAGTTATCATGCCAAGTGGAGTGTGAAGATGTTCTGATTCATCTTGGCCCAAATTTTGAGAAAACATAATGAAGTAGATGAGAGAGGGATTTAAAACGATTGCCAGAAATAGTCTTACAAACCTCAGTAAAATCACCATAATTATCCTCATCAATTACAGTAGGAGTTTGTAAATGAGAGTTGATAATTTTGGGAGAGAAGGAAAAAATGGAATTTCGCACAAAAATTGTACCAAAGTTTGGAGAATTTAAAAAAAAATTGTAAATTGGCATAAACATTCCTTCACAACAGAAGGATCATAAGGACAGGCAACCTCAACTAGACTAAGGATTTTTCTTTGATCAAGAAAGGCAGTGATCATCATATGTCTATCAAACTCATCCTTCGAAATTTCGTTTTCCTCAATGAATTGGCAATTCATGATTTGAGGACTCAAATTTGAATCAGATTCAAAATAAAAGGTAGGACTGAAGGCATTGTTTACCTCAAACGGAGTTGACAGATCCTTCCCATCCAAGTCTAGCTCTTCTTCCTCAGAGGATTCCTCTTCTTCTGAGTCTTCAAGTTCATCTGGGATGTATGCTGGATCAGATGATGCAATAGGTGGAGCAGCATCTTCTTCCATCTGAGATGAGTCCTCCGAAGAATCACTGTCTGACTCTGAGGATGGCAAATTCTTGCGGAAAGAGGCAAGGGCACTTCCCAACTGTCATCACTTTTCTCTTTCTCTTCAACCTGGGAAGGTGGTGCATCCACTTGAACAGCTGCTTCTGCGAGAGTTTCCAGAGGGTCTTCAAGTGGTGCTGAGGGTGTTTCTTCAGTGGTAGTGAAATCCTGAGCATCAACAGTGGGAATGTCAACATGCTCGTAGAGGACATCCCAGAAAAATCAGGCATTTCTTCATCCTGGTAGGGAGCAGCATCCTCAGCAGCACTCTGAGGGGCATTGGCTGAGACACTGGGGGCAGCAGCATCTTCTGGAACATGTGCAGCAACATCTTCAGAAACAGGATGTTGGTGTTGGGTTTCGGGCACGTGTACGCAGCGGAAAACAAAAATTTTATGCGATTTAAACGACATTAAAGCACATAAGCACACGCCCGATAAATTAAATCAATTAATTGCGTACCTTTGCGCTTCCAGCGAAATTAAAAACAACATACATGCTAAATAATTTAACCGAAAACTAAATCAATTAACATGCTCGCGTTTAAACCAATTAACATGCTTGCAACGATTAAAACGTTTACACATAATCACATAAAATCATACTATAGCAAACATGAATTCATAGTTTAAACGTAGACGAATCGAAACTAGGGTTTCGTGTATTTACCTCTTGAAGCGTGAGGTAGGAGCGTTTAGCAAGTCGAGATTGCTACGGAAACCAATCCGTACAATCGGGGCAGCAATGGTGCAACAGCAGCGGCGGTGAGAAGGCCACGGCGGCGCGTGAATTTCACGCGCGGTCTTCCGGGGCGGCGCGTGGGGCAGCGTGCCGCTTCGGCTTGTGCGCTGCTCTTCGATTCTTCGATCTTCGATCTTCCTCCTCTCGGATTTCACCTCGTATACTTCGATCTACTAAACACGTGGCACTAGACACGTAATAGTTAGAATTAACGGAAGAAAAAGAAGGAAGAAAAAAGTACCGAAAGGGATCGGCCAATAGATGGCCGATTCCGGCGACGGAGGAGCGGCGACGGCGCGGTGGTGGCCGCGGGGAGAGTGGCCGAGAGAGAGAGGTGGACGGCCGCTAGGGTTAGGGTTTTCACTTGTGTGTGCAAGACCTATAAATCTTGTATTTATAGTGTCTTGCATAAAACCCTAGCGGGCTTAAGTTGGACCGGGCCCAACAGCTTAAGTTCGCTAGTACTTTTACTTGCTCGTTTCTCTCAATCCAATGATCAGAAAATTGCAACAATTACATTTTCGGAATCATTATAACATCCTCGTCGTTACGAGTGCCATCTTCCATTTGCCAACTTTCCAAAAGTGGAAACCCTAGTTCAGTGCACTTTCTAAATTTGGAAACTTCCTGATTTAGAAAGTCCACTACAACGTTCGCCTATTCTTTTCCTTTTCTTATTCTCATTCGTAATTCCAAATTACGAATGTTGGACTCAATCATATTGACTTCCAATTATGCAAAGATAAACTATTTTAGTTGGGAAGCTGCTGCTGCCATGTTAGGCTGAGATGTCTCCCCCTGAGTTGATGCTGGTGGAGTTGAGTCGTTGGAGGATGACTCAGTGGAGCTTGAGGAGAGAGCTTGGGCTTCTGGTTCTGCAAAGGTAGGATCTACTTCTTCATCATCTGTGTCTTCATCCACCAAATGAAGACCTCTTGGTGGGTTTTCCCTAACTGGAGTACGACCACCTCTACCGCCTCTTCTTCCACCTATGCCTCATCTTCTGGGAGAGTTATCTTCCCTCCGGCGTTGTGACCCAGCAATATTCAGATCTGGGAAGGGATTCATGCGCTTGGGCCGACGAGTTGGAAACCTTCATGCACTGGAAGAGGGACCCACATACTCGAAGTTGTCTGGGTCAATCGGATTCAGCTCGTCACCGGACTCAATAAAACTGATCGGCATAGCTTCAAGGTTGACAGGATGAACGATGACGGCCAGATTCGGGTCTGCTGGTTCAGGTGCTGCAGCATCGTTGTGGACATCACCGACGGCTGGAAGAGGATTTCTAGGAGGAGATGCCATGATACAGTAGATAAAAAAAATTGCTTCTTATGGTTTTAATTTTTGAGTGTGAATTTTCGAAAGAAGAAGCACGAAATTTATAAGCCCTAATTTTTGCTGAAAAAAAATTGAAGTGGAGAAGGTGAAGAAGTGGTGTGCGTTTTTCTTGGAGAACGTGTGATTAAGGAGAATAAAGGTTTATTTGGCAGTTTAACGCAAAACGTGACACATGGCACAATAAGGAGTGGACTTAGTGGAAGATAAAAGACTAACCCATGAACCCCATGACCATATAAACAGTGATAATTCAATAATAAATAAAATAATAAAAATAGTAGCAGTAGCACTCACGATATTTTCACAATAATAGAAAACACATCTATTAATGATTAATAGTGTGAGAAAAAAAATTGGCTAACAGGCATAGATTTTATTATATATATAAATTTTTTTATTTTTTTTTTATTATTTTTTTTTTGTGTTAAATAAAACTCTTATTTTCAAGTCAAACAATTCACATGGAACATGATCAAGTGTTCAGTTTGAAGGTTCCTCAGTTACTAAGATATGACTATCGAAATAGAGGAGTTTGACTTATGTGATTATAATTGTTCTCTGAATGTTTACATGAAGCATGATCACGTTTCAAGGTGAAAGACTTCCTGTTACTTATTTAGAGAATAATCTATCACAGTGAAGTCATTATTTAAAGAAGCTAAGCTTCAATAAATTATGTTGCAGCTTAAGATATTGGATGAGGTACTGCAACATATTTCAAGACATGTTTATTGAGTACACATCCCGAGAGATTTCCTAAGTTTAGAAAACCTCTCATAATCTAATGCCTTAGTAAAGATGTCAGCCAGCTGATCTTCTGTAGGAATGTACTTTAAGCACACTATATTTTTCTCAACTATATCACGAATAAAATGATGTTTAATATCTATGTGTTTAGTTCGTGAGTGTTGAACTGGATTTTTTGAAATATCAATAGCACTTGAATTATCACAATATATGGTCAGGATGTCACTGGTTAACCCATAATCCCCCAACATTTGTTTCATCCAAATTAGTTGACCAGAACATCCTCCAGCAGCTACATATTCTGATTCAGCTGTTGAAAGTGATACACAATTTTGTTTTCTACTGAACCATGAAACCAGATTATTCCCTAAAAAGAAACATGCACCTGAGGTGCTTTTTCTGTCACTAATATCCCCAACCCAAAAAGAATCACTAAAGCCTATCAAATTTGTATTAGTGTCTTTGAAAAACTGAATCCCTAAGTCTACTATACCTGCAACATACCTAATTATCCTCTTCACAGCTTTAAGATGAGTGACTTTGGGATTAGCTTGATACCTGGCACACACACAAACACTAAACATAATGTTAGGTCTGCTTGTTGTTAGATACAGAAGGCTTCCAATCATGCTTCTGTAAAGGGTGCTGTCAACATCTTCAGCAACATCATCCTTGGACAGTTTTTGACTTGAACCCATTGGAGTTTTCATGTGCTTGGTTGACTCCAACTCAAACCTTTTGACCAAACTGAGAGCATACTTCTTTTGATTTACAAAAATTCCTTCACCTGTCTGTTTGATTTGGAGTCCTAGGAAGTAATTCAACTCTCCTACCATGCTCATTTCAAAAGTGTGAGACATAGAATCTACAAAAGACTGTAAAAGGTTAGCGCAGGTAGAACCAAACACAATATCATCAACATATATCTAAACAATAATGATATGGTTATTTGTTCTTCTAACAAATAGAGTTATGTCTGCCTCTCCTCTGTTAAACTGTAATTCAAGTAAGAAGTCAGTGAGTCTTTGATACCAAGCTCTAGGAGCTTGTTTAAGACCATACAGAGCCTTCTTAAGCTTGAAAACATGATTAGGTTTGGCAGAATCTTCAAAACCCTTGGGCTGCTCTATATATGCTTCTTCAGTTAGAACAACATTCAGAAATGCACTTTTGATGTCCATCTGATACAACTTGATTTTAAGAAAACAGGCTATAGCAAGAAGTAATCTAATTGATTCAATTCTAGCTACTGGAGCAAAAGTTTCATCAAAGTCTATACCCTCAATTTGAGTATAACCTTGTGCTACTAACCTAGCCTTATTTCTAACAACTGTACCTTTTTCATCATTTTTGTTTTGAAGATCCACTTAGTTCCTATCACATTTACATTACTTGGTCTAGGAACGAAGTACCAAACATCATTCCTGATGAACTGATTCAGCTCTTCATGCATTGCATTAATCCAAAACTCATCCTTCAGTGCTTCTGCAATATTCCTTGGTTCGACTGAAAATACAAAGCAAGTAGTTCCAGTTAGTGCACATTCAGAAGATAAATTTGCAAATCTTACCATATCTCTGTAATTCACTCTCTCTTTTCTTTTGGTCCTTATCCCATCAAAGATATCTCCCACAACTTGAGTAGAGGGGTGATTTTTCTGGATTCTACTTGATGGTTCATTTCTGCAGACATCATGAGTTGGCTGTAATTCAGCTTATGTGATCTCAGTAGGATGTATTGAGTCAGATGTGGTAACACTTGGTTCAACACCCCTGTCGGCGCCATATTTCCGGCTATTGAAGATCGAGGAAATCCGCCATGTTTTGGAATTAAAAGATTGGCAAAGATTTGTTTTCCATATTTATTTTGGAATTTATTAGAGTCCTATTCTTATAATACTTCTATTAGGACCTAGATTTATTTCCATGTATTTTATTCTAGTTAGGTATCTTTTGTATTTATCTAGAATAGAAGTAGAAATCAACTAGGATTCTATTTCCTAGTTAAATAGATTTCTTGGGGTTCAAGTTAGGTCTTAGGGCTTATTTTCGTGGCTATATAAGCCTCCAAGACATACAAGAACCGGGGACATTATTTGGGAGAAAAACCACTTCATAGCATCGAAGTTTTGCCAAGGCGTTCTGCGTAGCAGGACTGTGCCATCGTTGCACTGTGCCAACATATACAGATTTGCTGTATAGATCTCAAGGGAGATCAGCCGCGTTTTCTGAAGGAAGTTCAGGCTTGACGAAAGTTCAAGGCACGCGGAGTGGAGCTAAAAGAGAGAGACACGGAGTTCGAGTTGTGTACAAGAACGGCATATTACATAAAGAGGGAGTCTTTAGTGTTTTTAATAAGTCCTATTAATGTACACTGTAAATCTAAACTAGTGAAATCGTGTTTGCAGGTCCACGTGGATGTAGGGCACATTTGTGTCTGAACCACATTAATTCCTTGTGTTCATTTATTTCCTTTAAGTATTTACTGCGGAGATCAGCAAAATCATCAAATACCACATTTACAGATTCAATAATGGTTCGTGTCTTAAGTTATATACGCTATATGCATGACTGTTATTAGAGTATCCCATAAATAAACTCAAATCACTTTTTGAATCTAATTTAGCTAGATGATCTCTATCATTTAGGACATAGCAAACACATCCAAACACATGCATGTATTCTAGATTAGGTTTCTTACCATAAAGAGTTTCAACACACACAAACACATATTTTTTACCACCTAGACTTTCTACCTCTATAGGACCCATAAGATCCATATGTACAAGTTGAAAACAAATGGTGGTACCAACGTGTTGTAACACTTTGTATGGCACTCTAGTTTGCTTTCCCTTCTGGCACATTCCGCATATAGGCATTGTACTTGTTGAGAAGCTTCAGATTTTTGAAGTTTGTGTGCCCTAGTTTCTAGTGCCACAACTCTACTTCACTTACTCTTGAGCTCTTGCATGAGATGGTATCACCTGTTTGATAACAATTATCCATTGACCTGGAACCTGTCAGTACACAACGATTTTGATTATCAAACATAGAACAACAGTATTTATCAAATTTAACACGTATTTCATCATCACACAATTGACTAATACTGATGAGATTTGACCCCAATCCTTCAACATGTAAGACATTTGAAAGTTTTGGAAGTCCCTCAATACAGAGTGTTCCACGTCCAACCACTTTGCCTTTAGCTCCTCCTCCATAGGTTACACGTCCTCCATTGAGTGTATGGTAGTTTGATAGAATTAGTATCAGTCATGTGCCTAGAGCATCCACTATCAAAGTACCATGAACCTGAAATGTTAGAATTTTAAGAAGTGTATACTTCTTTGCACATAAGCTTACCTTTGGGAGTCCATATTCTACACTCCTTTTTGGTAATTTCTACCTTTTTCTTTGAGGTGTTCCTTGGAGTGATGTGGCTCATTTTGTACAACATTTTGTCACTACTTAGTTTTTCACAAAATGGACGAATATGTCCTGGTGAGAAACAATAATGACAAATGCATCCCCTTATTCTGGAATCTGGAGTGGTGACTGTGGAATTCATGCTTTCCTTTCCGTTTGCACCCTTTTCTTTACAAAGACAATTTCTTTCTTCTTCACTGGCTTGTGTTTCTTAACTTGTGTTTTGAACCCTAGCCCTTCATTTTTGTAGTACTTTTCCAGTGACACAATCTCTTCGAGTTTAATTGTGCCAGTATTCATCCTCTTTATTCCTTGAGTTGCTTCTTTGAGTTCATCTTTCACCTTTGCCAGTTCAAGATCCTTCATGGTCATACCAACCTCCAAATGTGTGATTGTTTCTTTAAGGGAAGAGTTTTCCTTGTTGGCTGCATCTAGAGCTTGAGTCTTCTTCTCCAGGTCAATAACCAATTTCTTACATATTTCTTCCTCATTACTAACTGCTTCTTTACTGGATTCTGCTGCATTCAAAGAAATAGAGTTTAAACATGTATAATGATCAGTATTTAACTCAAAAATTTCAGTTACTGAAAGTGTTTCAGAAAGTGTTGATGCATCTAGAGAAACTCCTTGTGATTTTGTTTCAGAAGCACTTCCAGTGATATATCTGACAGAAAGATCTTGTTTAGTGGATTGCTGTTCCTCTGTCTGTTCAGGTTGCTCTTCCTCCTCATCACTGACAGCACAAATCAAACTCATTCCTCTTCTTCTCAAGGTATTTGCACATTCATTAGCATAATGTCCAAATCCTGAACAGGCCCTGCATTTAATATGATCCAAGTTAGGTGGTTCAGAATTTGAACGAATAAATGAAGAATTTTTTAAAGTGTTTTGAGAAGATGTTTGAGAAAATGTTGGAATAGATCTGTTCCGGGGCTGAGTTTGTCGATTTTGTGGAGAGCCATCTGGAAATAACTGTCTGGGCATGATTCCACTTTGTCTGTATGCCCTATTGAATTTCTGAATATGGAATGCAACATTTTTGAGACATTCCTCTGCATCATCATCATATTCCGGAGCAACATCTTCCTTCTCTAATTCTGTCTAGAGTGCATTTGAGATAGCCTTTCCTTTCTCCTTTCTTTGATCTTCAAAGTCCATCTCTCTAAACTTTAGACTACCAATTAAGTCGTCCAGCCGTAGAGATGATGTTTCTTTGGCCTCCTCAATAGCAGTAACCGTCATGCTGAATCTTTCTGGAAGAGTTCTCAATACCTTATTCACTAGTGTCTCGTTGCTCAAAGGACCACCTAAGGATTGAAATTCATTAGCTAAATCAATCAATTTCTCATTGTACTGAGAAATTGTTTCAGTTTCTTCCAATCTCAGTCTCTAAAATTTGGAAGAGAGTAATCTGAGCTTAGTTCTTCTGACACTGTCTGATCCTTCACAATGTAGCTGAAGAACTTCCGAGATCAATTTAAACATTGTTAAATTTACTGAATTAAAAATTGCATTTAACGCCTTTGAGTTTTGGTTAGCATTTGATAGATCGTCTTGTGTCCACCATAATTCTGGTGTTGGAAACACATCCCCATCCGCATCTCTGATAGTTGGTGGCTTCCATCCAGTGAGAATAGATCTCCAGGCTCTCTCATCAATGGCTTTGATGTACACCCTCATCTTGACTTTCCAGTAGGTGTAGTTTGTGCCATCAAGTACAGGAGGTCGCATAGAAGCCGTGATCTAAGTATCCATCACGAATTCGTTTATGTAAAAGAAATAGGAACAAACACTTAGTATACGTCAAGTGTTGGCTCTTGATGACAATTGAAAGAATTTATGGTCCCGAATTCGTTTAATACAGAGGTGTTGTATAAAGTGTTATGACACTTGTATAAACATGCAACGGAAATATAAAAGCAATACTCAGATTAAAAATGTTCACAAGTAAAAACTTGTGAACTTGTCCTTTACAAGACAGAAAATTATATTAAAATAGTATTCCAAGAATACAAACAGAAGAGGTACGAAAACTTCTTCCTTATGAATGAATCATTCTCATGATCATTCTTACATTCAAATCTAGAAACAAAAAGAGGAATATTAAAAATTCTATATTTCAAAGAATGTACTCGTGAGGAGTACGTAAAGAACTTCTTTCTTATGAATGAATCACTATCTTGATCATTCTTACAACCAAGTCTAGAAACATATATACTAAACGATCTAGACTAAAAATAATGTACTTATGAGAAGTACGTAAACAATTTACTCATGAGGAGTACGTAAAGAATGTACTCATGAGGAGTACGTAACGAATGTACTCATGAGGAGTACAAACGACCGATTCTAAAACCACTCTAAAACACTCATGTTTTCTTTTCAGCTCTCGGTTTTTTGTTTCTTAGAATCGACTAATTTCCTTGAGTCTTGAAGCCGGTATATATAGACATTTCAAGCATCCACTCCTCAGCCCATGATCTGCAAGAAAACCAACTACTAGAGCACTCAAGAACATGGGTTAGTGGGTTAGTTTAGTAGTTAAAATAATATCCACAATTTAATCCACTAAGCACTACTTAGCCCACTAAGTAATATACTTAGCCCACTAAGTCATATACTTAACTCACTAAGAATTATACTTAACCCACTAAGCACTACTTATTCCATAACTAAAATTTAGTTAGAAAATAAGAGAGTTAAAAATAAAACGTGGAAATAATCCACGTGTTTCATATATGTATATATATATATATATATATATACTAGACCTGGGTGATCTTAAGGAAACTTCGATCCATGGTTTTCGTAAACCTGCGTGGTCGAAGAATGTACTTGATCCATGGTTTATCTATAATTTATATGTGCTATATATAAGTATATGTTTCTATGTGTATATATATCGACCTACATGGTTGTAAGTGTACTCCCTTCGGGTCGAGGAAACTTACGATCCATGGTTTATGATCTATGAGTAATAAGATAATATACGAAGATAAAAACCGAGAACAAACTTAATAAAAATTGAATTTTGTGTGATGGAATTGTTGATGGTTTGAATATTTTGGAAATAAAATTAAATAAATGGAAATTTGGTGCTACTTGAAAGAAAACTTCAAGTCTCTTGAGAAAGAGGGCTTGAACTTTAATTAATGAAACTTGGAGATAGTAATTATATATAACCGAATGTTTTGAGTTGTTTTGCTATATGTGTAAATATGTGATCTATGTTCTTTGCTTGAGTTGTTAGGTGTTTTACTTGCTTTTGTGATTTTGTGACTAAACTATGTTTCTTTGTGAAATATGTGGAAATATGTGTGCTTATGTGAAAGCTAACTTTGAATATGGGAAATGAAGAATATATACTAACTTCACTTGCACGTTTTTAAAGTTGGAAAATCTTGTAAAACATAGATCGAATAAGCACGGGGTATGAGGGACCGGTACCCCAAAATGAGATGAAGAGTGTGTGGTTTGATTCCACTTATGAAACGGGTTCCAAATAAATGAAGGCTTATTGTCTATGGTTTTACTTGATTTTTCAAAGGATATCCGAACGAAAAATGTTTTCTCACACACCTAATCAAATTGCTTGAAATGAATGAAAGTATGTACTAACCTCACTTGCACGTTTTTAAATTGCAAAGTCTTGTAAAACATAGATCGAATAAGCACGGGGTATGTGGGACCGGTACCCCAAATATGAGATGAAGAGTGTGTGGTTTGATTCCACTTATGAAACGGGTTCCAAATAAATGAAGGCTTATTGTCTATGGTTTTACTTGATTTTTCCAAAGGATATCCGAACAAAAATGTTTTTCTCACACATTGTATGAGCACTTGAATGAATATGTGTGTAAAAGAATGACTACTCCCTTGTAAGGGATTACTCTTATTCCTTATGAAATGATGAAAGGAAGGTCTAAGAGGTTAGCTGAGAAGGTAAAGGTAAATCGGTAAATTCCTATAAAGAAATGGTGATTGAGGTATATGTATACTCGTATATGTATGTATATGTATGATTATATGATTTCTTGTCTAAGTGTATTTGATATTATATTGAATTCTCATTGAGTCTCAAAGACTCATATAGGTGTTGAATTGCTTGTAGGATTATCCGATTTCGAGCCCGATGATCGTGGTTGAAGTTGAGTTCGTGGATCGGGAGCAGAGTTCATATGGAGGCAGGGTGGATTTTGGGTGCTCTTAATATACTAATGTGGTTTTATTTGTACACTTTTTTTTTAAAGATATTCGACCCCGTTTTAGGTGTTTATTATCGTTCTCTCCCGCCTATTGGAGGAACTTACTATTGATGCATAATATGTAATGTTACTTAGGAGTAAAATTACCTCTTTTGATATATGTTATGGTATTTCCTCAAAACTTATGTAACCTTAGGGCAAGTTTTCATAAAAACCTTATAAAATGCCCGTCGGCTAGTTGTGTGTTATGTTCTGTCTAGTAGTTTGATAATTCGTGTTAATTATCTCTTCCATACATTATTGCATGAAATTTTACGGCATAATAGCCCTCTCGAGATTCATTTTGATAGGTCTTTTGCATTATTTGGATAATCTATGAATTAATTATGAATTGTTTCCCAACACTGCTCTGAAACAGAGTCATTTTAGTATTTACAATAAAATACGACGTTTTTCTCACTAAAACGGATTTATTCCACTTCGGGTAGACTCCTAACTTACTAATGTACTTTAGTATAGAATTTGATGATTTTTGAAACATTAGGGAATTTATAAAGATTTTTCAAAGGTCACTTCCCTGCTTTAGATTTTTAAACTGTACAGTTGTACCATTTTAATTATTCCTTTCAAATGGCTCAAGGTATTTAAAAACTGTTTTTACTAGGTTATCTAGGCCCTTATTAGAGAATATGGTAAAACATTCAAGTGTTTTTTTATGAGCGGTTAGAGAGTTATTAATTTGTTTGAGTGATAGATCGAAACTGTCTAGAATTTTCTCACTTTGCTAAAATGGAACTTAATCTCTAGTCATGCATGCATAGTTTGTGAAATTGATTAAGTGAATATTGTTTGGTAATATGTGGACAGTCTTACTTTGATTCTAAAAGAAAAAAATTGTCAGAATTTTCTATTCCCGATTAATATATTTCAAAGTCTTCCGCTATCATATTCTAAAATACTAATTAGGTATAACTAGAAAAGGGGTGTCACAAACTATTTGTCTACTATAGACCATCCGAGAAGACTTTCGAGGAATTCTAAGAGATAGGTATATATAGCAGTGAAATTGTTCCTTATTCGAGAGTAGTCTCTATTTCCCACATGCTTCATATCGTCGTATATAGATTTATGTATCAATAGATTTAGGCAAGATCTAATAAACACTATTTATTATTATGATTACTTTATTTTCTTTTTTCTCTTTTGATTTTTGGTTAAGAATTTCATATTAATTAAAAGAAGAATAAAAATCCACGGTTTTTTTTCTATTTTTTTTTTCAATCATCTAAGTACGGTTAAAACACTTTGTACCATTTTGTACCTCAGTGAGCATTAATAACTGTCAAAACCATTTAAGACAATAGATTTTTTGGTTAAAACATACATGTCGAAAAAAAACGTTAAAAACCAAAAATGGACTTCGGCGCTCTCTCTCTCAACATGTCTTTTCAGATAAAAAACGCACGTGGTCGATGCTGAGTTTTTATTGGGTTGAATCTTTAATTTTTTCAATTTCTAATTTAAAATATATTTAGGTCTTTTCAGATAAAAAAACGGACGTGGTTGAGGCTGAAACTTTTGTGTTGAATATATATTTTAAAAATTTCTTATTTAAAGTATATTAAGGTTTTTTCAGACAAAAAAGAAACGCACACTCAGTCGCATATATGGCGAGCGTCGCTTAAGATAGGGTGTGAGAGATCTTTATTGCTTTGAGTTTACGGGCCAGGTCATTGCTATTTAAAAAAAAAGGAAAACGAAGCTCGAAAGACTTCTTACAAATTAAATCCTAGCCATATCACTCGTTCCCAAAGAACTCTTTATAGCAAACCTAAAAGAACCAACACAGACATGCCAACAGAATTACTCAAATAATCATCATCGAATATTCCACTGGAGATCGTCGAAATTTTCCTATCAAAATTATCATCAGTTAAGTCTCTTCTTCGATTCAAAACAGTTTGCAAGTCATGGAATACGATAATCTCCGATCCTATATTCGTCCGAAATCATATCGAAAACTCTCTGAACAATCTCTTCCCAAGTACGAAACGACCTCGTATGGAAGGAGGGTATCCTTTTTTTAAACTGGAAGGTCGGCAATTTCGCGCCGCCAATGCAGTACCGGTACTAGCGACAAATAGTAAGTACAATCGCTACGAAACAATATTATGTGAATGTAACAGCATACTACTCTTGAGCATCAGTAGATTCGACTATAGAAAAACACATTTGCTGTGGAATCCATCCACTTGGAGGGATATATGTACATCGAATGGCCTTACGCGTATAGTGGAAATTGTACCCGAAATAACGGAATTTGTTACGATCGGGTAACGGATGATTTCAAGGTTGTTTTGATTACCGACGAGCGTACGCGATTTATTCATGTAATAACAATTCTTGGTCTATTACACGATATATATAGCAATTATTGATGTCAATTAGTTCGATATCGGGATAGTCTATATTTCTCCGTGCATAAAGAGACTTGTTCCATATCTTGAATTCTTGATAGTCTTTTTTCTTTTCGTAAATTTTTTTTGGCTAAAGAATGTCTTATTGATGTAAAAACTTGGACGGGCACAACCAAATCCTTGCGCACCTATGAGTTTTGGTTCTTTCTTCGAAACCGAAGCTCTTATTTTATGTTGATAATAGTTCGAGTAAGTCTTGAATGAACTTTCTTAATGACAAAACATGGTGATTGCGAATAAAGATTGAGATAATTGTTTATTTCAAAAAACTTTGCGTAAAATCACTCCTCTACTAAAAAAAATAGAAAAAATCACTCCTCTAGTAAAAAAACACTACATAAACCGTAAAATTACGAACACGCATATTATGATCATGTATTTTTCCATACTCATTCCGAAAAGACGAAACGCAGAATTTGAAGAGATCTCTTTTGGAGACATAATTGCAAGTTCTTAAATACTATATAAATATATTTAAAGCTCATGTTGATGTTTTTTTTTTCCCTAAAGAATGTCTTATCAATAAATATAATATTTTAAAAGAAATTTTGTTAAGTAAATTATCTCTACAATAATATTTTTTAAAAAATATTCTTCCGCTGAGATTACATATAATAAGAGTAATCGAGATAGGGGTAACACACATGGGGTGGTATCAGAGCAACGATCCCGGAAATTGACCTAAAGATCTTCACGATTCTCAAAGCACGACTTCAACTGAGCACTCGGGCAGGTATATGTTTTATGTGAAATCTCTATGACTAATGTTAATTGTTTCTATATGTTCAAAGTACTAAAATGTCGAGAGCAAGAACTCGAGCTCAAAATGCCGCTAACGATCCTCACAATCAATCTCGTACCATCCAATACCGCACCGCCCTCGTCCGAGAACAAAATGAACAAATCAACCGCCTTGTTAACCTCCAAAACCGAAACTCTCCTCCACCTCCTCCCCCACCTCGAAATACAGCCCCACAAGCCACCTACGAGCGATTCTTGAAAATGCATCCTACCGAATTCCACGACAGCCCGAACCCAACTGTTGTCGAAGAATGGATCAAATCCCTTGAGTTCATCTTCGAGTACATGGTGATGAACGACAGCGACCGAATCCATTGTGCACTATTCTTGCTGAAAAACGAAGCCCAAAATTGGTTGGAAGGCGCAAAGAGTGGGATCGATCTAGCAAATACCACTTGGGAAGCTTTCAAAGTTCTTTTCTTCAAAAAGTACTTTTCAAAGAATGTTCGAGCATAAAAGCTTGAGGAGTTTCTCGAACTCAAACAAGGAAACCTAACCGCTGCCGAATTCACTCGCCGTTTTGAGCAAGGAAGCCTCTACGCACCTTTCATATCCAAAGACGACGCTGAGAAAATGAATCACTACCTAAGGGATCTCAACCCGATAATCAAGCGTGACGTTCAACTAACCTCTTCTTCTACTTTCCGCGGAGTAGTGGACAAAGCCTTGGAAGCCGAACAAGATGAAATGGAAATCCGATAATGGAGACCTCCTCACGATGCCTCTTCTCGACCATGGAAGAAACCGAACCTCAACAACACCAAAAGAAAGCAACCGATCAACCGAGCGACCGTGACCCCAAGCAACAAACCCTTTTTCCCTAAATGCAATCGAGAGCACTCAGGCAGCTGTGTTGCCGGGACCAACCATTGTTTTCGATGCCAGAATCCTGGACATATGGTCCGAGACTGGCCAATCGCCCCAAGACAAGTGCCGGGACGAGTATTCGCCATGACTAGAGACCAAGCCGAAGCCGACCCGTCAATGATCGCGAGTACCGTTAATGTCTTTAATAATTTCGTATATGCCCTCATCGATTCCGGATCAACTCACTCATTCATCACAAGTACCCTCGTTGCCGAACTCTGTCTAGTCCATAGTCATGCCGATGCCTTGTTTAGCATACTTCTTCCTTCCGATGATGAACTTAAATCCAATTTCATCATCAAAGATTGCCCTATTGAGATTCATAACCAAACCCTAGCCTTCGATCTAATCATTCTACCCATTTAACATTTCGAAATAATTCTCATAATGGATTGGTTTTCAAAATTCGACGCCCAAATTAATTGTGCTCACAAAACCGTTTGTTTCTCCTTACCAAATGAAAATTTTCTCGAATTCCGAAACTCATACAATCCATCGATTCCTATCATTTCCGCCATCAAAGATAGCAAATTTATTCAAAAAAGACACCTATTTCATTTGGTGGACATAGAGGAAACTCCCAACGAAGATAAAGCCGACATTTCCAAAGTGCCAACCGTTTGCAAATTTTTTGATGTCTTTTCCGAAGATCTCCCCGGTCTTTCGCCTGATCGTGAAATCGAATTTGAAATTTATATGATCCCGGTTCCACTCCTATATCGAAGGCACCTTATCGCATGGCGCCAATAGAGCTAAAGGAACTCAATGACCAAATTCAAGATCTTATCGACAAGAAGTTCGTCCACCCTAGTTTTTCCCCATGGGGTGCTTTGGTACTCTTTGTGAAAACGAAAGACGGAACCCTTCGAATGTGTATCGATTACCAAGAACTAAACAAGGTCACCGTCAAAAACAAATATCCTTTGCCAAGAATTGACGACCTTTTCGACCAACTTCAAGGCTCCACGGTCTATTCCAAAATCGACCTCCGTTCCGGACATCATCAATTGAGGATCAAGAAGGAAGATATTCTGAAGACCGCCTTTCAAACTCGTTACGGCCATTACAAATTTGTAGTGATGTCATTTGGTCTAACCAACGCCCCAGCCGCTTTCATGGATCTCATGAATCGAATCTTCCGCAAATATCTCAATCAATTTGTGATCATATTCATCGACGATATCTTAGTGTATTCAAGAAATAATGAAGAACATCGGAATCATTTAGAAATGGTGCTCCAAACTCTTCGAGAGAACCAACTCTATGCAAAGTTTTCCAAATGTGAGTTTTGGTTAAGACAAGTCCACTTTCTGGGTCACGTAATTTCCAAGAAAGGCATAGCCGTTGATCCAAGCAAGATTGAAGCCGTTTGTAACTAGTCAATCCCTCGTAATGTCGGAGAAATCCAAAGTTTCCTCAGCCTTGCAAGCTACTACCGACGGTTCATTCTGAACTTTTCCAAGATAGCCGCTCCACTCTCTCATTTGACCCAAAAGGATGTCAAGTATCAATGGACTCCCGAATACAAGTCTAGTTTCCAAGAACTCAAGAAACGATTCCAATCCTCGCTCTACCCGATAAAACTGGAAACTATGTGGTCTTTAGTGACGTCTCCAAGCACAGGCTCGGAGCCGTCCTCATGCAAAATGGGAACATAATTGCCTATGCCTCTAGACAATTAAAAGACAACGAGAAGAATTACCCGACGCACGACTTGGAACTCGCAGCAGTCGTGCTCGCCTTAAAAATTTGGAGACATTACCTTTACGGCGAAAAATGTTCGATCTTCACCGACCACAAAAGTCTCAAGTACTTCTTTACTCAAAAAGAGCTCAATATGAGGCAAACAAGATGGCTTGAATTAGTCAAAGATTATGATTGCGAAATCGTTTACCATCCCGGTAAAGCCAACGTTGTCGCCGACGCTCTTAGCCGAAAATCAATGTCCGCCTTGATCATTAAACCGCCTCTCGAATCAACTATCAAGTCCGCTCAAGACCATGATGATCAACTTGTCAAACTCC
The DNA here is from genome assembly GCF_000504015.1 of Erythranthe guttata. Next base: position 1,372,750 of record NW_012192830.1, read on the forward strand.
GAGAAGGTTTAGCAACCGCTCAAAATCCAAATTTCTCAATGACCGACGACAAAATCTTGAAATTTCCAGGGATAATTTGCATTCCGGCAAACGATGAGATAAAGGGATTAATTCTCGATGAAGCTAACAAAACGCCCTACTCTTGCCATCCGGGTGAAACCAAAATGTATCAAGACTTGGAGAAGTTGTATTGGTGGCCAGGCATGAAGAAGGATTTAGCCAAATACGTATCCGAATGCCTAATTTGTCAACAAATCAAAACGGAACACCAAAGGCCCGGTGGACTTCTACAATCCAACCTTATTCCCGAATGGAAATGGGAAAGAGTGATGAGGGACTTTGTTCATGGTTTCCCAAAGACTCTTAAAGTATCCAATTCGATATGGGTGATAGTCGATCGCCTAACCAAGTCCGCACACTTCTTACCGTTGAAGACCAATGTTAGTCTCGAAAAGTTGGCCGAACTCTATATTGGAGAAACCGTCCGACTCCACGGCGTTCCGATATCAATCATCACCGACCGAGATCCTCGATTCACTTCCAAATTTTGGAAAAGATTGCACAAAACAATGGGAACCCGTCTATCCTTTAGCACGGCGTACCATCCCCAAACCGACGGACAATCGAAAAGGACAATCAAGACTGTCGAAGACATGCTTCGAGCATGTATAATGGATTTTGGTGGTAATTGGGAAATCTTCGATCGGAATGGCACCTTACGATGCATTGTACGGAAGAAAATTCCGTTCTCCAATCCATTGTGACGAAGTAGGAGAGCGAAGATTACTAGGACCCGAGCTAGCCCAACACACCATCGACATAATCAAGAATATTCGAGAAAAAATGAGAACAGTCCAAGATTGCCAAAAAAAATACGCGAATAAAGGAAGGCGAGAGTTGGAATTCCAAGTCGGTGATCACGTATTCTTGAAAGTTGCTCCACTCAAAGGAATCATGCGATTCGTAAAACGAGGAAAGATAAGCCCTCGATTCATTGGACCCTACGAAATACTCGACCAAATTGGTGGCCAAGCCTATCGCCTCGTCCCAACACCTCAACTATCCAAAATCCACAATATGTTTCACGTGTCTATGCTTCGAAAATATGTTCCCTGTTAGAGTAGGTGACCAACAAGGCAACATGTGGATGTGGTCTTCCATATTTATTATGGTAATAAACGAACCTTTTTTCGTATTAAAGATAATACACCTTGGCATTCTATATATTTGTCCCTTTGTCACAAGCATAGATATAGTCCTTACAGCTATTACAAGTACTAGTTGTTGATTTTGAATGCCTAAGCAAATCTACTCATCTCTTGAGACGACAGATAGCGTGTTACGACATTAGGTGTCGTAACAGAATTCTTGTGTTCTCACAGTAATAAATCTACTAAAAGCATAATAAAGAACACAACAATTTAATGTGGTTCGGATACAAACGTACCCTACATCCACGAGGACTTGCAAAACTAGTTCAGATTTAAGTGTACATTAATAGGACTTAATATTCCCTCTTTATGTAACATGCCGTTCTTGCACACGACTCGAACTTGTTGATAATCAAAGCAATTCCTCCTCCGCACTCTTGGAATTCCTCCAATGTTGAACTTCCTTCAAACGGCGAATCGACCTCTCCCGAGATCTTTTAAGCACTTCTCCCGAAACGCCGATCTTCTTTATGGCCTGGTAGAAGAAACCTGTTATGTTGCCACACTTGACGTGCAGACAGGGCTGCAGCACGGGCTGCACCCTTCAAAGCCTTTATGCTGGGATTTTTCTTATTAAAGCTCCATGGGACTCATATGAGGTTGAGGGCCTTATATAGGCACAAAATCTCCACCCTAAACCTAACTTGGGCCCTAAGAAATCGATTTAACTAGGTAATAGAATCCTAGTCGATTTCTACTTCTATTCTAGATAAGTACAAAAGATACCTAACTAGAATATAATACATGGAAATAAATCTAGGTCCTAATAAAAATATTACATGAATAGGACTCTAATTAATTCCAAAATATACATGGAAAACAAATCTTTGTCAATCTTTAGTTTCCACGTATGGCGGATTTCTTCAATCTTCACAAACAGAAATCTGGTGCCAACAATCTCCCCCTTTGGCATAGATTTGTTAGAATCCATTTTTAACAAGAACTCCCCCTGTAGATGAGATTTACTCCCCCTGCAACAAAGATGTCACTTTTCTTCACCCGTCTTGGTCTTCTATCAGAGTGTCCCATCACGGCGCACGTTACAACGCAGCGGAATTGGGTGAATGCCGTGACAGACTTCCGTCTCAACCTTCCTTGTGAACACATGGCATCAAATAAGCAAAGCAAACTAATAAAAACCCAAAATCAGACACTAAGTATATCTAGTGACCCGCTCTGATACCAATTGTTGATTTTGAATGCCTAAGCAAATCTACTCGTCTGTTGAGACAGATAGCGTGTTACGACATTAGGTGTCGTAACATAATTCTTGTTTTGTCACATAATAAATCTACTAAAAGCAGAATAAAGAACACAACAATTTAATGTGGTTCGGATACAAACGTACCCTACATCCACGAGGACTTGCAAAACTAGTTCAGATTTAAGTGTACATTAATAGGACTTAATATTCCCTCTTTATGTAACATGCCGTTCTTGCACACGACTCGAACTTGTTGATAGTCAAAGAAATTCCTCCTCCGCACTCTTGGACTTCCTCCAATGTTGAACTTCCTTCAAACGGCGGATCGGCCTCTCCCAAGATCTTTTAAGCACTTCTCCCGAAACGCGGATCTTCTTTATGGCCTGGTAGAAGAAACCTGTTATGTTGCCACACTTGACGTGCAGACAGGGCTGCAGCACAGGCTGCACCCTTCAAAGCCTTTATGCTGGGTTTTTTTTTATTAAAGCTCCATGGGACTCATATGAGGTTGAGGGCCTTATATAGGCACGAAATCTCCACCCTAAACCTAACTTGGGCCCTAAGAAATCGATTTAACTAGGTAATAGAATCCTAGTCGATTTCTACTTCTATTCTAGATAAGTACAAAAGATACCTAACTAGAATATAATACATGGAAATAAATCTAGGTCCTAATAAAAATATTACAAGAATAGGACTCTAATTAATTCCAAAATAAACATGTAAAACAAATCTTTGCCAATCTTTAGTTTCCACGTATGGCGGATTTCTTCAATCTTCACAAACACAAATCTGGTGCCAACACTAGTAATTGATCGTTAGGATCGTGAGATATTTACTTAAGTATTATAACTATTAAACGTGTTTCTAGTCGAAGGGTTACGCCACCAATGAGGATATCGGCCTTTCCCATTAAGAGACTAGCACTTAGTGTATGTGTAGTGCATCTCATCAGTAAACTGTATTGTGATATCGACATGCATAAGTGGGTGCTGGTAAGTTGATGAGTTCACTGAACTCCCTCGCCCTAGAAATCTCTAGGTGGTTCCCAATAATCGAGTAGAGATATCTATGGTATAGTTGTACACCATGGGCCTTTTTCGTTCGAAGGTTTTGATAGATAGCTATGGATGGGATATGGTACACTGGACTAAATTGTTGATTCATAGTAACTAATACATTATTTGGTTTGAGTTACTGGAGAGAAACTAATAATACATGGAATAATAATATCATGTTTTGTTTGGGTGATAACACAGTTTTCTATGAATTTGTTAGGTAAAATTATTGGTTTGCCCCTTTTCCTACATTTATTAAAATATAATACATTCCCCCCCATCCAGTCATCCCCTTCTTCTTCGTTGATTTGGGTTCAATCTTCTACGGAGGAAACCCTAATTTATTTGCTGAAATTTGCTCCTTTTATTTGTTTAATTTTTTTTTTTCGCAGGATCACAAATATTGCCGGCTGTTGTATGTTCGTTGATTGTTATGAGCTACACCAGCGTCAATTCTCGAAAGAATTCGCGAAACAAAGGCGGTGAGGATTTCAGTTCATACGGGGTGCAACACGATGTCTGTGATTGCGGCAACGAGCTCCGTTTACAAACTTCTTGGACTTCTGCCAATCCAGGTCGTCATTTCCTTTCTTGCGCAGAGCGGGTATGTATCCAGACCCCTTTTAATTTTAATCTTGTGGTTTTTTTGCTATTATTTTTTTTTCATATTTTTTTCGATTTGGGTCTTGATTTTAAATTAACAAAGACACTAATCAGGCTAGCCATTGATTTGCTGACTTATTGTCACATTGTTTCGACATTGCGATCCTTTCATTTTCCCCTGTGGTAATATAATTCATGGATTTGATAAGTAGTAAAATGTTTGAGGCAGTGGTAACTAGTTACAAATTGGTGTTCCAGGTGTTTTCTTATGTTTGATTACTTGTTTTGTTATGTTTAATTGCCGTGGTAAATTTTCGGTTACAATTGTTGAACTGCTCAAAGTACTTGTAAAATTATTTTGACCCCATTTTTAATTGCTCGTACTGCTATTTGGGCATTCGGCATGGGTTTTGAAAGGGTATATGTAATTTTTTTGCGTTTTTACTGTACACCTTAATGGTTCCAGGTGTTTTCTTATGTTTAATTACGTGTTTTGTTATGTTTAATTGTCGTCGTATATTTTCGTTTACATTTGTTGAGCTGCTCAAAGTACTTGTAAAATTAGTTTGACCCCAATTTTAATTGCTCGTACTGCTATTTGGGCATTCCGCATGGGTTTTGAAAGGTTATATTACATTTTTTGTGTTTTAATGTACATCTTAATGGTTCCCGGTGTTTTCTTATCTTTAATTACGTGTTTTGTTATGTTTAATTGCCGTCGGAAATTTTTTCATTTACATTTGTTCAGCTGCTCAGAGTACATGTAAAATAAGTTTGACCCCATTTTTAATTGCTCGTACTACTATTTCGGCATTCGGCATAGGTTTTGAAAGGTTATATTTCATTTTTTTGCGTTTTAATGTACATCTTAATGGTTTAGGTCAATGGTTGTCGGGTCTTTTACTGGTATGATCCGGCAATGTGTGAACGATCCAAACGTATCATTCCGGGTTTGCTCAAGAAAATAAATGCACTAGAAGCCCAGATACCATTGCAAATTCCTGTACTGCAAGAGAGAATAGCATATTTGGAAACTCAACTGGAGCTAACTAATGGTAAAACAAAGCGATTCCATTTTTCTGTGGCACGTTTTGGATCCGTTGCACTCTCTCTTACTGTTGTTGCCATTGTATTGTATACAATGTTGTGATTTGTGTAATTTGTAATGCACATCAGTTATTAGAACTGTTTCTATTGTATTGATGTTGGTCATTGTTCAAGTTTTGTAAATGATATTTTGTTGTTGTAACTTTTGAACTTTGCATACTACTCGTTGTTTGCTACTGATGCGTAAAATTGAGAGGTTACTATGAATGGAGCCTTACAATGTGACAAAACACAAAGATGGTGTATACAAGTTTGTTGCAATCATTCATTAAGAATGATTTTCAATTACTTCAATTTCATAGTAATACGTCTCAGTATGAGACATATCCTCCATTTTTTAACTTTGTTAAACGTTATGCTTCTCATATTTCATATTTGACCATAATTTATACACCCATAAGCATATACATAGCACAATAATCAGCTTACAAGGGGATCTGAGAATTTAATCCCTCACAAACAAAGAACCATGTCCAGTGTTTTTTAAAAATTGGGATACTACAAGTCTGTTAAAAACTGAACAACCAATGTAATTAGAAGAAACTTTTAAGAAACATAGTACAAAAAAATAGTACAAATAACATAATTCGAAATCCAAAAAATTTCGATATCGAAAAAAACATAGCAAATAATACGAGGTCTTAATACATAGCAAAACATCCCAACGTGAACAACAAAAAACACAAATAATGCATCCCGAAAGCTGCATTTAAGGTCATTAATTCTGAAGTGCTCAAAGACTTTCGGAGTTGTCGGACGTTTCCATATTGTCACTGAAACTAACGGCCGGTTCAGCGGCTTCGTTTCCACCTTCCTCGTTTCCATTGTTGTTGTTTGCACCGTTGTTACCACGTTCAATACGAAGGTGATTATAGAGGTCATCCAGGTAGATTGCATAGTGCGGGTCGACAACTGTTGGCGCATTTGGAGGTGGATTCGCTTGAACGACAACATCTACCCGTTGATCCTAAATGTCCTTTCGTCCACCGTCTCCTACAAATCCCACAATTACAAAAAAAACTTAAATAAACAACATGCAATTAATAAACATGTAATAACTTCCATTAAAAATATGATAAAAATAACACATAAATATTAGGAGCACAGTCAGTGTTCTAAAAAAACAGAAATATCCATCGCAAACCAAAAAATCCATCGCAAACCAACCTCAAATTGAACATGAGTTGGTGTAGAACAACTACATCTTCTTCTTGTTTTGAAATATCCATCGCAAACCAACCTATCTCCTACATTAACATCAACACTCAAGTTTCAATTTTCGGTGTACCTTAGTGATCGTAGAACCTGAAAATCTTTTGAATTGTGCAAGCAACCAATTTTTTGAATGTCTAATATTATACTGTAAACTATGTTCACTGAGATTTTATACCACAAAATTAAATTTCTTAAGCAAAATGCAACCCATAAATTATTTACCTGTAATAATATGCATCCTTGTAACAGAAATCATAACTAAGTGAAATGTAAAAGGGGAACCAAGCAACATGCTCATTTAGGTTTACCCAGCATACCACTGGCAGAACAGTTTTCACCCAAATTCCAATGCTCGCATAAGCATATACACCTCAAAATTTATAAAACGCACGAAAACAAGTTGGGTAAGAAGTTGCATACCTTGCAGATTATAAAAGTGTACAAGTGGTCGCGAACAACTTCGAAGCAATTACCTACAACCAAATGCGATGGGGTTTGTCAGCCTAATAGCAACTTTTATTATCAATGAAACATGAAGGAATTAGTTTTAATAAAAAAACAGTACAAAGAGAAGAGTGTGAAGAGGTCATATTTACCCCGATTTTTCAGCCGTCTTCCAAATCTGGTGCCTCCTGTATACCCAATACCGAAACCCTACACCAACCCGTAAATCAATTTTATACCCATTGATTCAACCGTATTGAGAGCGAAATATCAAAGAAAATGAAATATGTACCTTCTGTCAGTAACAATTAGCAGCACCCGACTGCTCAACCTTCCACTGCAGTTACAATGCCGACGATAACCTCGAATTTATGAAAATACAAGGGTTTAGCACCAGAAACGAGACAAAAGATGAAGATTGTGACAAAAACGAAAGGCATGAGATTTTACCTGCAAAAAACTAGGGCACGGTGGGTGGAAGAGAGAAGAAGATGAAGATTCTACTATTTATACCTAATAATTTTGTAATTGATGTGTTTTCTAAGGTTATTTTCGACATTGCACACAGCCAAGAAAATGGGATACAATACCTGATAACTAGTCAAGCCAATTTTGGCTTGACAACTAATAATTCAAATGGGGTATTAAAACTGTGGGCCCATCTATCAAGGATGACTTCGTCAAGTGAACCAAACGTTGTACAGAATGGTACAACAAATCCCGTCCCTTCTAATACCCCAAACCAAAGATGCCCCATTAGTATGACCTAGACATCACTATGACTTCACTAGAGGACCATCTGTATCGTGACCTGTCCCTGAGTTCCAACGAGGACCACCCCAAGGGCCAGTGTTCGTGCAGTCCGAAATCTAGTGGGAGGTCTATGCATTGTAGTCGGGGATTCGAGCGCTAGAATAGTCTTGGATGTCCTGTGTGTTCTCATAGTTTGTAGTCTCTCTAAGTCTCTGGCCAGAGCTGACTAAGTGATGATTAGAGAATTCGATTCTCTAAGTCATGCACGTAACGATTACAACACTTTGAACGATCGCACCATCATTGAACAAATAAAGAGGTCTTGATGAACCAATGCCTCTAGTTCAATCGGGACATATGAATGGAAGGGATCGTACTTTATGCTAACTATATCTGAAGGTTCTTGCAGTCACTTCATTTGTAACTAGGGAATCATGACGCGTAGTTGCTAGACGCCAATCTTGATTCGTTGGGTGATTAAGGTGAAACGAGTTTCATCTTAATCGTAACTCTAAAGGACGAGTTTTGACCACAAAGGGTTTTGGACCCACGGCTAGCTTACACCTGAACCATCGAGGTTCACACTGCTCGTGCACATGAGATCTTTGAATAAACAGTCAAAGGTAAAAATTGTTTATCCTTGCATGATTGGAAGTCAATATGATTGGGTCCAACATTCATAATTTGGAATTATGAATGAGAATAAGAAAAGGAAAAGAATAGGCGAACATCTTAGTGGACTTTCTAAACCGGGAAGTTTCTAAATTTAGAAAGTGCACTGAATTAGGGTTTCCACTTTTGGAAAGTTGGAAATCGAGAGTAGGCACTCGTAATGACGAGGGCATTATAATGATTCCGAAAATGTAACTGTTACAATTTTCCGATCATCGAATTGAGAGAGACGAGAGAGTAAAAGAACTAACGAACTTAAGTTGTTGGGCCGGGTCCAACTTAAGCCCGTTAGGGTTTTATGCAAGACACTATAAATACTTGATTTATAGGTCTTTCACAATACATAACACATGAAATAAACCCTAGCCGCTCCCTCACTCACTCGGCCATCTTCTCCCGCGGCCACCACCGCCGTCGCCGCAGCCAACTCGCCGGAATCGGCCACCCCTTGGCCGATCCCTTTGGTAATTCTTTCCTTCTTTCTCTTCTTCCGTTTTTCTAACTATTATGTGTCTAGTGCCACGTATTTAATAGATCATAGTATACGAGGTGAAATCCGAGAGGAGGAAGATCGAAGATCAAAGAATCGAGGAGCAGCCACCGAGTCGACGACGCGCACGCCTCCACGCGCCGCCCGAATTCAGCGCGTGAACCACACGCTACGCCGTAGCTCCGATCTTCGCCGCTGCTGCATCGCCGTTGCTGCCCCGGATTGTACGGATTTGTTTTCGTGGCAATCTAGCTTTGCTTAGTGCGCCTACCTCACGCTTCAAGAGGTAAAGTTTCGAATCCATTGTCGTTAGACTCGGTTACGTTTAAATTAATATATGCATGTTCGTTTCAGTAAGATAATTGTATGATTTTGTGTGACTACGTGATATTGTTTATTTACTGCGAGCATGATTATTTGATTTAAACGCGAGCATGCTAGTTGATTTAATTTCGATTAAGTAATTAAGCATGTATGTTGTTTTTTTATTTCGCTGGAAGCGCAAAGGTACGCAATTAATTGTTTTAAGTGTTTATGTGTTTTAAATTTGTTTAATTCGCATAAAATTTTTGTTTTCCGTTGCGTACACGTGTGCGATTCCCAACATTCCCAACCCTAACCACATCCTTGAAACCGAACCACTTGATTTATCCCCGAACTTATCCTTTACCGAAGAACCCTCGCAAATATTAGGCCGAAAAGTTAGGAAACTCTGAAACAAAGAAATTCACCTAGTATAAATCCTTTGGAGAGACCATTCTCCGGATGAGGCAACATGGGGACTTGAGGATGAGATTGTGAGTCGTTATCTGGAACTAATTGAAAATGGTACAAATTTTGGGGACAAAATTGTTTTTAGGGGGGTAAGATTGTAACACCCTGCATTTTCGGTAAGATAATGTTATTTTATTTTACCACCTCTATGTGCATATTTATGAAATTATAATTTATAATAATTCTTGCATGATTAGTAAATACGTAAATTATGTGATTATGTGAAATATATGATTATGTGAATTATGTGATTATGTGAAATATATGATTATGTGAATTATGTGATTACGTGAATTATGTGGTTAGGAAATATTTTGAGATATTATGTCAAAATAAATTATTTTTCATGAACTTGGATTTTATTCTTGCATATGAATTTAAATGAGCATTTCATCATATTTATGCATGCACAAAATTTTAGAAAATAATTTTTTTCATGGATTTGAAGATTTTTAATTAGTGTAGAAAATTAGAAAATCCTCCCCTCTTTTTTTTTTTAATTTTCGGACATCAATACACACACACACACATGATTTGAAATTTTGCATATTAATTAGAAATAGACATGCATTAGTGTGGTTGTACTTTGAGCATGAAAATAAATACATAAAGCTAGTCTCCCTACTCTCTAGACTAGGCTAGCTTTTTCACTCCCACACTCCACTTTAAGTAGACCAAAGGTCTTTCTTCTTCCTCTTTTCTTCTTCATTTAGGCAGCCACAACACAACCACCATAGCCACCACTTTCTCAAGTTTGAACCACCCAAGAACCACCACCACACCTATTTTCAAAAATTGCAAAATCACCCCCACAAAAAGATGTATTTCCCTTTCTTCTCCATTAGCTTTGAGCTCTTCAAAAACTCTATAAATACCTCCAATGTCCAAGATCAAAATGCACTCTCAAGCTCTAATCTGACTATCTATAGGTTTAAGGTCTCCTTCTATTTCAACAAAAGGAGATTTTTCGGCCAAGCTTAGGAGTAAGCTTTCTTCTTCCTCTTCTTTCTTCATTTTTTTCCGAAAGAGCTAAGATCTTCTTCATCCAAGTTCTTCTTGTTCTTCTTCGCCTGTTCTTAATACATAATCTAACTCTTAATATCGTCTTGTATTAGAGAGAAAAGAGCTAACAAATCCTTCCCCTAAAGAGTAGAGGTGAGAATTCTTGAATGCTTGCTCAAACACGCAACACCACTAGGATTTTCGGTTTTTATGTGAATTAATTGTTTATTCTTTCAAATTATGTGATTATATGGCTTAGATGATGATTGCATGTTAGTGTTGTTGAAAAGATAACTTTGTTCTTGATGTTTTATGCTTTTTTTGAAAATTTGGGGAAAATGCATAAATTGCTTATTTGGCTTAATTAGTGTATTGCATGTGCTAATCTAGTGTTTGATTGTTGATTTGTGAAAAGAAAATGAATTTTTCGCCTAGCTATGAAACTTTCGGATTTTGGGGGGAAAAATGCTTAAATTGCTTATTTGGCTTAATTAGTAGCTTGCATGTGTTAATCTAGTGTTTCATTGTTGATTTGTGAAAATAAATTGATTTTTCGCTTAACTATGGAACTTTCGATTTTTTGAGGTAAAGTTTCTTAAAATTGCTTATTTGATTTATTTGGTATCTTGCATGTGTTGATCTTGTGTTGGTTGTTGGTTTAAGGTCTTGCATGTTAAGATTTAGTGATTGATTGTTCATCTAAGGTCTCGCATGTTAAGATCTAGTGATTAATGGTTAATCTAAAGTCTTGCATGTTAAGATCTAGTGTTTTCTATGAAAAATGATGAAGAAACTAAGAATTTGTGCTAACTTGATTTAAAATGCTCTTGCATGTGTAGATCTATTGAATTGACTTGAATAAAATTAAAAGATAAATGTCTTGAACTTTATTCTTGTAAAATGTTAGATTTCATGAACTTTTGATTATAGATTGTCTTTGCATGTTAAAATTTCGGTTATTTCTTGTATTTGATTATGGATTATGTTTTTATAGCTAAATGATTTTGTGAAACTCTAAGTTTAATTTTCTAAGTGCTCTTGCTTGTTTATGTGTTGATCATTGGGTGTGAGGATGAGAGAAGGGTAAGTAGAAGTGTGCATGTGTGGGTGCATAAGTGTCATGAATTTTTAAAAGGTAAAAATATGTTGGAACGTCTTTCGAGGTTACGGTAAATATCCGGGGTACGACGAGTCGGTACCGTAGGGCCTAGGGGTGGTTTGATTCCACGTAGATACACGGATTCCTAAAATATGAGGTTATTTACCGGGAACTTAGATTGATTCTTCCAAAGGGATTCCCGATGATTTTTCATATAGGCATGTTTTATTTTGGATATAGATGGGAAAATCTCACTCAATGGTCTTGGGATCGTAGGGTTATAAAGGTGGGAGATTCTCGTTCTATAATCATCAATACATGTCATGGCATAGGATTATAAAGGTGGGATATTCTCACTCTATGGTCTTGGGATCATAGGGTTATAAGAGATGGAATTTATCTCACTCTATGCGTGTGACAATTATGTGATGAAGAAATCCGACGAAAAAGGGAAGTGTATGATTACTTTAATTTATGTTGCATGTCTTTGTATAAGATATATGTATGTATATATATGTATGCTCTATGTGTTATGTGTATTCGATAATACTTCAAGATTCTCATAGAGTCCTCAACGACTCATATAGGTGTTGTATGTTTGTAGGTATACCCGATTTGGAGCCCGAGGAGTGAAGTTGGGAATCGAGCTTGGGAATTGGAAGGAGATCGTATGGAGGGGTTGTGGATTGTGTTGGCTCTTAACTTAGTTATGTGGTTTTATTTGTATAATATGCTTGTAAAAACTTTTGATACGGTTTTAGGTATTTTCTACTGTTCCCTTCCTCCGATCGGTGGAAATTATTAAAAGACAATATGTGTAATAGTAATTAGGATTACCCCATTTTTGATATTTAATCAGTAATTCGTAGTATTTTGTAACCGAAAGCGAATTTTACTATCTATATGCATGCACACTTTTCGGCTAGTAACTTTTTCGTGTTTTGTTTCGATGTTTGAAAATTGTTTTCATATAGGTGCTCTGTTTAGAAAATTATGAAATTTATGAGTCTCTACACCTCTCTGTTTGCATCATTTCCCTATTTTTTTTGCATGATTTCGGTAAGTATTCAATTAGATATGACTTATTTCTCACTACTGCACTGAAACAGGGTCATTCGAGTGTTTTCTGTTATAACTGGAGTTTTACTCACTCAAATGCCTTTTTTATACCTGGCAAACGTTTTAAACTTAGTTTCCTGCCTTGGGGTACAATTTGGTAGTTTTTGGATCAGTGAGGAATTTAATATGAATTTTCAAAACTCCCCCCGTTGTTCTGGATTTTAAATTGAGTGATTGTGCCATGTTATTTATTTCTCCCAAATGCTCGAGAATCATTCAAAATTGTTTTAACCCAGTGATTCAGACCCATGATATATGGTATGATATTATTTTGGGATTATTTTCATTTGTATTTTAAGAGGAATAAATTTTTAATGTTTCTGCACTGAATTCGTCTGAATTTGCAATAGATCCATCATACCTAGTTATCTTCTAGTCTTGTATGTAGTATGTATTTGTGTTAATTGATCAATTAGGGTTTATTATTGGATGACCTCTCTCCCTCTGATTTATAAATAAAAATTTTACGTAAATTTATATATCCACAATAATCATTTTAAAAAATTCTTCCGCGGAGATTACATATAATAAAGAGTAATCGAGAGAGGGGTGTCACACCTTAGCAAAGTGCACTCATGCTTAATCGGAAAGGATTGGAAATGCTCTCTCCACAAGTTGAAGAAACGTAGTCGGAAGGTTCATCTATTCATTACCGGTTATGCACAATTTCAATTTTAAAATCAACTAGCAAGTCTACTATTTCATTAACTGCTCTGCTTCAATAGAATCTGGAAATGCAACTTACACTTGATCCTATATGAAATGCATGTGACAAGCATAACACCAATACGGAAATCGAAATACATAAATGAAACTCAACTATATGATATACATGCAAAAAACCAAAAATAAAAGAAAACTAACAAAATAAATGACGAAAAATAAATAATGGGTTGCCTCTCATTCAGGCGCTTGTTTTACAGTCGACGGCTCGACACAATTTGGACGGATTATGTCCAATCCAAAGCCTTGTAAATTGCGCAACCATCCATCAGTCTTGATACATACTTTGCAATCATATCATGGACTAGATTGAAATCTTGTAATGACCATCCCAACCCATGGCACTTTTCGTTTGCTGTGGAAATCAGTCGATAGGAGACTAGGATGGGTTGCTTGCCTACCGATCTCTCAAACTCGTACACAAGATATTCGAGCTTTGGAGTGAGCTCTACCTTAAATTTGATACTTTTCTCCTCGCCCACACTCAAATCTGGAGTTACAATATGGATAGGATTTTCTTCGTCAAATTCCGCATCTACCAACATCTTCATCACACCTTCATCACACGCAAAAATATCAACAAAACTGGGATGAATAATTCCCTCAAGGTTCTCAACCTCGTCGTTCATACGAATATCTGTAAATACCTTGTTGTGTTTGTTGGGAATCGGACACGTGTACGCAGCGAAAAACAAAAATTTTATGCGATTTAAACAAATTTAAAACACATAAACACATGCCCGATAATTGTAATCATTTAATTGCGTACCTTTGCGCTTCCAGCGAAATTAAAAACAACATACATGCTTAATTACTTAATCGAAATTAAATCAACTAGCATGCTCGCGTTTAAATTAAATAATCATGCTCGCAGTAATTTAAACAATTTCATGTAGTCACATAAAATCATACAAGTTTGCTTACTAACGAACATGCATATTTAATTTAATAAACTACTCGAATAAACACGGATTCGAATTATTACCTCTTGAATAGTGAGATAGGCGCACGAGTCGAAGCAAGATTGCCACGGAAACCAATCCGTGCAATCCGGGGCAGCAACGGCGATGCAGCGACGGCGATGATCCGAGCAATGGCGGCGCGTGTGATTTACGCGCTGTCCTTGAAGAATGAGTCGAACGAAGACTCGAGAAGATGGCTAGCTGCTCTTCCCACTCCTATTGATCCAACCTGTGTTGCTGATCTGAAATTACAGCCTTGCTCCGACTTTAATATCTCCATGCTTATTTACTGGATGAACAATTCCTTCGGGGAAATTGTAGATTTAAAAGTCATGAAGCGGCTGTCAAACTTTCACGTCCATCCGATCACCGGTAGATTAATGGAGAATTTTCTAGCTGGACAGCGCAGAAAATCCGAGAGCCGTTTTTCAGAATTGCCTTCTCACATCTTCGATTCTTCGATCTTCCTACTCTTGGATTTCACCTCGTAGACTTCGATCTACTAAATACGTGGCACTAGACATGTAATAGTTAGAAAAACGGAAGAACAAAAAGAAGGAAAGAAATACCAAAAGGATCGGCCAACGGATGGCCTATTCCGGCGAGATGGTGGCGACGGCGGGTTGAGATTGGCCGAGAGAGGTTAGAGCGGCGAGGGTTAGTTCGTGTATCCTCATATGTGTAAGACCTATAAATCAAGTATTTATAGTCTCTTGCATAAAACCCTAACGGGCTTAAGTTGGACCGGGCCCAACAGCTTAAGTTCGTTAGTTCTTTTACTTGCTCATCTCTCTCAATCCGATGATCGGAAAACTGTAACAATTACATTTTCGGAATCATTATAATGCCCTCATCATTACGAGTGCCAACTCTCGATTTCCATATTTCCAAAAGTGGAAACCCTAATTCAGTGCACTTTCTAAATTTGGAAACTTCCCGATTTAGAAAGTCCACTACGATGTTCGCCTATTATTTTCCTTTTCTTATTCTCATTCATAATTCCAAATTACAAATGTTGGACCCAATCATATTGACTTCCAATCATGCAAAGATAAACCAATTTTACCTTTGACCGTTTATTCAAAGATCTCATGTGCACGAGCAGTGTGACCCTCGATGGTTCAGGTGTAAGCTAGCCGTGGGCCCACAACCCTTTGTGGTCAAAACTCGTCCCTTAGAGTTACGATTAAGATGAAACTCGTTTCACCTTAATAACCCAACGAATCAAGATTGGCGTCTAGCAACTACGCGTCATGATTCCTTAGATACAAATGAAGTGCCTGCTTGCACCACGGCTCCGGTGTTATCACAGTACAACGGTACTGGATCACTAGCATTAGGAACGACACCCAACTCTTGGAGGAACTTCCTTATCCAAGTCCCTTCTTTTGCAGCTTCGGACGCTGCAATGTATTCCACATCCGATTGAAAACTAGAGTCGGTAAAGCCCTCTAATTTAAACTCGGCACCCCCATAAACCAAAAATATATCCTTAGTCCTTCGTAAGTACTTGAGGATATATTTCACGGCCATCCAATTAGCCGGGTCGGGGTTAGACTGATATCTGCTTGTCACACTCACAACATACGCAATATCGGGTCTCGTACATAGCATGCCATACATAATGCTTCTTATGGCAGAAGCATAAGACGTCCTTTTCATCTCCTCAATTTCACTAGGTGTTTGCGGACACATAGATTTCGAGAGACGAACCCCATTGGACATTGGCAAGAATCCTTTCTTGGATTCTTCCATGCTAAACCATTTCATAACGGTGTTTATGTACAGGTTTTAAGATAATCCAAGCATCTTCCTTGCTCTATCTCTATAGATGCATATTCCTACTACATAAGACGCTTCTCCCAAATCCTTCATTGAGAAACGTGTGGAAAACCATGCTTTCGTTTGTTGCAACATTCCTACGTCATTCCCAACGAGTAGAATGTCATCAACGTAAAGCACTAAAAATATGACTGCCCTCCCAATAACCTTCTTGTATACACAAGGTTCCTCCGGATTCTTATCAAAATCAAACTCTTTGATAGTTGAGTCGAACCGAATGTTCCAACTTCAGGATGCTTGTTTCAATCCATAAATGGATCGCTGGAGCTTGAAAACCTTTTGCTCATTTCCAGAAGATATGAAGCCTTCCGGCTGCGCCATGTAAATTTCTTCATCAATATCTCTATTAAGGTGTTGGGGATCGTGCATGTATACGCATTAAAAATTTTAGATTGAACTAGTTTCGATTACATGCATAAACTAATCACATAGTCAACGTACCTTAACGCTTCCGCCATACATATGGTAATTATCGATTTAATTGAAAAACACGTAAAACCGAAAATTACGAAACATGCTTGTTCATCATTCAATAAAATCGAAACACGTAATCACATATTACTCATAATCATAAATTATAATTAATACAAACATGCTCGAATTAATTTACGAAAGTTTCGATTTATTTACCTCTTGTAGCGTGAGATTTCGACGAATCGAAACCTAGAATCAATCACGTACAAGCTGCAAATTACCAATCCTCGGGGCTGCAACTCACGGCTAGAACAAGCTGATCCAGCAAGTGACGAACGGCGGTGAGTGGCAGCCGCAGCGGCGGCGCGTGGCAGCAGCAGCGGCGGCGCGTGAGCGGCGTAGCGGCGCGTGCGGCGGTGCAGCGGCGGTGCGTGGATTCTTCGGGGCAGCAGCTCCTCTCCAATTAGGTTTCACCTCGTATTTTCGACCCACTCGAACTAAAACACTAGATGTAAACGAGTTAGATAAACAACAAGTAAAACGAAGGAAACGAGAGGAGAAAACCGGCGGTGATCGGCGGTGGCGCGGCGGGGCAGCAACGGCCGAAGGGATGAGCGGCTAGGGCTTGGGCGGCTAGGGTTTGGTTCAGAAAAATCTGATCTCAAACTTTTGTTTGAGGTCTATTTATACTTAGGGTTTTCAACCCTAGTGGGTTTAAGTCATTGGGCTTGACCCACTGTTGTATTAAGCCCATTCCCTCGTCGGCCTCGTTTCTAATAAACGATCGTTCACAAAATTATTACAAAATTATATTTGTGACGAGCTCAAAGTCCTCGTCCATACGAGTGCCTCTTCGAAATTTCCAATTTCCAAAATTGGAAACTTCCACTTCAATGGACTTGCTAAATCGGGAAACTTCCCAATTTAGAAAGTTCACTAAATTCCGCATGTCTCTCTTTCTCTACGTAAATTCCGACATCCAATCGTTCAAAGATTAACACATTAATCTATGCTTTTTGTTATCAAGGAACTATATTACACGAGAAGTGTGACCCTCAATGGTTCAGGTGTATGCTAGTCGTGGGCTCACAACCCTTTGTGATTCGAACAACACATTGTTCTTATACGAACTCCTCCCAAGAGTCCCGATTAGAGTAAAACTCATTTTACCTAATCCCCGATCAAATCGGTGCCCAACGAATCAAGATTGGCGTCTAGAGACTACGCATCATGATTCCCTAGATACAAATGAAGTGCCTGCAAGAACCTTATGATATAGTTAGCGTACAATACGATCCCTTCGCAGCACATGTCCCGATTGAACTAGAGGCATTGGTTCACCGAGACCTCTTATAAAGTTCAATAACCGTGCGAACGTTCTAGGTGTTATAAATCCGTTCGTGTGCGACTTAAGGAAACACATTTCCCTAATCATCCCACTGTCAACTCTGGCCAGAGATTCCTTGGATTATAAACCGTCAGAACACACAGGACATCCATGACTACTCAAGCGCTCGAATCCCCTACTACAATGCACAGACTTCACACTAGATTTCGGATTGCACGAACGTATGCCCTTGGAGCGGTCCGCGGTGGGACTCAGGGACAGGTCACGATACAATCGGTCCTCTAATGAAGTCACGGTGATGTGTGGGTCTTAAGGACTAATGGTGTACAACTATATCTTAGAAACCTATTACTCGATGAATGAGAACCACTTATAGATTTCTTGGGCGAGGGAGTTCAGTGGACTCATCTAGTATGAGCACCCACTCAAGTATGCCGATGTCACAACACCGAGGACTGATGAGACGCAATACACATACACTAAGTGCTAGTCTCAAAAGGGAAAGGCCGGTATCCTCATTATTGGCGTAACCCATCGACTAGGAACAAGGTTTAACAGTTACATTACATTGCTGAGTTATCTCACGATTCTATTAGATCAACTCACAGTAATAGAGTAACTCGTTAGGACTATATCTATGCTACTTGCATGGGATAACAGATATAGAATGCCAAATAAGATATTATATTGTTACGAACGAAAAACGATTGTTTTATTACAAGATAAAAGGAAAGACCACAACCACAAGTTTGCTTGTTGGTCACCTACTTCAACAATCTCCCACTTGACCTAAAGCCAACTACTCATAAATCTAAGTCCCATCGACTCTTGATGTTTCACGTGAACTGATCCTGACAATGGCTTGGTGAAGGGATCTGCAATATTATCCTCCGAGGTGACTCTGTCTAGCTTGACTTCACCTCTCTCTATGATCTCTCGGATCACATGGTATTTTCTCAACACGTGCTTCGACTTATGATGAGCTCTTGGTTCCTTAGCTTGCGCTACGGCTCCGTTGTTATCGCAGTACAGCCGTACTGGATCGCTAGCGTTCGGAAATACACCTAACTCTTGGATGAATTTCCTAATCCATGACCCTTCCTTTGAAGAATCTGATGCTGCAATATATTCAGCCTCGGTGGTGGAATCAGCCGTCGTGCCTTGTTTGGAACTCTTCCAACACACGGCACCCCCGTTGACTTTGAATATATACCCTGAGTTTGACTTCGAGTCATCCACGTCTGATTGAAAACTAGAATCCGTGAAGCCTTCTAATTTCAACTCGGTATCCCCATAGACCAAAAACAAATCTCTAGTTCTTCGCAAGTACTTGAGAATGTCCTTCACAACCTTCCAATGGGCTGGGCCGGGGTCGGACTGATATCTGCTTGTGACGCTCACAACATACGCAATATCAGGTCGTGTACACAGCATGCCATACATTATGCTTCCTATAGCGGATGCATAAGGTGTCCTTTTCATCTCCTCGATTTCCATTTGCGTTTGAGGACGCATGGATTTCGAGAGACGAACCCCATGGGACATTGGCAAGAATCCCTTCTTGGATTCTTCCATGCTAAACCGTTTAAGAACGGTGTCTATGTACATGCATTGGGATAAGCCAAGTAATCTCCTCGATCTATCTCTATAGATCCGTATTCCCAATACGTAGGATGCTTCTCCCAAATCCTTCATCGAGAAACGTGTGGATAACCATACTTTAGTTGACTGCAACATCCCTACATCATTCCCAATGAGTAGTATGTCATCAACATAAAGTACAAGGAAAGTCACTGCACTCCCACTAACCTTCTTGTAGACACAAGGTTCCTCCGGGCTTTTCACAAATTAAAACAATTTGATAGTTGTGTCGAACCTTTTGTTCCAACTTCGGGATGCTTGTTTAAATCCATAAATGAATCGCTGGAGTTTGCAAACCTTTTGCTCATCTCCAGAAGATATGAAGCCTTCCGGCTGCGCCACGTAAATTTCTTCCTCAATGTCCCCATTAAGGAAAGCGGTCTTCACATCCATTTGCCATATCTCGTAGTCATACCACGCAGAGATGGCCAGCAAAATCCTAATGGACGTAAGCATAGCAACAGGAGAGAAGGTTTCCTCATAGTCAACTCCTTGCTTTTGAGTATAACCCTTCGCTACTAATCTAGCCTTGTAGGTCGATACCTTTCCATGTACTCCAATTTTCTTCTTATAGATCCACTTGCAGCCTATGGGAACGATTCCCTCGGGTGGATCAACCAAGGTCCATACCTTGTTGGAGTACATAGAGTCAATTTCGGATTTCATGGCATTAAGCCAATGTCCCTTGTCTGTAACCGATACAGCTTCGTTGAAAGTTCTAGGATCACATCCTTGGTCAACTTCATCAACGAGAAATAGCCTATCGGGCGCTCTCTGAACTCTTTCGGATCTACGCAGCAACGGTTCATGAGGTATATTAGTGGTTTGTTGAATTGGTTCATTATCTGATTGTTATGCTTGAACTTCAGATTGTGGTTCTCGAACTTCTTCGAGATCAACTACACTGCCCTTTCTATCCGATTGAAATTCCTTCTCAAGGAACACGGCATTTCTCGAGACAAACACCTTTGCCTCGGAAACATAGTAGAATTCGTATCCCATGGAATCCTCGGGATACCCCACAAAATAGCATAAGTCGGATTTTCTATCCAACTTATCTCCCACTAGCCGCTTCACGTAAGCGGGACAACCCCATATCCTAATATGTTTAAACATGGGTTTCTTGGAGTGCCAAAGTTCATAAGGTGTGGAGTTAACTTCTTTGGTATTAACCCTATTCAGCAAATATAAGGCAGTTAGGAGTGCATGACCCCACAGGTATGCCGGTAGCTCGGTGAACCCCATCATGGATCGAACCATGTCTAACAGTGTTCGATTCCGACGTTCGGAAACTCCATTAAGTTGAGGAGTTCCAGGAGGAGTCCATTGAGACAGAATCCCATTCTCTTTAAGATAGTCGATAAACTTAGTACTTAAGTATTCGCCACCACGATCGGATCGTAGTTTCTTAATACATCTACCGAGTTTGTTTTCTACTTGGTGTCTAAAATCCTTGAACTTTTCAAAAGTCTCAGACTTATACTTCATTAAGTACACGAAACCATACCTAGAATAATCGTCGGTAAAAGTAACGAAGTAGTTAAAACCACCCCTAGCACTAACGCTTAGTGGACCACACACGTCTGAATGGATCAAATCCAAAAGACCCTCGGCTCGTTCCATGTTCCCTGTGAATGGAGTCTTGGTCATTTTTCCTTTGAGGCAGGATACACAAGTTTGAAGTGATTTCACGTCCTCCAAGGAGAACAATCCTTCACTTACAAATTTGTTCATCCTTCTCAAGGAAATATGACCCAGTCGACCGTGCCAAAGTTGTGCGGGGTTAAGACTTATATCTTTTCGTTTTGCTGATATAACGTTAATTGGTATTTCACTTGGATTTAGTTCATATAAGTTGTTTATAAGTTGTCCCTTACAAATCATATTTTGATCCTTTTGTATAATGAAAATCGAATTTCCAAAAACAAAAGTAAAACCTTCATTATCCAAAACAGGAATAGAAATAAGGTTTCGAATAAGTGACGGAACAAATAAACAATTGTTCAAAACAATGGAAAAACTGGAATCCAAAACAAAAAGATAAATCGTCCCAATGGCTACAGCAGCAACCCTTGCTCCGTTGCCCATTCTTAGGTAGGTCTCACCCACATTAAGCCTTCTACTTCTTGTCATGAGCTGCAAATCATTACAAAGATGTGAGCCACAACCAGTATCCAATACCCAATAAGAAGATTTAACGGACAAATTAACTTCTATTAAATACATAACCTTTTCAGAACGTTTATGATCAAGGTAAGCCTTGCAATTGCGTCGCCAATGGCCCTTCTTTCAACAATGATGGCAAGCGTCATCAACTTGCTTGGTGACCTTGTCATTCTTCACTCCGCTCGATTCACCCTTCTCAAGTTTCTTGCTCGGGCTGAAACTCATTTCTTTCCTTTTCTTCTGAAAAGAACCTTTCTTCGCAGAAGGAGCAACTAGGAGAACAGATTTCTCCTTCTTGATCGTGGAATCATAGCTGACCAACATGTTCAACAACTCATCCAATGGTGGATCGAGCTTGTTCATATTGAAGTTCACTATGAACGATTCATAAGAACTAGGAAGGGACAGTAGGATCAAATCCACCGAGAGCTCGGCCAGGAGGGTGACATCAAGGTTCACCAACTTCTCAAGGAGAGTGATCATCTTGAGACCGTGCTCGTGGACCGAAGCCCCTTCACGCAGCCTCATGGTGATCAACTCCTTGGTAGCTGAGTACCTCGATGCCCTAGTATTCTCACTGTACATGCTTTCAAGATGATGCTTGATATCATAAGCATGCACGTGAGACTCATACTTCCAACTCGTAATCCACAATTACGAATCTTAGATTCAATCATATTGACATCCAACTACGCAAAGATTAACACATTAATCTATGCTTGTTGTTTTTCAAGGATCTATGTTACACGAGAAGTGTGACCCTCAATGGTTCAGGTGTAAGCTAGCCGTGGGCTAACAACTCTTTGTGATTCGAACAACACATTGTTCTTATACGAACTCCACCCAAGAGTCCTGATTAGGGTAAAACTCATTTTACTCAATCGCCGATCAAATCGGTGCCCAACGAATCAAGATTGGCGTCTAGCAACTACGCATCATGATTCCCTAGATACAAATGAAGTGCCTGCAAGAACCTTGTGATATAGTTAACGTACAATACGATCCCTTCGCAGCACATGTCCCGATTGAACTAGAGGCATTGGTTCAACGAGACCTCTTATAAGTTCAATAACCGTGCGAACGTTCTAGGTGTTATAATCCGTTCGTGTGTGACTTAGAGAAACACGTTTCCCTAATCACCCCACTATCAACTCCGGCCGGAGATTCCATGGATTACAAACTGACAGAACACACACGACATCCATGACTACTCAAGCGCTCGAATCCCCTACTACAATGCACAAACTTCTCACTAGATTTCGGACTGCACGAACGTTGGCCCTTGGAGCCGTCCGCGGTGGGACTCAGGGACAGGTCACGATACAGTCGGTACTCTAGTGAAGTCACGGTGATGTCTGGGTCTTAAGGACTAATGGTGCACAACTATATCATAGAAACCTATTACTTGATGAATGGGAACCACTTATAGATTTCTAGGCGAGGGAGTTCAGTGAACTCATATAATATGAGCACCCACTCAAGTATGCCGATGTCACAACACCGATGATTGATGAGATGCAGTACACATACACTAAGTGCTAGTCTCAAAATGGAAAGGCCGGTATCCTCATTATTGGCGTAACCCATCGATTAGGAACAAGGTTTAACAGTTACATTACATTGCTGAATTATCTCACGATTCTACTAGATCAACTCACAGTAATAGAGTAACTCGTTAGGACTATATCTATGCTACTTGCATGGGATAAGAGATATAGAATGCCAAATGAAATGTTTTATCATTAATTTAAAATAGATTATTTACGAGTAGCGTGAGAAAACACAACACTTAGTTGGCTTATTGGTCACATACTCTAACAATCTCCCACTTGACCTAAAGCCAACTACTCATTACCTAAGTCCCATCGACTCTCGATTTTTCTCATGGACCGGTCTGTGTAAAGGCTAAGTAAAGGGATCTAGAATGTTGTCTACCGAGGCAACTCTCTCAAACTAAAGTTCGCCTCTAGTAATTATCTTACTAATGAATTAATTTGTATTCAGTATTTGCTTGGATTTCTGATGAGATCTTTTGAATAAATACATTCAACATTTGAATGTAATTTCAAATCCAAACTGCTACGTTTGCGTCATCCAATGCCGCATTATTCTAAGCCTCGGAGGTGGAATCCGCCGTCATGTTCCATTTGGAACTCTTTCCAACACACGGCACCCCGTTATGAAGCATGAATATAATCCCTCACGTCCTTTAAAGTTGTCCATTTCCGATTGAAACGCTAAAGTCGTCGAACGACTTTACTTTCAACTCGGAATCCCCACAGACTATATATGAACAAGTCTTTAGTACTTCTCAAGTATTCTATCCAACTGACTTGGCTGGGGTTAGACTGAAATCTACGGTGACGCTTCACTGCATAAACCATATCAAGTCTATAATATGAATTAGGGTAGCAAAGCAACCTCTTCTATTTATCTCTATAAATACGTATCCTCTAATACGTAGGAAGCTTACCCTAAATTCATTCATTGAGAAACGTGTGGACAACCGTGTTTTAGTTGACTGCGACATTCCTACATCATTCCCAATGAGTAGAATGCCACCAACACAAAACACTGTTAAACGTAATGGCGCTCCCACTAACCTTCTTCTGAACTTAAGGCTCTTTCGAACTCATCGCTAAATCAAATCCCTTTGATTTTCGTGTGGAATCAAACATTCTAATTTAATGGGATGCTAGGTTCAATCCACAAATGGATCGCTGGAATTTTGCAAACATTTTGCCAATTTCGACAAGATGTGAAGCCTTCCGGTTGTTCCACTCTGATTCCCTCAATCTCGCCATTGAGGAAGGTGGTTTTCACATTCATTTTCCATATCTCGTAGTCATACTACGCAGAAATGGCTAGCAAAGTCCTAATGGATTTTAAGCACAACTATTTGTGAAACTTTATCTCATAGACAACAACTTGTCTTAGAGTATAACTATCTTTCACGTATCTAGCTTTATAGGTCGATACCTTTCCATCTATTCCAATCTTAAAGATTGTAGATCCACTTGCATCCAACGGGAAAAATTCCCTTGGGTGGATCCATCAAGGTCCATACCTTGTTGGAATATATGGAATCCATTTTGGATTTCATGGCTTCACGCCAATGTCCCTCGTCTGCATCAAATACAGACACATTGAAGGTACTTGGATCATATCCGTGGTCAAACTCATTTTGACTACCTTCGATGATCATAAGCCTATTGAGTTATCTATGGATCCTTTCGAATCTCCACATAGTTGGTTGAGAAGGTACATTAATGGGTGATTAGATTTTGATTGGCTCTTGTCCTATTTATGGTGTTGGAACTTCAATTCGTGGTTCTCGAATTTCTTCGAGTTCTACCATACACTTATTTTATCACATAGAAACTTCTTCTTTAAGAAGGTGACATTCCCCGAGACAAACACTTTTGTTTCAAGGGATAGTAGAATAAGCATCAAAAACAATTTTGAGATACCCCACGAAATGACATAAGTTGGATCGACTATCCAACTCGTCTCCCACTAGCCATTTGATGTAAGTGGATTATCGGGTATGCCGTAGTTCATATGGTGTGGAACAAACTGTTTTAGTGTTAACCCTATTCAACAAGTACGCAGCAGTTAGGAGTGCATGACCCCACAGGTATGCAGGCATCTCGGTGAACCTATCAAAGATGGGACCATGTCCAACAGGGTTCGATTCCGACGTTCGAACTCTCCATTCTATTGAGGAGTTCCAGGAGGAGTCCATTGAGAGAGAGAATCTTATTCTCCTTTAGACAGTCAATAAGCTCGGCGCTTAAGTGTTCGCCATCACGATCAAATCGCAGCTTCTTAATACCGCGACAAGTTGGTTTTCTACTTGGTGTCTAAATCTTTGAACCCTTCAAAAATTTCAGACTTGTACTTCATTAAGTACACGAAACCATACCTAGAAAAATCATCGGTAAAGGTAACGAAGTAGTTGAAACCACCCCTTGCACTAACGCTTAGTGGGCCACACATATCTATATGGATCAAATCGAAGAGACCTTCAGCACGTTCCATTTGCCCTTTGAATGCGACTTGGTCATTTTTCATTTAAGATAAGATTCACAAGTTTAAAGTGAGTTCACATCATCCAAGGTGAATAATCCCTCACAGACAAACTCGTTCATCCTTCTTAAAGAGATGTGACCTAGTTGGGGCGTACCAAATTTTTGCAGGGTTTTGACTTCTATATCGAGTTCGGGTTAACCTAAAGTTAATTGGATTATACTTCATATAAGTTCAATGAATAACGTATCTTTCTTAGAAAATTTCTGAGCAAGACACTCCTTACAGTTTACAGAGCCTAATGGTCTGTCTTTCCATATTGGAAGCAAGCATCACTTATATGCTTGTTTTCTTTGGCCTTGTGAATACTTGATTTACCCCTAGTCTATCTTTTGCTAGGCCGGAAACTATTTTCCTTTTGCTATCTTCTTCGACTTTGAACTATTCTTAGTAAAAGATATAGAAACTACCAAATGCAAAATAGACTTCTCTTCCTTTATAACTGACTCGTATTACAACATGTTGACCAACTCGTTCAAAAGGAGATTCAACCATATTCTTGTTGAACTAATTATGAACGTTTCATAATAGTTAGTGAGTGATGGAAGTATGAGATACCGAGATCTCTGATGGGAGAACGACGTTGTGGTCACACAACTTCTTCAAGAGTGAGTCATCTTAAAACCATGCTTCAAGACCTTAGTCCTCTAGCTCAGTCTAAGAGACATCAACTCCTCAGTTGTCGCGAACCTCATTGCCATAATGTTCTCACCACACACGATCTCAAGGCAAGCCTATATGTCATTAACATAAAGGTGGTTCTCATAGTTCCTTGCTAACTTGGGCGACTAGGTGCTATCGTATAACACTTCGTCGTAATGGACACCCTTCTTCCACTTCTAATAAGTGGTGGTTCCCTAGTGAGTCGAGTTATCATGAAGTTTGGTCGGGGTATTTATTTAAGTATGAAACACGTGGATTATTTCCACATTTGGTTTTTAACCTTCTTATTTTCTAAACTAAATTTTAGTTATTGAATAAGTAGTGCTTAGTGGGCTAAGTATAATACTTAGTGGGCTAAGTAGTGCTTAGTGGGTTTAATTGTGGATTTTATTCTAACTTCCTAACTAACCCACTAACCCATTTCCTTGAGTGCTCTTGTGGTTGGTTTTCTTGCAGATCATGGGCTGAGGAGTGGAAGCTTGAAATGTCTACAAATACCGATTTCAATACTCAATGAATTTGATCGATCCCGAAGAAAAGAAAAACACCGAGAGCTGAAAAGAATACATGGGTGTTTTAGTGTGTTTTTAGGATCTGTTGGTTGTACTCCTCACGAGTACAATCTTTACGTACTCCTTATGAGTACATTCTTAACGTACTTCTCATAAGTACATTCTTTGTAGTCTAGATTGTTTAGTTTATATGTTTCTAGACTTGGTTGTAAGAATGATCAAGATAGTGATTCATTCATAAGTTCTTTACTTACTCCTCACGAGTACATCTTTGAAATCTAGAATTTTTAATATTTTTCTTTTTGTATCTAGATTTGAATGTAAGAATGATCATGAGAATGATTCATTCATAAGGAAGAAGTTTTCGCACCTCTTCTTTTTGTATTCTTGGAATACTGATTTTAATATATTTTTCCGTCCTGTAAAGGACAAGTTCACAAGTCTTTACTTGTGAACATTTTTAATTCTGAGTATTGTTTCTTTATATTTCCGCTGCATGTTTGCTTAAGTGTCATAACACTTCAAATAACACCTCTGTATTAAACGAATTCGGGACCATAAATTCTTTCAGAGTATGCACAATTTGCTCTTGGAGCAAACGCGCCAAACGAATTTTATTGAGCCAATCAAGGTAATTATTGCCATTAAGTTTTGTTCATATCGAGAATTGACGATAAAGGGATTCTTAGCATTTATATTGAAACTTTTAAGTAGACTTACATAAAAGATATTTCATTTTTAATGAATGCAATTAAAGATTTGGACTTTTATCATTTAATTGTTCTCCCAATAATTTTATCGAATTCCACCACCCTCTAGCAACATACCAGAAAACGTATTTTTCCTTAATGGGCTTTAGGTCCAATAGCGCAAATGTAACCCGTAGTTAATCTAGCCCGATTACATAAGCCTAAAGGTAGAGTACTATCTATCACATCACTATGTGACCCTAAAGATAGTTTTACCTCACACTTTATAATGACCTAAGTTAATCTCGCGAATATCAAAATCTTCGTGTGTCAAGTCTAGCCTACCAATGAGATTTCATAGATCCAACTCTATCAAACTAATGCAGTCCCTAGTTAATCTAGCCGACCACATTAATCCAATAGAATTTTATCTACAACCCTATCTCCATCTAATGTCAATTAAATTACAGCTTATCCCATAATAGCACTCCCCGCTAACACGGCTTACTGCACTATTATGAGAGGCTACACATAATATAATCGTTGGTAGAAGGAAAGAAGAAACAACGACAAATCGGTTCTCCTCTATAGCTTGATTATTATTCTTAGAAATTAAGAATGAGGGATTTTTATTAAGTTATGGTTATCTCATCAGAATTATTGGTTATGATCGTTTGGGATTCCTACAACTATGTTCTCTAATGTGGAAACGCATATTGATCCTAAGAGAGACATACGATCATCATCGTACTTAATTACAATTATTCATCATATGAGTTAATAAATTAAAACGATGAAATGCAAAATAATTAACGGACCTCTTTCATTCATAAATCAATCAAATAAGAACGAGACCCATTAATTATTTGCCATGTAATAACATTTGTGTTCCATTTATTAAATTAATTTAACAATTAAATTAATAAATTAATCCAACACTATTCCTTGAATTCAAATTAAATTAATGGATCAATTATCTAATTGGGCTTCATTGATAAATAATTTCAAAAATTAAAAATCAATTTGTTTTAATTTTAATTTCAGAAATTTAAAATAATATATATATATATTTTTTTTTTGTTTCGGTGCTGACCGGACCGGTCTGACCCACCGGACCGGTCAGCTGTAGAAAATCAGAAAAATAAAATTCAGAATTTTCGATTTTTCAAATTCTACAATTTCTGAAAATATTCAAAATATTCAATTAAAATTAAAACACCCAATTTCGATAATACCAAAAATTTAACAATTCAACAAATTAATCATGCTTTTGAAAGCGATTAAACACGTTGACAATTAATCGATTACCCGTGGCTCTAATACCACTGTTGGGGATCGATGCATGTATACGCAGCGGAAAACAAAAATTTAATCGAACTCAATGTTCGATCACATGCATAAATCAATTAATTTAACGTACCTTAACGCTTCCGCCATACACATGGTAATATTTCATATTTTAATCGAAATTATATAAAACGAAAAACAAAGATGAGCATGCTTGCATAAGACATCATGAAATCGAAAACATACATTCTTCATATAATTGTCATGCTCACAAATTAATTCACATAATCCAATTATGAATTAATTCGCAGGGGTTTTCGATTTTACCTCTTCAAGCGTGAGATTCCGACGAATCGAAATCTATAAACTAAGACAGGTACAACCTGCTATTAAACAACTCCAAGGCTGCGAAGAACTGACCGAACAGCAGCTGGTCCGATCTGATCTCGACGGCAGCACATGAGGTGCAGCGGCGGTGGCGCGTGGCAACGGCGACAACGCGTGCGGGGCTGGCGGTGGTGGAGTTGCGTTCTTCCTTTCCAATTAGGTTTCACCTCATACAACTTGACCCACTCTAACTGCAGCACTAGATACAGAAGAGTTAGAAAACAACAGGAATAAAGACGAGGAAAAAAAGATAAGAAACCGGCGGCAGAGCGGCGGCGCGACGGCGGCAGAGCGGTGCAGCGGCGGGGCTGCAGCCGTGAGGCGGAGGACGGCCGTGCTTCATGCGGCTAGGGTTTGGGGCTGTAAATTCTTTGATCTCAACTCATCATATGAGTTGTATTTATACTAGGGTTCATAACCCTCATGGGCTTAAGTCATTGGGCTTGACCCACTGATCCATTAAGCCCACCCCCTCGTCGGCCTCGTTTCTTACAAACGATCGTCCACAAAATTATAACAAAATTATATTTGTGACGAGCATAAAGTCCTCGTCGATACGAGAGCCTCTTTGAAATTTTCAATTTCCAAAATTGGAAACTTCTAATTTAGTGGACCTCCTAATCGGGAAACTTCCCAATTTGGAAAGTTCACTAAATTTTCGCATATCTCGTTCTCTCCTTTTATTCCAACTCGTAATCCACAATTACGAATCTTAGATTCAATCATATTGACATCCAACTACGCAAAGATTAACACATTAATTTATGCTTGTTGTTTTTCAAGGATCTATGTTACACGAGAAGTGTGACCCTCAATGGTTCAGGTGTAAGCTAGCCGTGGGCTCACACTTCTTTGTCATTCGAACAACACATTGTTCTTATACGAACTCCTCCCAAGAGTCCTGATTAGGGTAAAACTCATTTTACTCAATCGCCGATCAAATCGGTGCCCAACGAATCAAGATTGGCGTCTAGCAACTACGCATCATGATTCCCTAGATACAAATGAAGTGCCTGCAAGAAACTTGTGATATAGTTAACGTACAGTACGATCCCTTCGCAACACTTGTCCCGGTTGAACTAGAGGCATTGGTTCACCGAGACCTCTTATTAAGTTCAATAACCGTGCGAACGTTCTAGGTGGTATAATCCGTTCGTGTGTGACTTAGAGAAACACATTTCCCCTACTACAATGCACAGACTTCACACTAGATTTCGGATTGCACGAACGTTGGCCCTTGGAGCGGTCCGCGGTGGGACTTAGGGACATGTCACGATACAGTCGGTCCTCTAGTGAAGTCACAGTGATGTCAGGGTCTTAAGGACTAATGGTGCACAACTATATCATAGAAACCTATTACTCGATGAATGGGAACCACTTATAGATTTCTAGGCGAGGGAGTTCAGTGAACTCATCTAACATGAGCACCCACTCAAGTATGCCGATGTCACAACACCGATGACTGATGAGACGCAGTACACATACACTAAGTGCTAGTCTCAAAAGGGAAAGGCCGGTATCCTCATTATTGGCGTAACCCATCGACTAGGAACAAGGTTTAACAGTTACATTACATTGCTGAGTTATCTCACGATTCTACTAGATCAACTCACAGTAATAGAGTAACTCGTTAGGACTATATCTATGCTACTTGCATGGGATAAGTGATATAGAATGCCAAATGAAATGTTTTATCATTAATTTAAAATAGATTATTTACGAGTAGCGTGAGAAAACACAACACTTAGTTGGCTTATTGGTCACAAACTCTAACAATCTCCCACTTGACCTAAAGCCAACTACTCATTACCTAAGTCCCATCGACTCTCGATTTTTCTCATGGACCGGTCTGTGTAAAGGCTAAGTAAAGGGATCTAGAATGTTGTCTACCGAGGCAACTCTCTCGAACTAAAGTTCGCCTCTACTAATTATCTTACTAATGAATTAATTTGTATTCAGTATCTGCTTGGATTTCTGATGAGATCTTTTGAATAAATACATTCAACATTTGAATGTAATTTCAAATCCAAGCTGCTACGTTTGCGTCATCCAATGCCGCATTATTCTAAGCCTCGGAGGTGGAATCCGCCGTCATGTTCCATTTGGAACTCTTTCCAACACACGGCACCCCGTTATGAAGCATGAATATAATCCCTCACGTCCTTTAAAGTTGTCCATTTCCGATTGAAACGCTAAAGTCGTCGAACGACTTTACTTTCAACTCGGAATCCCCACAGACTATATATGAACAAGTCTTTAGTACTTCGCAAGTATTCAAGGATTTCTTTCATTTCTATCCAACTGACTTGGCTGGGGTTAGACTGAAATCTACGGTGACGCTTCACTGCATAAACCATATCAAGTCAATAATATGAATTAGGGTAGCTAAGCAACCTCTTCTATTTATCTCTATAAATACGTATCCTCTAATACGTAGGAAGCTTACCCTAAATTCATTCATTGAGAAACGTGTGGACAACCGTGTTGTAGTTGACTGCAACATTCCTACATCATTCCCAATGAGTAGAATGCCACCAACACAAAACACTATTAAACGTAATGGCGCTCCCACTAACCTTCTTGTGAACTTAAGGCTCTTTCGAACTCTTCACTAAACAAATCCGTTAGATTTTCGTGTGGAATCAAACATTCTAATTTAATGGGATGCTAGGTTCAATCCACAAATGGATCGCTGGAATTTGGCAAACATTTTGCCAATTTCGACAAGATGTGAAGCCTTCCGGTTGTTCCACTTTGATTCCCTCAATCTCGCCATTGAGGAAGGTGGTTTTCACATTCATTTTCCATATCTTGTAGTCATACTACGCAGAAATGGCTAGCAAAGTCCTAATGGATTTTAAGCACAGCTATTTGTGAAACTTTATGTCATAGACAACAACTTGTCTTAGAGTATAACTATCTTTCACGTATCTAGCTTTATAGGTCGATACCTTTCCATCTATTCCAATCTTAAAGATTGTAGATCCACTTGCATCCAACGGGAAAAATTCCCTTGGGTGGATCCATCAAGGTCCATACCTTGTTGGAATATATGGAATCCATTTTGTATTTCATGGCTTCACACCAATGTCCCTCGTCTGCATCAAATACAGACACATTGAAGGTACTTGGATCATATCCGTGGTCAAACTCATTTTGACTACCTTCGATGATCATAAGCCTATTGAGTTCTCTATGGATCCTTTCGAATCTCCGCATAGTTGGTTGAGAAGGTACATTAATGGGTGATTAGATTTTGATTGGCTCTTGTCCTATTTATGGTGTTGGAACTTCAATTCGTGGTTCTCGAATTTCTTCGTGTTCTACCTTACACTTATTTTATCACATAGAAACTTCTTCTTTAAGAAGGTGACATCCCCCGAAACAAAAACTTTTGTTTTAAGGGATAGTAGAATAAGCATCAAAAACAATTTTGAGATACCCCACGAAATGACATAAGTTGGATCGACTATCAAACTCGTCTCCCACTAGCCATTTGATGTAAGTGCATTATCGGGTATGCCGTAGTTCATATGGTGTGGAAAAAACTGTTTGTGCCAACCCTATTCAACAAATACGCGGCAGTTGGGAGTGCATGACCCTACAGGTATGCCAGTATCTCGGTGAACCCCATCAAAGATCGAACCATGTCCAACAGAGTTCGATTCCGACGTTCGAACACTCCATTCTATTGAGGAGTTCCAGGAGGAGTCCATCGAGAGAGAGAATCTTATTCTCCTTTAGACAGTCAATAAGCTCGGAGCTTAAGTGTTCGCCATAACGATCGAATCGCAGCTTCTTAATACGGCGACAAGTTGGTTTTGTACTTGGTGTCCAAATCTTTGAACCCTTCAAAAATTTCAGACTTGTACTTCATTAAGTACACGAAACCATACCTAGAAAAATCATCGGTAAAGGTAACGAAGTAGTTGAAACCACCCCTTGCACTAACGCTTAGTGGGCCACACATCTCTGTATGGATCAAATCGAAGAGACCTTCGGCACGTTCCATTTGCCCTTTGAATGCGACTTGGTCATTTTTCATTTAAGACAAGATTCACAAGTTTGAAGTGAGTTCACATCATCCAAGGTGAATAATCCCTCACAGATAAACTCGTTCATCCTTCTTAAAGAGATGTGACCTAGTTGGGGCGTACCAAAGTTTTGCGGGGTTTTGACTTCTATATCGAGTTCGGGTTAACCTAAAGTTCATTGGATTATACTTCATATAAGTTCAATGAATAACGTATCTTTCTTAGAAAATTTCTGAGCAAGACACTCCTTACAGTTTACAGAGCCTAATGGTCTGTCTTTCCACATTGGAAGCAAGCATCACTTATATGCTTGTTTTCTTTGGCCTTGTGAATACTTGATTTACCCCTAGTCTATCTTTTTCTAGGCCGGAAACTATTTTCCTTTTGCTATCTTCTTCGACTTTGAACTATTCTCAGTAAAAGATATAGAAACTACCAAATGCAAAACAGACTTCTCTTCCTTTATAACCGACTCGTATTACAACATGTTGACCAACTCCTTCAAAAGGAGATTCAACCATATTCTTGTTGAACTAATTATGAACGTTTCATAATAGTTAGTGAGTGATGGAAGTATGAGATACCGAGATCTCTGATGGGAGAACGACGTTGTGGTCACATAACTTCTTTAAGAGTGAGTCATCTTAAAACCATGCTTCAAAACCGTAGTCCTCTAACTAAGTCTAAGAGACATCAACTCCTCAGTTGTCGCGAACCTCATTGCCATAATGTTCTCACCACACACGATCTCAAGGCAAGCCTAAATGTCATTAACATAATGTTGGTTCTCATAGTTCCATGCTAACTTGGGCGACTAGGTGCTATCGTATAACACTTCGTCGTAATGGACACCGTTCTTCCACTTCTTATAAGTGGTGGTTCCCTAGTGAGTCGAGTTATCATGAAGTTTGGTCGGGGTATTTATTTGAGTATGCACAATTTGCTCTTGGAGCAAACGCGCCAAACGAATTTTATTGAGCCAATCAAGGTAATTATTGCCATTAAGTTTTGTTCGTATCGAGAATTGACGATGAGGGATTCTTAGCATTTATATTGAAACTTTTAAGTAGACTTACATAAAAGATATTTCATTATTAATGAATGCAATTAAAGATTTGGACTTTTATCATTTAATTGTTCTCCCACTAATTTTATCGAATTCCACCACCCTCTAGCAGACAGACGAGAAAACGTATTTTTCCTTAATGGGCTTTAGGTCCAATGGCGCAAATGTAACCCGTAGTTAATCTAGCCCGATTACATAAGCCTAAAGGTAGATTACTATCTATCACATCACTATGTGACCCTAAAGATTGTTTTACCTCACACTTGATATTGACCTAAGTTAATCTCGCGAATATCAAACTCTTCGTGTGTCAAGTCTAGCCTACCAATGTGAGATTTCATAGATCCAAATCTATCAAACTAATGCAGTCCCTAGTTAATCTAGCCGACCACATTAATCCAATAGAATTTTATCTACAACCCTATCTCCATCTAATGTCAATTAAATTACAGCTTATCCCATAATAGCACTCCCCGCTAACACGGCTTACTGCACTATTATGAGAGGCTACACATAATATAATCGTTGGTAGAAGGAAAGAAGAAAGAACGACAAATCGGTTCTCCTTTATAGCTTGATAATTATTCTTAGAAATTAAGAATGAGGGATTTTTATTAAGTTATGGTTATCTCATCTGAATTATTTGTTATGATCGTTTGGGATTCCTACAACTATGTTCTCTAATGTGGAAACGCATATTGATCCTAAGAGAGACATACGATCATCATCGTACTTAATTACAATTATTCATCATATGAGTTAATAAATTAAATCGATTAAATGCAAAATAATTAACGGACCTCTTTCATTCATAAATCAATCAAATAAGAACGAGACCCATTAATTATTTGCCATGTAATAACATTTGTGTTCCATTTATTAAATTAATTTAACAATTAAATTAATAAATTAATCCAACACTATTCCTTGAATTCAAATTAAATTAATGGATCAATTATCTAATTGGGCTTAATTGATAAATAATTTCAAAAATTAAAAATCAATTTGTTTTAATTTTAATTTTAGAAATTTAAAATAATATATATATTTTCTTTTTGTTTCGGTGCTGACCGGACCGGTCTGACCCACCGGACCGGTCAGCTGAAGAAAATTAGAAAAATAAAATTCAGAATTTTCGATTTTTTAAATTCTACAATTTCTGAAAATATTCAAAATATTCAATTAAAATTAAAACAGCCAATTTCGATAATACCAAAAATTTAACAATTCAACAAATTAAACATGCTTTTGAAAGCGATTAAACACGTTGACAATGAATCGATTACCCGTGGCTCTGATACCACTGTTGGGGATCGATGCATGTATACACAACGGAAAACAAAAATTTAATCGAACTCAATGTTCGATCACATGCATAAATCAATTAATTGAACGTACCTTAACGCTTTTGCCATACACATGGTAATATTTCATATTTTAATCGAAATTAAATAAAACGAATAACAAAGATGAGCATGCTTGCATACGACATCATGAAATCGAAAACATACATTCTTCATATAATTGTCATGCTCACAAATTAATTCACATAATCCAATTATGAATTAATTCGCAGGGGTTTTCGGTTTTACCTCTTGAAGCGTGAGATTCCGACGAATCGAAATCTATAAACTAAGACAGGTACAAGCTGCTATTAAAAATCTCCAAGGCTACGAAGAACCGACCGAACAACAGCTGGTCCGATCTGATCTCGACGGCGGCACATAAGGTGCAGCGGCGGCGGCACGTGGCAACGGCGACGGCGCGTGCGGGGCTGGCGGTGGTGGAGTTGCGTTCTTCCTCTCCAATTAGGTTTCACCTCGTACAACTAGACCCACTCTAACTGCAGCACTAGATACAGAAGAGTTAGAAAACAACGGGAATAAAGACGAGGAAGAAAAGTGAAGAAACCGGTGGCGGCGACGGCGGTAGAGTGGCGGCGCGACGGCGGTGCGGCGGTGCAGCGGCGGGGCTGCAGTCGTGAGGCGGAGGACGGCCGTGCTTCATGCGCCTAGGGTTTGGGGCTGTAAATTCTCTGATCTCAACTCATCATACGAGGTTTATTTGTACTAGGGTTCATAACCCTCATGGGCTTAAGTCATTGGGCTTGACCCACTGATCCATTAAGCCCACCCCCTCGTCGGCCTCGTTTCTTACAAACGATCATCCACAAAATTATAACAAAATTATATTTGTGATGAGCATAAATTCCTCGTCGATACGAGAGCCTCTTTGAAATTTTCAATTTCCAAAATTGGAAACTTCTAATTTAGTGGACCAGCTAAATCGGGAAACTTCCCAATTTGGAAAGTTCACTAAATTTCCGCCTATCTCTTTCTCTCCGTTTATTCCAACTCGTAATCCACAATTACGAATCTTAGATTCAATCATATTAACATCCAACTACGCAAAGATTAACACATTAATCTATGCTTGTTGTTTTTCAAGGATCGATGGTACACGAGAAGTGTGAGCCTCAATGGTTCAGGTGTAAGCTAGCCGTGGGCTCACAACTCTTTGTGATTCGAACAACACATTGTTCTTATACGAACTCCTCCCAAGAGTCCTGATTAGGGTAAAACTCATTTTACTCAATCGCCGATCAAATCGGTGCCCAACGAATCAAGATTGGCGTCTAGCAACTACGCATCATGATTCCCTAGATACAAATGAAGTGCCTGCAAGAACCTTCTGATATAGTTAACGTACAGTACGATCCCTTCGCAGCACATGTCCCGATTGAACTAGAGGCATTGGTTCACCGAGACCTCTTATTAAGTTCAATAACCGTGCGAACGTTCTAGGTGTTATAATCCGTTCGTGTGTGACTTAGAGAAACACATTTCCCTAATCACCCCACTATCAACTCCGGCCGTAGATTCCATGGATTACAAACCGACAGAACACACAGGACATCCATGACTACTCAAGCGCTCGAATCCCCCACTACAATGCACATACTTCACACTAGATTTCGGACTGCACAAACGTTGTCCCTTGGAGCGGTCCGCGGTGGGACTCATGGACAGGTCACGATACAGTCGGTCCTCTAGTGAAGTCACGGTGATGTCTGTGTCTTAAGGACTAATGGTGCACAACTATATCATAGAAACCTATTACTCGATGAATGGGAACCACTTATAGATTTCTAGGCGAGGGAG
This sequence comes from Erythranthe guttata, assembly GCF_000504015.1. The sequence continues at coordinate 1,410,485 of NW_012192830.1, forward strand.
TTCAGTGAACTCATCTAATATGAGCACTCACTCAAGTATGCCGATGTCACAACACCGATGACTGATGAGACGCAGTACACATACACTAAGTGCTAGTCTCAAAAGGGAAAGGCCGGTATCCTCATTATTGGCGTAACCCATCGACTAGGAACAAGGTTTAATAGTTACATTACATTGCTGAGTTATCTCACGATTCTACTAGATCAACTCACAGTAATAGAGTAACTTGTTAGGACTATGTCTATGCTACTTGCATGGGATAAGAGATATAGAATGCCAAATGAAATGTTTTATCATTAATTTAAAATAGATTATTTACGACTAACGTGAGAAAACGCAACACTTAGTTGGCTTATTGGTCACATACTCTAACATTCCTCCTCGGAGATTTCACCTCGTATACCAAGTTCTACTAAAAACGTAGCACTAGACAAGCAAAAGTTAGATTTAATGGAAGAATAAATCAAAAAGGAATTAAACTACTGAAGATAATCGACACGTGGGCACTGATTCCGGTGAGAAGGTGACGACGCCGGCGATGGAGGCGGTGGAGGATGGCCGTGGACGTGAGGAAGAGTGGCTAGGGTTTGTGATGTGTGTTATATGTGTGCAAGACCTATAAATCTTGTTTTTATAGTGTCTTGTATAAAAGCCCTAACGGACTTAAGTTGGCCCGGACCTAACAACTTAAGTTCGTTAGTCTACATTTGCTCGTTTCTCACAACTCAATGATTGGAAAACCATAAAGATTATATTTTCGGAATCAATGAAATGTCCTCGTCATTATGAATGCCAATTCTTGATTTTCAATTTCTAAAAGTGCAAACCCTAATTCAGTGGACCTTCTAAATTTGGAAACTTCCCAATTTAGAAAGTTCACTAAGATGTTCGCCTAGTTCTTTTCCTTTTATTATTCTCATTCATAATTCTAAATTAAGAATGTCGGACTCAATCATATTGACTTCTAATTATGCAAAGATTAAATATTTCTATCTTTGACCGTTTATTCAAAGAACTCGAGTGCACGAGCAGTGTGACCCTCGATGGTTCAGGTGTAAGCTAGCCGTGGATCCACAACTCTTTATGGTTTAAAATCGTCCCGAGAGTTATAATTAAGATGAAGCTCGTTTCAACTTAATCACCCAACGAATCAAGATTGGCGTCTAGGAACTACGCGTCATGATTCCCTAGATACAAATCAAGTGCTTGCAAGAACCTTTTGATATAGTTAACGTACATGAACCCAGGGACAGGTCACGATACAACTATAGTCAAGTCATGGTGATGTCTAGGTCTTTAGGACTAATGGTTTACAACTATACAATAGAGATCTCTACTCGATTATTGAGAACCACTTAGATATTTCTAGGGTGAGGGAGTTCAGTCAACTCGTCAACTTACGAGCACCCACTTATGCATGCCGATATCACAACATTGTTTACTGATGAGACGCAATACACATACACTAAGTGCTAGTCTCTTAATGGGAAAGGCGGATATCCTCATTGGTGGTGTAACCTTTCGACTAGGAACACGTTTCATAGTTATAATACTTAAGTAAATATTTCACGATCCTAAAATATCAATTACAAGCAATTGTAATAATGGTAAGGACTATATCTATGTTTGAACAAGGGACAAACATATAGAATGCCAAGGTGTTTTATCATTAATACCAAAAATGATTATTTATTACAAGAATAAGTTGTAACACCACAACCACAAGTTGGCTTATTGGTCACCTACTCTAACAGAAAGACTACGATCGTATTGCTCTTGAGTTTCTATATATGCTGACTTGAGGGCAAGTCAGCTCATAATGGGAGGGTATATTATGATCTACCAAAATGGAGAAACGGTTAGTTGAAGATGTTGGGAAAGAAACGGGTTTACATTAATTAAAATGTATTAGTTAGTTACGTTTGTTTGAATTATTTTATTCGTTTTATTTGTTTTCTTGTTACCGAATGACGTGGAAAAATAGGCGCTCACCAGCGCAGTTGTCACGCCGCCGGCTAAGCGACAGTTCATCATCGTCCTTAAAGGGAATACTCACGTGTATTCAGTGCAATAAATAGCACAAGATCTCAAACACTTACTATGCATTGATACTTAATTTCTCAATTTAAATCCATATTGTTTTAGCGTGCATGTTTATCTTCTCACAACACAAGCGCACCACTCACGTACTGGATGTAGGTCATTGTGGTTGTTCAAAACGGTTATCAGTGTACTTTTCCGGCGACGACGGAGCTAGATGAGTGTGATCGACGCTGGACCTAACATTTTATTTCATGCTATATCTCGCAAACCCTTATCGCCGTCGCCTGAGTTTTTTTTTAAGATTCTCATTTGTATCTCCCGTTTTTTCAGTCCTTGTTATTTCTCTCACTGACCTCTTGACTCTGTAGACGTATTTTCTCTTCATTTTTTCTTTCCTCCGTGTTTTCTTATTTAGGTATTCCGGGATATCATAATTCTGCAAGCTCTCTCTCTCTCTCTCTCTCTCTCTCTCTCTCTCTCTCTCTCTCTCTCTCTCTCTCTCTCTCTCTCTCTCCCTCTTTGTGTTTTTTTTTTGGTTATGGAAGGGATCACAGTAAGGCTGGGACAAATATGAGTACTACAATTACGTTTATCGTTCATAGTTGGGGTAAAAAAAAAGCGGATAAAAATTTATAGAAAAAAAAGTGTAAACGCCAGAGATCGGCGTTGACCGCAGGTCAACTCAGGAAATCATCGGCATAAAAAACAGAGGAAAAAACAGTTGACGCTGGAAACTGGGGTCGGAAAAAGCAGACAGAAAAAAAAGCTAAAGCTAAAACCGACTACAAGATAAACACAAGAAAAAAGTAATAACAAAAGAATAAAGTCAAAATTGTATTTTTGTGGTCAAAATTTACGAAATTGATGTTAAATTAAGGTTACAATTTGGAATAAGGTTTAAAGGGTTGCGGGTAGTTTTGTCATATACATTAATTTTGCATTTAGTTTTAGTACGTATGAAAGGGATGGGCTTATTGGCGAAAGATATATAGCCCTTGAACCTAGAATAATAAATATGGCTGGTCAGGGGAACGAGTATGGTGTCGAAACAAAGGCTGAGAAGAAACTAATTAGTCTAAATCGGGAAAGCGAATCCTTATAAAAGTTGTCTTACAGTCCACTCCGACATACATTATGAGTTGTTTCCTTCCTCATTCTTTCACGAGAGATATTGAGTCAGCCATTAGAAGATTTTGGTGGGGTGATGGAGTTAATAAGATGAATAATTTTGTCGCTTTGAGCAGATTTGTATGCAGCTAAGAGTAGCGGTGGGATGGGTTTCAGGGATGTAACGAGTTTTAATATGGCTTTGTTGGGAGAAACAGGGTGGCAGATCCTCACTCGACCAGATTCATTGGTTGCGAAACTTTCGAAGGTAAGGTATTTCTCGAGAATGGATTTTATTAATCCAACAAAAGGGGAGCGGCCATCTATGGTATGGAGGAGCATAATACAAGCGAAAACATTTATTTTGAGCAATATCTGAAAGAGAATTGGCAACGGAGAGACAACGGCGATTTGGGGCGATGTCTGGCTCCAAATACATGGAGTGCTGATAATATTTACAAAGCGGATAAACTCAGGATTTTTGGATAAACTATTGGATTTGGTGGACCAAAGTCGTAAATCATGGAATGAAGAGCTCATTAATGATATTTTTTGGGCGATTGATAAAGAGAGAATTTTGCAAAATCCGATTGGTAACTGTGAAGCTGAAGATAGATATGTATGGCACTACACTCGAAACAGAAATTTTAATGTAACATCATGTTATCACAATACTCGATTATTCCTGCACCGTGAAAATGGACTGTCAGAGGGTGATGGTAGTGGTATAGCCACAAGACAGTGGATGTTTATCTGAATGTAAAAATTCCCCCGGAAGTTTAATCTTTGTTTGGAGAGTATTACGGACTGTTTTTCCCTAGGGGATAAAGGAATAGTGAGCCCAATGGCATTAATGCCCAAGTCTTAAAAAGGAGAGCCCGAAAGCCCAAGTGTAGGGAGGCCCAATGGTATAGAAGGCCAAGGCAAGTGAGGTATACGAAAGAAACTGTGTGGAAGAGAAAATCGAGTCATTGTGGCGAGGTAACTTTGTACCTCGGCAACATTGTACGTTCCTCGGTCTCCGGAGACAAAAAGTACGGGGACAGTTCATAAGAGAAACGGACATATGGGAGACTTATACTAGCAGACGAACAGAGAAAAGAACCAATGGTGGTTTGCCACGTTGTAGAGTAGGTAGTAGCAGGGCGGCGGTTTGAGCCTAGAAAATGTAATGCATGGCCCAAATGAGGCCAATGTTTCATAATGGTCTTCCATTTTTACATCATAATACACAATACATATCTTGTTTCCTTGTCCTTCAAGAACGAGAACCATTGTTCATCAAGTATTGTTTCATAATATAATATCCATTGCCTTATTATCTATTTGTTGAGAGAAATCAATTTTAAGGTTATTTTCTCAAATAGCAGGTATGATCATTCTAGCCCATGAAAGGTCCATAAGATGATCTTTGTACCCCTTGTATCCATATAAAGCCTAATATAATCGTATGTGGCTGATATTGTCCCGTCATAGAGTGTGTAACGACATTCTACCTATTGATGGTGAATTTTTCCGTAGAAAAATAAGAAACAATACAATGTGTCGATGATGTGCTCAGCGAACAAAAAAATTTTACATGCACTACAACAAAAAATATCTATTGCGACATATAGTTAGAGACACTTTTTCACAAGAGTCACAAATAAAGGATATTGGGACACTTCATAAATTGCATATAATTATTTAACTTATCGGGGCACTTATACCTCAAATTGAATTTGCGGTAAAAAAAAAAAAATTATAAAATAAATTCTTGTTTATTAGTTCCATTTTCTTTCCATCCCATATAATCTCCCCAGCGTTCACTTCTTATGCACCGAATGTCTCATCTCCTTGAAGTCGAGGATTTCTTGATTCAACTTATGAAGGTAAGATCTCTTTTCTATCTTACGATTTTGTGTCTCTTTCCCATCCTTTTAATCTTCTGAAACTAGGGTTTAGAAACAAAATTTTGAATTGGGCGAAACAAAGTTAGGGCTTGAAACGTTTTTCCCAATTTTCATTTGACGGCAATCAATTTCTGTTTCTCTCACCTATCTCTCAATCAATTGATATTATGGTTTAATGAACATTTAAATTCGACGAAAATGGTTTAGGGCAAGGATTATGATAGTTTTTCCCCATTTGCAGTTCGACAGCAACAATGTCAGGAATATTCGAGCGTTGATGAGTTACGATGTAAGAGTTTAATAAAAACAAATCAGCTATGGTAGCAATGACAACGAAAGGTAATTTTTTTTTCGTTCTTTCTTTTGAAAAATGTAAATTTACCTTATTATATGTATTTCTTGAACTTCTCCGAAGACCTTGCTGTTGGGTTTCGGGCACGCATACGCAGCGGAAAACAAAAATTTATGCGATTTAAACGACTTTAAAAACACATAAGAACATGCCCGATAAATTAAATTCAATTAATTGCGTACCTTTGCGCTTCCAGCGAAAATAAAACAACATACATGCTAATAAACTTAACCGAACTTAAATCAATTAACATGCTCGCAATTTAAACCAAATAACATGCTTGCAATGATTTAAAACCGATTACACATAATCACATAAAATCATACAAACACAAGCATAAAATCATAGTTTAAACTAAACCCTAAACGAAACTAGGGTTTCGTATATTTACCTCTTGACGCGTGAGGTAGGAGCGATTAGCACTTCGTGATTACTACGGAAACCAATCCGTAGAATCGGGGCAGCAGCGGTGCAACGGCAGCAGCGGCGCGTGAGGTCACGGCGGCGCGTGTGATGTACGCGCAGCTTCGGGGCGGCGCGTGGGGCAGCGTGCGGCTTCGGCTCGTGCGTTGCTCCTCGATTCTTCGATCTACGATCTTCCTCCTCTCGGATTTCACCTCGTATACTTCGATCTACTAAAACGTGGCACTAGACACGAAGTAGTTAGAATTAACGGAAGAAGAAGAAAGGAGAAAAGAATACCGAAATGGATCGGCCGAGGGATGGCCGATTCCGGCGACGGGGCGGCGCCAACGGCGGAGGTGGCCGCGCGGGAGAGAGGGCGAGAGAGAGAGGTGGACGGCCGCTAGGGTTAGGGTTTTTGTGTGTGTGTGCAAGGGCTATAAATCATGTATTTATAGTCCCTTGCATAAAACCCTAGCGGGCTTAAGTTGGACTGGGCCCAACAGCTTAAGCTCGTTAGTTCCTTTACTTGCTCGTATCTCTCAATTCAATGACCGAAAAATTGCAACGATTACATTTTTGGAATCATTATAACTTCCTCGTCATTACGAGTGCCATCTCTTGTTTTCCAACTTTCCAAAAGTGGAAACCCTAGTTCAGTGGACTTTCTAAATTTAGAAACTTCTCGATTTAGAAAGTTCACTAACATGTTCGCCTATTCTTTTCCTTTTTCTTATTCTCATTCGTAATTCCAAATTACGAATGTTGGATTCAATCATATTGACTTCCAATCATGCAAAGATAAACTATTTTATCTCTGACCGTTTATTCAAAGATCTCATGTGCACGAGCAGTGTGACCCTCGATGGTTCAGGTGTAAGCTAGCCGTGGGCCCACAACCCTTTGTGGTCAAAACTCGTCCCCTTCGAGTTACGATTAAGATGAAGCTCGTTTCACCTTAATCACCCAACGAATCAAGATTGGCGTCTAGCAACTACGCGTCATGATTCCCTAGATACAAATGAAGTGCCTGCAAGAACCTTCAGATATAGTTAACGTACAGTACGGTCCCTTCGATTCATATGTCCCGATCGAACTAGAGGCATTGGTTCATCGAGACCTCTTTATCTATTCGATGACGGTGCGATCGTTCTAAGTGTTGTAATCCTTACATGCATGACCTAGAGAATCGAATTCTCTAATCATCACTTAGTCAGCTCTGGCCAGAGACTTAGAATGATTACAAACTTTCAGAACACACAGGACATCCAAGACTATTCTAGCGATCGAATCCCCGACTACAATGCACAGACCTCCCACTAGATTTCGGACTGCATGAACACTGGCCCTTGGGATGGTCCTCGGTGGAACTCAGGGACAGGTCACGATACAGCTGGTCCTCTAGTGAAGTCACGGTGATGTCTAGGTCATAAGGACTAATGGTGTACAACTATACCATAGATATCTCTACTCGATTATTGGGAACCACTTAGAGATTTCTAGGGTGAGGGAGTTCAGTGAACTCGTCAACTTACGAGCACCCACTTATGCATGCCGATATCACAATACCGTTTACTGATGAGATGCAGTACACATACACTAAGTGCTAGTCTTAATGGGAAAGGCCGATATCCTCATTAGTGGCGTAACCCTTCGACTAGGAACGCGTTTAACAGTTATAATACTTAAGTAAATATCTCACGATCCTAACGATCAATTACTAGTACTTGTAATAACTGTAAGGACTATATCTATGCTTGTGACAAAGGGACAAAGATATAGAATGCCAATGTGTTTTATCATTAATACGAATAAAGGTTTGTTTATTACAATAATAAATTAGAAAGACCACAGCCACAAGTTGGCTTGTTGGTCACCTACTCTAACAATCTCCCACTTGACCTAAAGCCAACTACCCATAAACCGCAATCCCATCGACTCTCGATGTTTCTCATGGACCGATCTTGGTAAAGGCTTCGTGAAGGGGTCTGCAACGTTCTCTTCCGAGGTGACTCGTTCTACCTTAACTTCACCTCTATCAATGATCTCTCGGATCACGTGATACTTCCTCAGAATATGCTTCGACTTCTGATGAGATCGTGGCTCCTTAGCTTGTGCCACGGCTCCGGTGTTATCACAGTACAACGGTACTGGATCACTAGCATCAGGAATGACACCCAACTCTTGGATGAATTTCCTTATCCAAGTCCCTTCTTTTGCAGCGTCGGACGCTGCAATGTATTCCGCTTCGGTAGTGGAATCGGCCGTCGTGCTTTGCTTGGAACTCTTCCAACACACGGCACCACCATTAAGCGTGAATATAAATCCAGAATTCGACTTCGAGTCGTCCACATCCGATTGAAAACTAGAGTCAGTAAAACCCTCTAATTTCAACTCGGCACCCCCATAGACCAAAAATATGTCCTTAGTTCTTCGTAAGTACTTGAGGATATCTTTCACGGCTTTCCAGTGAGCCGGGCCGGGGTTAGACTGATATCTGCTTGTGACACTCACAGCATACGCAATATCGGGTCTCGTACATAGCATGCCATACATTATGCTTCCTATGGCAGAAGCATAAGGCGTCCTTTTCATCTCCTCGATTTCACTAGGTGTTTGGGGACACATAGATTTCGAGAGACGAACCCCATGGGACATTGGCAAGAATCCCTTCTTGGATTCTTCCATGCTAAACCGTTTCATAACGGTGTCTATGTACAGGCTTTGGGATAAGCCAAGCATCTTTCTTGCTCTATCTCTATAGATGCGTATTCCTAATACGTAAGATGCTTCTCCCAAATCCTTCATTGAGAAACGTGTGGACAACCATGCTTTCGTTTGCTGTAACATTCCTACGTCATTCCCAATGAGTAGAATGTCATCAACGTAAAGCACTAGAAATATTACTGCCCTCCCACTAACCTTCTTGTATACACAAGGTTCCTCCGGATTCTTCTCAAAATCAAACTCTTTGATAGTTGAGTCGAACCTAATATTCCAACTACGGGATGCTTGCTTCAATCCATAAATGGATCGCTGGAGCTTGCAAACCTTTTGCTCACTTCCAGAAGATATGAAGCCTTCCGGCTGCGCCATGTAAATTTCTTCCTCAATGTCTCCATTAAGGAAGGCGGTCTTCACATCCATTTGCCATATCTCGTAGTCGTACCACGCCGCTATGGCTAGCAAAATCCTAATGGACTTCAGCATCGCGACAGGCGAAAAGGTTTCCTCATAGTCAACACCTTGCCTTTGAGTGTATCCTTTTGCTACCAATCTAGCTTTATAGGTCGATACCTTTCCATCAACTCCAATTTTCTTCTTATAGATCCACTTGCAGCCTATAGGAACAATTCCTTTGGGTGGATCTACCAAGGTCCATACCTTGTTGGAGTACATGGAGTCCATTTCGGATTTCATGGCAGTTAGCCAATGTCCCATGTCCGCATCCGATACGGCCTCATTGTATGTTCTTGGATCTCGTCCAAGATCAACATGATCTTCATCATTTTCGAGGAGGAATAACCTATCCGGCATTTTCCGAACTCTTTCGGATCTACGTACCGTAGGTTCAGGAGGTATATTAGTGGTTTGTTGTATTGGTTCGATTACTTGTTCTTGCGTTTGAACTTCACTTTGTGGTTCTTGAACTACTTCAAGTTCTATCATGCTGCCCTTTCTATCGGATAGAAACTCCCTTTCCAAAAAGGTGGCATTTCTTGAAACAAACGTCTTTGCTTCTTTGACATAGTAGAACTCGTATCCCATCGAGTCTTCGGGATACCCCACAAAATAGCACAAGTCGGATTTACTATCCAACTTATCTCCCACTGATCGCTTCACATAAGCGAGACAACCCCATATCCTAATATGTTTGTAATTGGGTTTCCGGGAATGCCAAAGTTCATAAGGTGTGGATTTAACTGCTTTGGTGTTAACTCTATTCAGCAAATACGCGGCAGTACGGAGTGCATGACCCCACAAGTATGCCGGTAAGTTTGTGAACCCCATCATTGATCGAACCATATCTAATAAAGTTCGATTTCGACGTTCGGATACTCCATTAAGTTGAGGAGTTCCCGGTGGAGTCCATTGGGACTGTATCCCATTTTCTTTTAGATAGTCAATGAACTCGATGCTCAAGTATTCTCCACCACGATCGGATCGCAGTTTCTTAATACTTCGTCCGAGTTGCTTTTCTACTTCGTGTCTAAAATCTTTGAACTTTTCAAAAGTTTCAGACTTGTACTTCATCAAGTACACATACCCATACCTAGAATAATCGTCGGTAAAGGTAGCGAAGTAGTTGTATCCACCCTTCGCACTAACACTTAGTGGACCACATACGTCTGTATAGACCAAATCCAAAAGACCCTCGGCTCGTTCCATTACCCCTTTGTAGGGTGACTTGGTCATTTTCCCTTTAAGGCAAGATTCACAAGTTTGTAGTGATTTCACGTCCTCCAAAGAGAACAATCCTTCACTAACAAAATCGTTCATCCTTCTTAAAGAGACATGACCTAATCTAGCGTGCCAAAGTTGTGCGGGGTTTTGATCTATCTCCTTACGTTTTGCTGATATAACATTAATAGGTATTTCATTTGGATTCAGTTCATACAAGTTGTTTAATAGTCGTCCTTTGCAAATTAAGTTCTCATTCTTTTGTATAATGCAAATCGAATTTCCAAAAACAAAAGTAAAACCTTCAATGTCTAATACAGGAATAGAAATAAGGTTTCTAATGAGCGACGGGACAAATAAACAATCGTTCAAAACAATAGGAAAACTAGAATCCAAAACATTTAAGTAAATAGTGCCAATGGCTTCAGCAGCAACTCTTGCTCCATTCCCCATCCTTAGGTAGGTCTCACCCGCTCTAAGTCTTCGACTTCTTGTCATTAGCTGCAAATCATTGCACAAATGTGAGCCACAGCCCGTATCCAATACCCAAGAAGAAGAGTTGACAGATAAATTTACGTCAATGAAATACGTACCCTTTTCAGAACCTTTCTGCTTTAGGTAAGCCTTGCAGTTGCGGCGCCAATGTCCTTTCTTTCCACAGTGATGGCAAGCATCATCAACTTGTTTGCCAACCTTTGCTTTGGGGCCCCCACTACCTTCACCCACTTCGAACTTGCTGTTTGGGAAGGGAACTCTTTCCTTTCTCTTCTTTTGGAAAGAACTCTTCTTTCCAGAAGTAGCAGCAATGAGAACAGACTTCTCTTTCTTAATGGTGGACTCGAAGCTGACCAACATGTTCATCAACTCATCCAAGGGAGGATCTAGTTTGTTCATGTTGAAGTTCACTATGAACGATTCATAGGAACTAGGAAGAGACAACAGGATCAAATCCAATGAGAGCTCGGCCGGGAGGGTGACATCAAGATTCACTAGCTTTTCAAGGAGAGTGATCATTTTGAGACAGTGCTCGTGGACCGAAGTCCCTTCGCGCAGTCTCGCTGTGATCAACTCCTTTGTAGCAGCGTACCTCGATGCCCTAATATTCTCACTATACATGCTATCGAGATGAGCCTTTATATCGAAAGCATGCAAGTGAGACTCATATTTCCTCGCAAGCGCGGGCTCCATGGCGGCTATCATATAGCACCTAGCATGAGTGTCATCTTTCTTCCAAACTTCATAAGTTTCTTTCTCAGCATCAGTCGCTGTGTCGGGTATAGTGGCGGGAAGCCTCTCGTTCAAAACATAGAGACGCCCCTCAACAGTTAGCACAAGCTTAAGACTACGCAACCAATCTAGGTAATTAGGGCCATTAAGTTTATTGTCGAGGATTGACATTATGGGATTCTTAGACATGATTATCTGAGACATATAGAGAAGAGGATTATTAGAGATTCGCGTTAAATGATTGTTGCAATTAAATGTTTGGACTTATGTTATTTAATTGTTCTCCCACTAATTTTATCGAATTCCACTTCCCTCTAGTAGACAAACGAGAAAACTGATTTTTCTTAATGGGCTTTAGGTCCAATAGACAAATATAACCCGTAGTTAATCTAGCCCGATTATATTTGCCCAAAGGTAGATCACAATCAATCATATCCACAATATGACCCTAAATTAATTTTCCTCACACTTGATAATGACCTAAGTTAATCTCGCGAATATCAAAATCGACGTGTGTCAAGTCTAACCTACCAATCAAAGATGCTCATAGAACTTGATTATGCCAAACTAATGCAGTCCCTAGTTAATCTAGCCGACCACGTTAATCCAACATAACCCTTTTCTATGGCTACCTTCATCAATATGTCAATTGAATTACAGCTTACTCTACCATAGCACTCCCCGCTAACACGGCTTACTGCACTACAGTAAAGGGCTACACATAATCCAACCGTTGGCAGAAGGAAAGAAATAACTCAACAGATTGGGTTTTTCTTTATAGCTTGAAATGATTCTTAATTAAAAGAATGAGGGATTTTAATTAAAGTGTTTTATCTCATCAGAAGGTTTTGGATTGGTCTATGTGATTCCTACATCTATGTTCTCTAAAGGTATATGGAAGCGCATATTGTCCTAAGAGGAACATACGACCTAACTATATAATTAATTACATTAATTAATTATCGGGTTTTTCAAAATAATTATAGAACCTCAACTAGCATAAATCATTCAAATAATGTTGAGGTACTATTAATTAAGTTGAACTATAATCAATATTATATATGTGTTCTATTAATTGAAATCAATTTAACATTTTAAATTAATTAATTAATCTAACACCTATTTACTAAAATAGATGATTGTCGATCCAATTATCTAATTGGGATTAATTGAAAATAATTTTCCAAAAATTAAAATCAATTTGTTTTAAGTTTAATTTTAGAAATCTGAAATAAATTTTTTTTTTTTTTTTTTTTTTTTTTTTTTTTTTTCAGTGAACCGGTTCGGCCGACCGGTCTGACCGGTTCTGCCCGGTCCAGCTGACCCAAATCAGTGGGCCGGGTCAGTCGGACCGTGAACCGGTCTGACCGACCCGAATCCACGTGGATTCGGTCAACTAAATCACGCACAACCATCGAACCGGCCGGTTCGACCGGTTCGATCCGAACATTTAAAAAACCGACATTTTAAAAACAATTTCAGATCCGATTTTCCAATTTTAAACAATTTTAAAGCTGGAAAAATTCTAAACAATATTTTAAACTTACGAAAACTCCCAATTACATAATACGACAATCACTACTTTAATAAATCGAACATGCATATTATATAACGCAATTAATTACGCAACGAGCTCTGATACCACTGTTGGGTTTCGGGCACGCATACGCAGCGGAAAACAAAAATTTATGCGATTTAAACGACTTTAAAAACACATAAGAACATGCCCGATAAATTAAATTCAATTAATTGCGTACCTTTGCGCTTCCAGCGAAAATAAAACAACATACATGCTAATAAACTTAACCGAACTTAAATCAATTAACATGCTCGCAATTTAAACCAAATAACATGCTTGCAATGATTTAAAACCGATTACACATAATCACATAAAATCATACAAACACAAGCATAAAATCATAGTTTAAACTAAACCCTAAACGAAACTAGGGTTTCGTATATTTACCTCTTGACGCGTGAGGTAGGAGCGATTAGCACTTCGTGATTACTACGGAAACCAATCCGTAGAATCGGGGCAGCAGCGGTGCAACGGCAGCAGCGGCGCGTGAGGTCACGGCGGCGCGTGTGATGTACGCGCAGCTTCCGGGCGGCGCGTGGGGCAGCGTGCGGCTTCGGCTCGTGCGTTGCTCCTCGATTCTTCGATCTACGATCTTCCTCCTCTCGGATTTCACCTCGTATACTTCGATCTACTAAAACGTGGCACTAGACACGAAGTAGTTAGAATTAACGGAAGAAGAAGAAAGGAGAAAAGAATACCGAAATGGATCGGCCGAGGGATGGCCGATTCCGGCAACGGGGCGGCGCCAACGGCGGAGGTGGCCGCGCGGGAGAGAGGGCGAGAGAGAGAGGTGGACGGCCGCTAGGGTTAGGGTTTTTGTGTGTGTGTGCAAGGGCTATAAATCATGTATTTATAGTCCCTTGCATAAAACCCTAGCGGGCTTAAGTTGGACTGGGCCCAACAGCTTAAGCTCGTTAGTTCCTTTACTTGCTCGTATCTCTCAATTCAATGACCGAAAAATTGCAACGATTACATTTTTGGAATCATTATAACTTCCTCGTCATTACGAGTGCCATCTCTTGTTTTCCAACTTTCCAAAAGTGGAAACCCTAGTTCAGTGGACTTTCTAAATTTGGAAACTTCTCGATTTAGAAAGTTCACTAACATGTTCGCCTATTCTTTTCCTTTTTCTTATTCTCATTCGTAATTCCAAATTACGAATGTTGGATTCAATCATATTGACTTCCAATCATGCAAAGATAAACTATTTTATCTCTGACCGTTTATTCAAAGATCTCATGTGCACGAGCAGTGTGACCCTCGATGGTTCAGGTGTAAGCTAGCCGTGGGCCCACAACCCTTTGTGGTCAAAACTCGTCCCCTTCGAGTTACGATTAAGATGAAGCTCGTTTCACCTTAATCACCCAACGAATCAAGATTGGCGTCTAGCAACTACGCGTCATGATTCCCTAGATACAAATGAAGTGCCTGCAAGAACCTTCAGATATAGTTAACGTACAGTACGGTCCCTTCGATTCATATGTCCCGATCGAACTAGAGGCATTGGTTCATCGAGACCTCTTTATCTATTCGATGACGGTGCGATCGTTCTAAGTGTTGTAATCCTTACGTGCATGACCTAGAGAATCGAATTCTCTAATCATCACTTAGTCAGCTCTGGCCAGAGACTTAGAATGATTACAAACTTTCAGAACACACAGGACATCCAAGACTATTCTAGCGATCGAATCCCCGACTACAATGCACAGACCTCCCACTAGATTTCGGACTTCACGAACACTGGCCCTTGGGATGGTCCTCGGTGGAACTCAGGGACAGGTCACGATACAGCTGGTCCTCTAGTGAAGTCACGGTGATGTCTAGGTCATAAGGACTAATGGTGTACAACTATACCATAGATATCTCTACTCGATTATTGGGAACCACTTAGAGATTTCTAGGGTGAGGGAGTTCAGTGAACTCGTCAACTTACGAGCACCCACTTATGCATGCCGATATCACAATACCGTTTACTGATGAGATGCAGTACACATACACTAAGTGCTAGTCTTAATGGGAAAGGCCGATATCCTCATTAGTGGCGTAACCCTTCGACTAGGAACGCGTTTAACAGTTATAATACTTAAGTAAATATCTCACGATCCTAACGATCAATTACTAGTACTTGTAATAACTGTAAGGACTATATCTATATCTATGCTTGTGACAAAGGGACAAAGATATAGAATGCCAATGTGTTTTATCATTAATACGAATAAAGGTTTGTTTATTACAATAATAAATTAGAAAGACCACAGCCACAAGTTGGCTTGTTGGTCACCTACTCTAACACTTGCTTGAGAATTTTTTATGCTTAACCATGATTTTTCACTTGTGAATGAAAATGCATGTAACTTGTCCGATTTTTCACTCTAATGTGATGAGTTCTTTGATTTGGTTCCCGATTACCACCTAGCTATTATAAATTTTGGTAATGGAATTGGTTATATAACTTATTAAATTTTGCTCTTCCAAATATGATTTTTATTATTAAGAAAAATACATCAAGTTAATATGATTTTTTGTAAGAAAAATTAGTTTGTACTGCTAAAAAACAATTGATGGGGTCTGTGTAACTAAGTTTAAGATTGAATATGGGATTTTGATGTTGGAGTCCTTGAGAAATGCATTTACTGTGTTTTTCTTTCCAATATATTTTTCACCACAATGTTATTGGATAGTAACCATAAACGAATATCATGTTTGTTAATCACTCTTATTTAATTGGTATTTTGTTTTATTTACCATCAACTGTTATTTTAATGGAATAAAACTATTTAAACTAATTAATTGTAGTATATGTTTGGTTATTTAGGTCCCGTAGGAGATATCTCATGTGCTCTGGCTAGTTTGCATCAGATTTCATAATCTCTATATTACATCTGGGTATGGCTATAATTTATTTAACGAAGTGATCTTATTACTGAGACTTATCTTAAGCAACAGCTAATGTAATACTCAACTTTATTCTTTTCTTACCTGTTTTCTTCGTTGATAATTGTTTAAAAAAATTTGGTCGCTACACGGGAAGGCTGATTTTTAACAAACCTATAGTGAAGACTATTCGGGTATTATTTGTTCTCAATTATAGTTCCTTATAACATTATCTTTCATATTCTTTGTTTTGTAATTGTGGCATCAAGAGATGTTCCGTATCTTTTACTGTTGCTTAATTGTGTGTTGAACTATTCATGTCTTGTAGACATATGTTTTAAGGATTTTGATTTAGTCTAGAAACATGGCAAGAGGTTAGAGTTTACATTTGCATTATTTTCATCCGCTATCTTGTTTATTTTTGCAGAAGGTGTTGATTAAGTTGAGATTATTGGTATCAGGTGAAAAAAAGGCAATAAGAAGTTTCTCGTATAATTATGTTCAAACAATTGGAAGGCTCTTGGAATACAGATTATTTGGGCCATTTTACTGGTATGTATTATTTTATTTTTTCCTCATCTTCTGTAACTTTTTAATTTTCTATGAGGTATTAAATATAATTTCTTTATGCTAGGTAGAAAAAAGAGAAGGAATTTCCCCAATGATTATATTCAGATAAATGGGAGATGGTATGTTATTTTGTATTTTTATATGTTTACTCATTAATGAAGGCGCTGTTATTTGTAACTTATTTTTTTATTCCTTCGTAATATTTTTTTTGCTTTCCTACAGGTTGCTTATGCAGTTGCTTTGAATGATGAATTTTATTGTAGATGCAAGCCATCTAGAATATGATGGGAGTTGAATCATATTGTTGAAGTTTAGAGCTGCTAGAGATTAAAAGTTTAGTTAATCAAGATATTCAAATTTTACATTATAGGACTATGATTCCATAATGTTGGTTGGTTTGGAAGATCCTTTGTAGTACTATGATTTTACTAAGTTGAATATATTGAAATTTTTGTTATGAAAATCGAGATTATTATTATGTTGTGTTTGTTATTTAAATTTGTATTTTATATATATATATTAATTATATTAGCAGGATATGAAGTATATATATAATGACATGTATAACTGTCTCGAAAAACTGATTAGTAGAAACATGGGTTTCCTAAGAGGACATATATTTGTGTCTTAATAACCATTTATTGGGACACAAATGAGTGCCTTGAAAAGAGAAACTTTAAGGGGCATATAATAAATGTCCCAAAGGCTAATGCGACACACAACTACGCGACATATAATTTATTTGCCCCTTCAAGTGCAAGTGTCCCAAAATGTTATATATTGGGACATTTTTTTGTGTCCACAAAGATGACTTTTGTTGAAGTGATGTGATTAGGGGATGTGGTGGTCTGTGCAAAAAAACGAGTTATAGATGTGAGTTTTATAGTTTACTTTGATACTTTGTTTTGGTTACCCTGTTTCTTTTTCTTTGCAATTGCAGGTGTATATGGCAACAGGAGAGGAAAATTTGGTAGCTTGCTTCATGGCTGCAGAGACATCGTCACCTCAGCAAGAGGATCCTCCTACACCGATTACTCTTACCGTATGAATAGCGCCTCTTGTCAAGATACCATCGACTCCCCTCTCGGTTACTGTGGAGGATGTTGAAACGATAGTTAACCAGGCAGTGCAGCAAGACTGGGCTAGTAGGCGAGTTGCTAAAGCTCTCCCACCTCTCAATACAACCCCAAAGACAACCATTCAAAATGAGAGATTGCTGACAGGCCCCCCTGTCAGTTCGCCTGTTCCGCCTCTGAAAGAGCAGCGAGGTAATCCATTTTCCACGAAAATTATGGCTTATGATCTGCTAGTGGGGTTTCAGGGTTTGGAACATCTCGCGTACGGTGGAACTACAGACCCATGGAATCATGTAAGCCGATTCCAGACCACATCATACTTGCATCGATTCTCAGATGGGATTATGTACCGAGCGTTTGCAACCACATTACGAGATGCATCTCAGCTCTGGTTTGGCCAGCTTGCTGTGGGTTCAGTGCGAGATTTTGACACTTTCAGTTCTATGTTGTTAGATCACTTCGCTAGTTCCAAGAAACAGAAGAAGTCTGCCCTCAGACTCTTTGGTGTTCGACAAGAGGAGCAAGAGCCTTTGAGGAATTTTGTACGTCGGTTTACAAGTGCTAGTCGAGAAGTACAAGGCCTCTCCCAGGACGTGCTTACCAAAGCCTTGATGCAGGGACTGAAAGATGGGGAGTTGATCAGATTGTTGGCAATGAGCGCCGTCAATGTAGGACAAGATTTTGAAGCAAGTAGAGAAGTATATCGCTATGGAGGATGCGAGAAAGATGAAGAAGGAAATGATGGTGGTCCCTGTTCAGCATGTTCTAGTGAAGATCCCTGCCCGCGAGGTCCTGGTCCAGGATTATCAAAAGCCCCGCTATGCGAGCTATGTTGTTCTTAGTAAAAAACCTACCCATGTATTGATGATTGTGGAAGGAGGGCCTGATAATCGTTGGCCGATGACATACTAGAGGACACACCCTCAAAGTTCAAACACAGGATGCTATTGTCGACACCATAACCGATATGGTCATCACACCGACAAATGCAGCCATTTAAATGACGAGCTAGAGAGGTTAGCTCGAGAGAACATGATAGAAAAATTTTTTAGAGGATGGGCGGAGGATCATGTCTCTAACATCCCTGCTCAACGACATAGATCCCCGAGGGGGGGGGGGTGGCGGGGGAGAGCAATCATAATAAGATGATTATGGGAGGACCTACGGATGGAGACTCGCATAGAGTTCGAAAGAAGTATGCCAAGTCGGTAAGAAATTGTGCTTTTCGGGAAGAGAAGATTCATAGGTGCAAGAAAGTTCGCATCCATTTTTTGGTGAGAGAGACTAAGAAGGTGTAATTCGTCCCCACAATGACGCGCTGGTAATCACTGCACATCTCGCGGGGTACGACGTGTCTAGGATTCTCATTGACAATGGTAGCTGGGTAGAGATCTTAGACGAAGATTGTTTGGACCAAATGTGCTTGGGAGAGTTGAAAGTTGCCTTGATAAGGACTCCGGTCTATGGGTTCTCGAGTGAGGTTGAGGAGGCAATTGGCAAAGTACTGTTGCAAATCACCCAGGGGAAAACACCCTTGTCATGATGGAAACCCTGTCTACTTATCATATGATCTTGAGACGGGCGACTTAAAATAAATTCGAGGCTATCTCGTCAACAGTACATATGTATTTGAAATTCCCCATCGGTAGAGAGGTAGACGAAGTCATGGTGGATAAAGAGGATGTGAGGCGTGGCTACGCAGATGGTGTGTGGAAAGCAAGCAGAAAGCGGGGGGAGCTGGTGCATTCATTGGGTGATGTGCGGGAGGTAGTTGACCCTGATAATAAAAAGCCTAGGGTAGTACCAAATGAGGAATTGCTGATGGTAGAATTGAAGCCGCAGCAACGGGGGTGTACCACGCGAATCGGTAGTGAGATGAAGGAAGAGCATTCTCTATCGAGCTAATTGCATTTTTTACGTGAAAACTGCGATATCTTTTCATGGGGCCTTGAAGACTTGAGGCAGGGGTCTTTCCATTTATTCTTGTAATAAATAATCCTTTTTCTTATTAAAGATAAAACTTTGGCATTCTTTATCTTTGTCCCTTGTTTCAAACATAGATATAGTCCTTACAGTTATTACAAGTAATAGTAATTGATCTTTTAGGATCGTGAGATATTTACTTTAGTATTATAACTCTTAAACGTGTTCCTATTCCAAGGGTTACGCCACCAATGTGGATATTGGCATTTCCCATTAAGAGACTAGGACTTAGTGTAGGTGTATTGCATCTCATCAGTAAACGGTATTGTGATTTCGGCATGCATAAGTGGGTGCTCGTAAGTTGACAAGTTCACTGAACTCCCTCACCCTAGAAATCTCTAAGTGGTTCCCCATAATCGAGTAGAGATATCTATGGTATAGTTGTAAACCATTAGTCCTTATGACCTAGACATCACCGTGACTTCACTACAAGACTAGCTGTATCGTGACCTGTCCCTAAGTTCCACCAAGGACATTCCCAAGGGCCAATGTTCGTGCTGTCCGAAATCTAGTGGGAGGTCTATGCATTGTAGTCGGGGATTCAATCCCTAGAATTGTGTTGGATGTTCTGTGTGTTCTCATAGTTTGTAATCTTTATGTCTCTGGCCAGAGCTGACCAAGTGATGATTAGAGAATTCGATTTTCTAAGTCATGCACGTACTGATTACAACACTAAGAACGATCACACGGTCATTGAACTACTAAGGAGGTCTCGATGAACCAATGCCTCTAGTTCAATAGGGACATATGAATCGAAGGGACCGTACTGTACGTAAACTATTTCATAAGGTTCTTGCAGGGACTTCATTCGTATATAGGGAATCATGACGCGTAGTTGCTAGACGTCAATCTTCATTCGTTGGGTGATTAAGTTGAAACGAGCTTCGTCTTAATTGTAACTCTAGGGAAAATTTTAAACAAGAAAGGGTTGTGGACCCACGACTAGCTTACACTTGAACCATCGAGGGTCACACAGCTCGTGCAGTTGAGATCTTTAAATAAATGGTGAAAGATAAAAATGTTTAATCTTTGCATGATTGGAAGTCAAAATGTGACTGACTCCAACATTCGTAATTTGGAATTATGAATGTCAATAAGAAAATAAAAGAATAGGCGAACATCTTAGTGAACTTTCGAAATTGGGAAGTTTTAAAATTTAGAATGTCCACTGAATTAAGGTTTCCACTTTTTGAAATTGGAAATAATGAATTGGCACTCGTAATCACGAGGAAGTTAAAATGTAATCGTTACAATTTTTGGATCATTGAGTTGTGAGAAACGAGCAAGAAAAGAACTAACGAACTTAAGTTGTTGGGGCCCAGTCCAAGTTAACCCCGTTGGGGCTTTTATACAAGACACTATAAATACAAGATTTATAGGTCTTGCACACAACAACACTTAAGAACACAACACACTAGAGAAAACCCTAGCCGCTCTCTCACAACCCTCGTCCGATCTCCCCTTCTCCGCCACCGCCGCCGTCACCGCCGTTGTCGTCGTCGTCGCCGGAATTGGCCTCACGCGCCGTTAATGTTATTGGTAGTATTTTTCTTTTTTCGTTTTCTTCCATTTATTCTGACGTTTACGTGTCTAGTGCCACGTAGTTAGTTCATTTCGGTAGACGAGGTGAAATCCGAGAGGAGGACGACCAAGGAGTCAATTCGCCGAGAAGCATCTACCGAACAGACACCGCACGTGCCACTCGAAGACAGCGCGTGATCCACACGCACCACCGCTGCCCGCGCGTCTGTTGCCGCCGTTTCGCTGCCGCTACTCCCGACTACACGGATTGGTTACTGTGGCAGTTTGCTTCCATCCGAGTGCTTGCCTCACACTTCAAGAGGTATTTTTGGATCCGTTTTTAATTAGGTATTAATTTAAATGGATTAAATTATATGTTTATATTCGCAGTATGTTTTTCGTGAATTGCTATATGTAATCGTTTATATGATATTCATGATTGACTGCGAGCATGCTATGTGATTTCTTATCGAATTAATTATACCATGTTGTTGTTTTTTTTATTATCACTAGAAGCGCTAAGGTACGCAATTAATTGTTTAAAACGAATCGAGCATGTGATTATGTGAATTAAATTTTTTATTTCATGTAATTTTTTTGTTTTTCGTTGCGTACACGTGCCATATTCCCAACAATATAAACCAAAGTAGAAATACTTTTGAAGGTAGGGCATATCAAGGAAATTATGTTCTGTAGTTGGTTATCTAATGCATTGTTGGCGGAGGCGAAATGGCATATGTGTATTGATTTTCGTGATATTAATAAAGCATGCCCAAAAGATCATTATCCTCTACCAAGGATTGACATGTTGGTGGATTACACCGCAAAATGCGACCTATGAAGTATGATGGATGCCCTGTAGGGGTATCATCAAATTATGCTTCATCCGGAGGATCACGAAAATGTCTGCTTCGTCACAACGGTAGGTACATATTGTTATGTCGTAATGCCATTTGGGTTGAAGAACGCGGGTGCGAGGTATCAAAGGTTGGTAATGCAATGTTTCGTAGTCAACTGGGACGAAATATGGAGGTGTATGTGGATGATATGCTAGTCAAGAGCAGGGAGACAAAAACCCCCATTGATGATTTGAGAGAAACCTTCGCCAAGTTTGGACAATATGGGATAAAACTTAACCCCGCAAAGTGTTCTTTTTGGGTACGAGTAGGGAAATTCTTGGGTTATATGGTAACCGAGACAGGAATCGAAGTAAATCAGAAGAAGGTACAAGCCGTGTTCGATATGAAACCACAACAGAGATTAAGGAGGTGCAAATTTTAATAGGAAGAATGGCAGCGTTGGAACAATTTATTTCGCGATCCGCAGCTAGGAGCTTACCCTTCTTCGAAGTCTTAAAGAAAAATAAGTCAATTAATTGGACATCAGAATGTTAGCTTGCATTCGATCAATTGAAGGAGTATCTCGTCCTGGTTCCTCTGCTTGCAAAGCCAGTAAATCATGAATATATTTTCCTATATGTCGCAGTGGGGTAAGGAGTTGTTAGTTCGGTGTTGGTGCGAGAGGAGCAACACAAGCAATTTCATGTTTATTTCGTTAACAAGGTGTTGTAAGGGGCGGAGCAAAGGTATACCGACATCGAGAAGGTCGCATATGCACCAATGGTGTCAGCTCGGAAGTTAAAGCCGTATTTCTTATCTCACACAGTCATAGTGAGGACCAAACATCCTTTGAAGCAAACGCTAAGCAATCCGGAGGTGTCGGGGAGGATGGTAAAATGGGCGGTGGAGTTAGGAGAGTATGATGTGGAGTTCCAACCTTGCATATCTATATAAGGGTAAGTGTTTGCAGATTTCGTTCTAGAAGCTACACAAGTAGAAGAAGAGGTTGAGAACAAGGTGTGGAGTGTCCATGTGTATGTCCATGTAGGGATTCAAAGCATCCAATAACGAGGCGGAGTATGAGGCAATTAAAGAGGGGCATAAACTCGCCTAGGATCAAGGAGCGATATTTATTAAGGTCTTTTCTCATTCTCAATTGGTTGTTCAACATATTAACGGGGCGTTCGAGGTCAAGGACGAACGAATGGGTCGATATGTAACTCTGATAGCTGAGCTTAAAGCTTAATTTGACCATTGCGAGATAACTCAGATTCCGCGAGATGAGAATCAGATGGCAGATTTTTTTAGCAAAAATGGCTAGTTAAGCAACAAGGATAGGAGAACGACAGATATCTCTAAGGGTTGAGTTGGGGTGTGAAACAAGAATGGACGAGGTTTTGAACATCGAAGTGTGGGGACACTAGCGATAACCATTATTGCCGCATATGTGGGGGGAGAAGGCGTCTTCCAAGAAAGAGCAGAAAAAAATAACCACGCGGGCCTGTTACTTTGTAGAGATTAATGGAGAACTATAAAAACGGCCGTTCATCTCGGACCCTTTAAAATGTCTCGGGATGGAAGAGGTGGAGTATGCTATGAGGGAGATTCATGAAGGGTGCTACGGTAATCATGCCGGTGCTAAGAGTCTAGCAAAGCGGCTCTTACAAGCAGGGGATTTTTGGCCATTAATGAAGAAGGACTCGGGGGATTTTGTTAAACGATGTTCCGAGTGCCAAGAGCATGCCCCGTTGATACACTTTCAGGCGGAAGAGCTTGGTATCCTGACGTTGCCATGCCCATTTGCCCAATGGGGTATAGATATCGTGGGACCGCTCCTTATGGCTTCTGGTCAACGCAAGTTTCTGATGGTAGCGGTTGATTATTTTTCTAAATGGGCAGAGGCTTAACCACTGACACTGATTACTAAAGCCAATGTCCTTAAATTTTTGTGGGAGAGCATATACGGTAGGTATGGAATACCTTGTACACTCATCTCGGATAATACAACAGAGTTTAGTGGGTCTAAGGTTCGCCCAGCGGTTCTGCTCAGTGGCACATCCCCAAGCTAACGATCAGGTAGAGGTGAGCAATAGGATAATTGTGTCGGGCATTAAGAAGCGTCTAGAGGAGGCTAGGGGTGTTAGAGTAGGTGACCAACAAGCCAACATGTGGCTGTGGTCTTTCGTATTAATTATGGTAATTATAAACGAACCTTTATTCGTATTAATGATAAAATACCTTGGCATTCTATATCTTTGTCCCTTTGTCACAAGCATAGATATAGTCATTACAGTTATTACAAGTACTAGTAAATGATCGTTAGGATCGTGAGATATTTACTTAAGTATTGTAACTATTGAACGTGTTCCTAGTCGAAGGGTTACGTCACCAATGAGGATATCGGCCTTTCCCATTAAGAGACTAGCACTTAGTGTATGTGTACTGCATCTCATCAGTAAATCGTATTGTGATATCGGCATGCATAAGTGGGTGCTCGTAAGTTGACGAGTACACTGAGCTCCCTCACCCTAGAAATCTCTAACTGGTTCCCAATAATCGAGTAGAGATATCTATGGTATAGTTGTACACCATTAGTCCTTATGACCTAGACATCACCGTGACTTCACTAGAGGACCAGCTGTATCGTGACCTGTCCCTGAGTTCCACCAAGGACCATCCCAAGGGCTAGTGTTCGTGCAGTCCGAAATCTAGTGGGAGGTCTGTGCATTGTAGTCGGGGATTCGATCGCTAGAATAGTCTTGGATGTCCTGTGTGTTATGATAGTTTGTAATCATTCTAAGTCTTTGGCCAGAGCTGACTAGGTGATGATTAGAGAATTCGATTCTCTAAGTCATGCACGTAACGATTACAACACTTAGAACGATTGCACGGTCATTGAACAAATAAAGAGGTCCCGATGAACCAATGCCTCTAGTTCAATCGGGACATATGTATCAAAGGGATTGTATTGTACGTTAACTATGTCTGAAGGTTCTTGCAGGCACTTCATTTGAATCTAGGGAGTCATTTGTATCTAGGGAATCATGACGCGTTGGGTTCTTGCTAGACGCCAATCTTGATTCGTTGGGTGATTAAGGTGAAACGAGCTTCATTTTAATCGTAACTCTAAGGGACGAGTTTTGACCACAAAGGGTTGTGGGCCCACGGCTAACTTACACCTGAACCATCGAAGGTCACACTGCACGTGCACATGAGATCTTTGAATGAACGGTCAGAGATAAAATAGTATATCTTTGCATGATTGGAAGTCAATATGATTGGGTCCAACATTCGTTATTTGGAATTATGAATTAGAATAAGAAAAGGAAAAGAATAGGCAAACGTATTAGTGGACTTTCTAAATCGGGAAGTTTCCAAATTTAGAAAGTGCACTGAATTAGGGTTTCCACTTTTGGAAAGTTGGAAATCGAGAGTTGGCTCTCGTAATGACGAGAACATTATAATGATTCTGAAAATGTAATCGTTACAATTTTCCGATCGTTGAATTGAGAGAGACGAGCAAGTAAAAGAACTAAAGAACTTAAGTTGTTGGGCCCGGTTCAACTTAAGCCCGCTAGGGTTTTATGGAAGACACTATAAATACTTGATTTATAGGTCTTGCACAAAAACACACACAAAAAAAAAACCCTAACCCTAGCTACTCCCCCTGTCTCTCTCGGCCACTCTCCCCGCGGCCACCACCGGCGCCGTCGCCAGAATCTTGTCGGAATTGGCCATCTCTTGGCCGATTCACATCGGTAGTTCTTTCCTTCTTTCTATTCTTCCGTTTTTCTAACTATTACGTTTCTAGTGCCACGTGTTTAGTAGATCGAAGTATACGAGGTGAAATCCGAGAGGAGGAAGATCGAAGATCAAAGAATCGAGGAGCAGCACACGAGCCGACGCCGCCCGAAGACAGCACGTGACCCACACGCGCCGCCGTGGCTCGTCTTGCCACTGCTGCCGTTCTGCCGCTCCTGCCCCGGATTGTACGGATTGGTTTCAGTAGCAATCTCGCTTTGCTTAGTGCGCCTACCTCACGCTTCAAGAGGTAAACTTATGAATTCATTGTTCTTTGATTCGTTTACGTTTAAATAGAATGTTTATGTTCGTTCTTGTATGATTTTATGTGATTACATGGAATTGTTTATTTATTGCGAGCATGAATACTTGATTTAAAAGCGAGCATGCTAATTGATTTAAATTCAGTTAAATTATTAAGCATTATGTTGTTTTTAATTTCGCTGGAAGCGCAAAGGTACACAATTAATTGTTTTCAATTATCGGGCATGTGTTTATGTGCTTTAAAGTTGTTTAAATCGCATAAAAATTTTGTTTTCCGTTGCGTACACGTGTCCGATTCCCAACAAGGGGTGCATGGCCATAAGAACTCGTGTCGGTATTATGGGTGTACCGAACCATGTTCAACTCCGCAAAGGGCGAGTTGCCATTTTCGTTAGTCTATGGAATGGAGGCGGTATTACCAATCGAGATAAGAATGCCAAGACAAATAATCCAGTCTTTTGATCCGGCACAGAATGAGCTCCTAGTTAAAGAGAGTTTGGATACGATTGAAGAAGCACGAGTGACAGCAGCAACAAAGATTGATAAGGATAAAAAATTTATGAAGGCGGCGTACGATAGGATAGTTCGTAACTGACGATTTGAGATAGGCGACTTGGTATTACGGTGAGCTGACGCTCTTAAGTTAACAGGCAAGCTTAAAGCAAACTGGGAAGGGCCCTATAAAGTTGTGCAGCGACTCACGAGAGGAGCATATTGGATTGAAGACACGCTAGGAAAAAGGCTCCCACGACCTTGGGATGTGTGTCACTTGAAGAAGTTTTTTCCGTAAGGGAGATTTGTGTCGTATTATTGTTGGATACTTTGTTGAGAGGATATAAATACCTATACTCTTTCTCGGGCTACGCACTCCCTGTTTTGCAAATGAAGAAAGGTATGAACCAATATGCTTTGTGATGTAAACCAATATGCAAAATAATTTTGGAAACGTATCAAAACCATCAAAACGGTAGTGATATAAGTCGAGGTCGGTGTCCACCGCGCCTCAAACGGAAGAGTGCTATCGATATCAATCGCACTGGCTTAAGTCGAGGTCGGTATCGACCTCGCAACAAAAGGAAGAGTGCGATCGGTATCGATCGCACTGGCTTAAGTCGAGGTCAGTATCCACTGAAAGATATTGGAGATATATTTTGAAGTTTTAATTTATGAAACACAATTAACTGGAATAATACAATACTTCTTATGTACTTGAGTAATCCCGTAAGCAGTGAAACCAAAAATCATTTAATACTTATTTAAGATTTTTCCAAATTATTTTTTTTATTCTTATTACATTGAATTAAAAAATAATATATATGTATATATATATATATATTAAAGGGAAAAATTCAGTTTGCACCCCTCGATTATGGGGTATGTATCAAAGACCCCTCTAAATTACAAAATGTACAAAATAGCCCCTGCCTTTTCTAGTCAAACGTTAAAAAATTATCTTTACTAGTTTTTGGGGGGGAAATTACCTTTTTAAAATTATAATTTATTTTGTTCTTTTTTTGTTGCCCCAATATGAGTTCTTTGCACATCTTTTTTTTTTCTAAAAAAATGAGTTCTTCAAAAGACAAAACAAGCTCATGAGTATATAAAATTCTAAGTTTAGGCAATAATTTGAGTATGAGATAAATCTTAATTTTGGAAAAAAAATGGAGATGATGATGAGTATGTGAGACAAATTTTATTAACTAAATGAAAATATAAATTAAATATTTTACTATATTAATAGGTTAAGAAAATATAAAATACTATGGGGCAAAATATATTTATCTTTATACATATAAAAAAACAAGTAGGTGGTAAAAATGTCAAAAAAAGATTAATTTGAGAAAGTCGACATGCCACGTCATAACACCAAAAACGAATGGCAAATAGAGGGGCCATTTTCTTACGTTTTGTTATTTAGGGGGGTCTTTGATACATAGCCCATAATTCACGGGTGCCAACTGGACTTTGCCCTATATTAAATGGTCGGGTACCTATGACCTAAGGAGTAAAATCAGAACCATACCAAAACCAAGACGGTTTGCTTTTATTTACCCAAAACCATTACAAACCCTAATGGTTTTGGTAGCAGGTTTTAAACGGATAGAATAACCGCATATAGCTAGCGGTTCGGGTTCTTTTGCCATCCCTAATCATAATATTTATTTTTAGTTTGTGTAAATTGTATCTAAATCTAAACTTATCGAAATAAAACATAGGATTTTTGTTTATAGGTTTCAACAAAAAGTAGGTGTCATTTCGTTGGTGAACTGTCAACTATTCAAGTGTCTTAATACAAATTATACATCCACAGTGTCCTATATATCCACAATTTATAAACATTTCTCTTCAATCACCCCACTATCAACTTGGCCAGAGATTTTATCGATTATAAACTCATAGAATACATATGACATAAACGATTTATCACTGTGTGAATCCCCTACTACAATACACATAATTCACACTAGATTTCGGACGACTCAAATGTTGGTCCTTGGAGTGGTCTACAATAAGACTCAGGGAAGAATCACGATAGAGCTAGTCATCTAGTGAAATCACGGTGATGTCTGGTTCTTAAGGGTTAATGGTGTAAAACTATACCATACAAACCTATACTCGATAAATGGGAACCACTTAGAGATTTATAGGGCGAGGGCCTTCAGTGAAATCATCTGTATGAGCAACCACTTAAGTATGTTGATGTCACAACACTGATAACTGATTAGACGCAGTACACATACACATATACTAATTGCTAGTCTCGAAGTGAAATTCCGGTATCCTTATTATTTGCGTAACCCATCGACTAGGAGCTGGTTAAATAGTTAGGTTAATTTTATTGGATTATCTCGCGGTTCTACTAGACCAATTCAATGTAATAGAGTAACTCGGTAGGACTATATCTATAGGAATATAGATAGAGAATGCCAATAGGTGAATTTCATTCATAAAAAATAGATTGTTTCAAACAAGTACATGAAAGACCACAACGTTAAGTTGGCCTGCCAGTCACCTACTCTAACAAAAAAAAAAAAAACACAATGCACAAAAGTACTCGGGCAAAATTGCATGCGCAAAAGTGCTCATAAAAACACGAACTACAATAGTGGGACAGGATAATGCACCAACAAACACGCACAAAAATACCCGCACTAAACAATATGCACAAAGATATACGTAGAAAACAATGCCGAAAAGCACTTGCACAAAAGTGCATGCGTAATAACGCTAATGAAAATACAAACTACAATAAATGGACACGAATAAGCATCAAAAAAGCACAAAGACACTCGCACATAAATATATGCACAAAATTACACGTTCAAAACAATACACAACAGTATTCGAGCAAATGTGAATGAGCAAAAATGAAATCACGACTACAATACCCGCACTAAACAATATGCACAAAGATATACGTAGAAAACAATGTCCAAAAGCACTTGCACAAAAGTGCATGCGTAATAACGCTAATGAAAACACAAACTACAATAAATGGACATGAATACGCATCAAGAAAGCACAAAGACACTCGCTCATAAATATATGCACAAAATTACACGTTCAAAACAATGTACAACAGTATTCGAGCAAATGTGAATGAGCAAAAATGAAATCACGACTACAATATTAGGACAAGAATATGCATCAACAAACATACACGAAAACACTCGGACTAAACAAAATGCACAAACATAGACGTAGAATAAATTTCCCAGAAGCACTCGCACAAAAGTGAGTGCATAAAAATGCTAGTGAAAACGAACTACAATACTAGGACATGGATAGGCATCAACAAACATGCACAAAGACACTCGCACATGAAAAACTGCCAAAAATATAGGTATGCAAAAATGCTTATGAAAACACGAAGTACAATGTTGGGACATGAGTATGCACCAACTGTTGGGTTTCGGGCACGTGTACGCAGCGGAAAACAAAAATTTTATGCGATTTAAACGACTTTAAAGCACATAAGGACATGCCCGACAAATTAAATCAATTAATTGCGTACCTTTGCGCTTCCAGCGAAATTAAAACAACAACATGCTTGATTACTTAATCGAAATTAAATCAATTAGCATGCTCGCGTTTAAATCAAATAATCATGCTCGCAATAATAAAACCAATTTCATGTAGACACATAAAGTCATACAAGTTTCTTATTAAAACGAACATGCATATATTAATTTAAACGTAACCGAATCGAATGACAATAGATTCGAAACATTACCTCTTGAAGCGTGAGGTAGGCGCACTTAGCAAGTCGAGATTGCTACGGAAACCAATCCGTACAATCGGGGCAGCAGCGGTGCAGCGGCAAGAGCGGCGAGACGGCCACGGCGGCGCGTGAATCTCACGCGCAGAGAAAATGGCTAGCTGCTCTTCCCACTCCTATTGATCCAATCTGTTTGCTGATCTGAAATTACAGCCTTGCTCCGACTTCCGTATCTCCATGCGTATTTACTGGATGAATAATTCCTTCTGGACGATGGTAGATTTATGAGTCGTGAAGCTGCTGTCAAAATTTCACGTCCATCCGATCACCGGTTGATTTATGGCGAATTTTCTCGCTGGACAGCGCAGAAAATCCGAGAGCAGTTTTTCAGAATTGCCTTCTCGCATCTTCGATTCTTCAATCTTCCTCCTCTTGGATTTCACCTCGTATACTTCGATCTACTAAACACGTGGCACTAGACACGTAATAGTCAGAATAACGGAAGAAAAGAAAGAAGGAAAGGAATACCGAAAGAGATCGGCCAACGGATGGCCGATTCCGGCGATTTTCCGGCGACGATGGCGCGGTGGCCGAGGGGAGATGGCCGAGCGTGAGAGAGGGAGCGGCTAGGGTTTTGGACGTGTTGTGTATTTTTGTAAGACCTATAAATCTTGTATTTATAGTGTCTTGCATAAAACCCTAACGGGCTTAAGTTGGACCGGGCCCAACAGCTTAAGTTCGTTAGTTCCTTTACTTGCTCGTCCCTCTCAATTCAATGATTGGAAAAATGTAACGATTACATTTTCGGAATCATTATAATGTCCTCGTCATTACGAGTGCCAACTCTCGATTTCCAACTTTCCAAAAGTGGAAACCCTAATTCAGGGCACTTTCTAAATTTGGAAACTTCCCGATTTAGAAAGTCCACTAAGATGTTCGCCTATTCTTTTCCTTTTCTTATTCTCATTCATAATTCCAAATTACGAATGTTGGACCCAATCATATTGACTTCCAATCATGCAAAGATAAACATATTTTACCTTTGACCGTTTATTCAAAGATCTCATGTGCACGAGCAGTGTGACCCTCGATGGTTCAGGTGTAAGCTAGCCGTGGGCCCACAACCCTTTGTGGTCAAAACTCGTCCCCTTAGAGTTACAATTAAGATGAAGCTCGTTTCACCTTAATCACCCAACGAATCAAGATTGGCGTCTAGCAACTACGCGTCATGATTCCCTAGATACAAATGAAGTGCCTGCAAGAACCTTCAGATATAGTTAACGTACAGTACGGTCCCTTCGATACATATGTCCCGATCGAACTAGAGGCATTGGTTCATCGAGACCTCTTTATATGTTCGATGACAGTGCGATCGTTCCAAGTGTTGTAATCGTCACGTGCATGACTTAGAGAATCGAATTCTCTAATCATCACTTAGTCAGCTCTGGCCAGAGACTTAGAATGATTACAAACTTTCAGAACACACAGGACATCCAAGACTATTCTAGCGATCGAATCCCCGACTACAATGCACAGACCTCCCACTAGATTTCGGACTGCACGAACACTGGCCCTTGGGATTGTCCTCGGTGGAACTCAGGGACAGGTCACGATACAGCTGGTCCTCTAGTGAAGTCACGGTGATGTCTAGGTCATAAGGACTAATGGTGTACAACTATACCATAGATATCTCTACTCGATTATTGGGAACCACTTAGAGATTTCTAGGGTGAGGGAGTTCAGTGAACTCGTCAACTTACGAGCACCCACTTATGCATGCCGATATCACAATACCGTTTACTGATGAGATGCAGTACACATACACTAAGTGCTAGTCTTAATGGGAAAGGCCGATATCCTCATTAGTGGCGTAACCCTTCGACTAGGAACACGTTTAACAGTTATAATACTTAAGTAAATATCTCACGATCCTAACGATCAATTACTAGTACTTGTAATAACTGTAAGGACTATATCTATGCTTGTGACAAAGGGACAAAGATATAGAATGCCAATGTGTTTTATCATTAATACGAATAAAGGTTCGTTTATTACAATAATAAATACGAAAGACCACAGCCACAGGTTGGCTTTTTGGTCACCTACTCTAACAATCTCCCACTTGACCTAAAGCCAACTACCCATGAATCGCAATCCCATCGACTCTCGATGTTTCTCATGGACCGATCTCGGTAAAGGCTTCGTGAAGGGGTCTGCAAGGTTCTCTTCCGAGGTGACTCGTGCTACTTTAACTTCACCTCTATCAATGATCTCTCGGATCACATGATACTTTCTCAGAATATGCTTCGACTTCTGATGAGATCTCGGCTACCTAGCTTGCGCCAAGGCTCCGGTGTTATCACAGTACAACGGTACTGGATCACTAGCACAAGGAACGACACCCAACTCTTGGATGAACTTCCTTATCCAAGTCCCATCTTTTGCAGCTTCGGACGCTGCAATGTATTCCGCTTCGGTAGTGGAATCGGCCGTCGTGCTTTGCTTGGAACTCTTCCAACACACGGCACCACCATTAAGCGTGAATATAAATCCAGAGTTCGACTTCGAGTCGTCCACATCCGATTGAAAGCTAGAGTCAGTAAAACCCTCTAATTTCAACTCGGCACCCCCATAGACCAAAAATATATCCTTAGTTCTTTGCAAGTACTTGAGGATATCTTTCACGGCTTTCCATTGAGCCGGGCCGGGGTTAGACTGATATCTGCTTGTGACACTCACAGCATACGCAATATCGGGTCTCGTACATAGCATGCCATACATTATGCATCCTATGGCAGAAGCATAGGGCGTCCTTTTCATCTCCTCGATTTCACTAGGTGTTTGCGGACACATAGATTTCGATAGACAAACCCCATGGGACATTGGCAAGAATCCCTTGTTGGATTCTTCCATGCTAAACCGTTTCATAACGGTGTCTATGTACAGGCTTTGGGATAAACCAAGCATCTTTCTCGCTCTATCTCTATAGATGTGTATTCCTAATACATAAGATGCTTTTCCCAAATCCTTCATTGAGAAACGTGTGGACAACCATGCTTTCGTTTGCTGCAACATTCCTACGTCATTCCCAATGAGTAGAATGTCGTCAACGTAAAGCACTAAAAATATCACTACCCTCCCACTTACCTTCTTGTATACACAAGGTTCCTCCGGATTCTTCTCAAAATCAAACTCTTTGATAGTTGAGTCGAACCTAATGTTCCAACTACGGGATGCTTGCTTCAATCCATAAATGGATCGCTGGAGCTTGCAAACCTTTTGCTCACTTCCAGAAGATATGAAGCCTTCCGGCTGCGCCATGTAAATTTCTTCCTCAATATCTCCATTAAGGAAGGCGGCCTTCACATCCATTTGCCATATCTCGTAGTTGTACCACGCAGCTATGGCCAGCAAAATCCTAATGGACTTCAGCATCGCGACTGGCGAAAAGGTTTCCTCATAGTCAACACCTTGCCTTTGAGTGTATCCTTTTGCTACCAATCTAGCTTTATAGGTCGATACCTTTCCATCCACTCCAATTTTCTTCTTATAGATCCACTTGCAGCCTATAGGAACAATTCCTTTGGGTGGATCTACCAAGGTCCATACCTTGTTGGAGTACATGGAGTCCATTTTGGATTTCATGGCACTTAGCCAATGTCCCATGTCCGCATCCGATACGGCTTCATTGTATGTTCTTGGATCTTGTCCAAGATCAACATGATCTTCATCATTTTCGAGGAGGAATAACCTATCCGGCATTTTCCGAACTCTTTCGGATCTACGTACCGTAGGTTCAGGAGGTATATTAGTGGTTTGTTGTATTGGTTCGATTACTTGTTCTTGCGTTTGAACTTCACTTTGTGGTTCTTGAACTACTTCAAGTTCTATCATGCTGCCCTTTCTATCGGATAGAAACTCCCTTTCAAAAAAGGTGGCGTTTCTCGAAACAAACGTCTTTGCTTCTTTGATATAGTAGAACTCGTATCCCATCGAGTCTTCGGGATACCCCACAAAATAGCACAAGTCGGATTTACTATCCAACTCATCTCCCACTAATCGCTTCTCATAAGCGGGACAACCCCATATCCTAATATGTTTGTAGTTGGGTTTCCGGGAATGCCAAAGTTCATAAGGTGTGGATTTAACTGCTTTGGTGTTAACTCTATTCAGCAAATACGCGGCAGTACGAAGTGCATGACCCCACAAGTATGCCGGTAAGTTTGTGAACCCCATCATTGATCGAACCATATCTAATAAAGTTCGATTCCGACGTTCGGAGACTCCATTAAGTTGAGGAGTTCCCGGTGGAGTCCATTGGGATTGTATCCCATTCTCTTTTAGATAGTCAATGAACTCGATGCTCAAGTATTCTCCACCACGATCGGATCGCAGCTTCTTAATACTTCGTCCGAGTTGCTTTTCCACTTCGTGTCTAAAATCTTTGAACCTTTCAAATGTTTCAGACTTGTACTTCATCAAGTACACATACCCATACCTAGAATAATCGTCGGTAAAGGTAGCGAAGTAGTTATATCCACCCTTCGCACTAACACTTAGTGGACCACATACGTCTGTATGGATCAAATCCAAAAGACCCTCGGCTCGTTCCATTTTCCCTTTGTAGGGTGACTTGGTCATTTTCCCTTTAAGGCAAGATTCACAAATTTGTAGTGATTTCACGTCCTCCAAAGAGAACAGTCCTTCACTAACAAAATCGTTCATCCTTCTTAAAGAGACATGGCCTAATCTAGCGTGCCAAAGTTGTGCGGGGTTTTGACCTATCTCCTTACGTTGTGTTGAATTTCGCCTTAGGGGCCCCCACTACCTTCACCCACTTCGAACTTGCTGTTTGGAAAGGGAACTCTTTCATTTTTCTTCTTTTAGGAAGAACTCTTCTTTCTAGAAGTAACAGCAATGAGAACAGACTTCTCTTTCTTAATGGTGGACTCGAAACTGACCAACATGTTCATTAACTAATCCAAGGGAGGATCTAGTTTGTTCATGTTGAAGTTCACTATGAACAATTCATAGGAACTAGGAAGAGACAACAGGATCAAATCCAACGAGAGCTCGGCCGGGAGGGTGACATCGAGATGCACTAGCTTTTCAAGGAGAGTGATCATTTTGAGACAGTGCTCGTGGACCGAAGTCCCTTCGCGCAGTCTCGCTGTGATCAACTCCTTTGTAGCAATGTACCTCGATGCCCTAATATTCTCACTATACATGCTATCGAGATGAGCCTTTATATCGAAAGCATGCATGTGAGACTCATATTTCCTCGCAAGCGCGGGCTCCATGGCGGCTATCATATAGCACCTAGCATGTGTGTCATCTTTCTTCCAAGCTTCATAAGTTTCCTTTTCAGCACCAGTCGCTGTGGCAGGTATAGTGGCGGGAAGTCTCTCGTTCAAAACATAGAGACGCCCCTCAACGGTTAGCACAAGCTTAAGACTACGCAACCAATCCAGGTAATTAGGGCCATTGAGTTTATTGTCGAGGATTGACATTATGGGATTCTTAGACATGATTATCTGAGAGGTATAGGGAAGAGGATTATTAGAGATTCGCGTTAAATGATTGTTACAATTAAATGTTTGGACTTGTGTTATTTAATTGTTCTCCCACTAATTTTATCGAGTTCCACTTCCCTCTAGTAGACAAACGAGAAAACTGATTTTTCTTAATGGGCTTTAGGTCCAATAGACAAATATAACCCGTAGTTAATCTAGCCCGATTATATTTGCCCAAAGGTAGATCACAATCAATCATATCCACAATATGACCCTAAATTAATTTTCCTCACACTTGATAATGACCTAAGTTAATCTCGCGAATATCAAAATCGTCGTGTGTCAAGTCTAACCTACCAATCAAAGATGCTCATAGAACTTGATTATGCCAAACTAATGCAGTCCCTAGTTAATCTAGCCGACCACGTTAATCCAACATAACCCTTTTCTATGGCTACCTTCATCAATATGTCAATTGAATTACAGCTTACTCTACCATAGCACTCCCCGCTAACACGGCTTACTGCACTATAGTAAAGGGCTACACATAATCCAACCGTTGGCAGAAGGAAAGAAATAACTCAACAGATTGGGTATTTCTTTATAGCTTGAAATGATTCTCAATTGAATTAAGAATGAGGGATTTTATTAAAAGTCTTATCTCATCAGAAGGTTTGGATTGGTCTATGTGATTCCTACATCTATGTTCTCTAAAGGTATATGGAAACGCATATTGTCCTAAGAGAAACATACGACCTAATTACATAATTAATTACATTAATTAATTATCGGGTTTTCAAAATAATTATAGAACCTCAACTAGCATAAATCATTCATATAATGTTGAGGTACTACTAATTAAGTTGAACTTATAATCAATATTATATATGTGTTCTATTAATTGAAATTAATTTAACAATTTAAATCAATTTAATTAATCTAACACCTATTTACTAAAATAGATGATTGTTGATCCAATTATCTAATTGGGATTAATTGAAAATAATTTTCCAAAAATTAAAATCAATTTGTTTTAAGTTTAATTTTAGAAATCTGAAATAAATTTTTTTTTTTTTTTTTTTTTTTTTTTTTTTTTTTTTTTCAGTGAACCGGTTCGGCCCAACCGGTCTGACCGGTTCGGACCGAAGCGGTCCGGTTCTGTCCGGTCCAGCTGACCCAAATCAGTGGGCCGGGTCAGTCGGACCGGGAACCGGTCGGACCGACCCGAATCCACGTGGATTCGGTCAACTAAATCGCACACAACCATCGAACCGGCCGGTTCGACCGGTTCGATCCGAATAATTTAAAAACCGACATTTTAAAATAATTTCAGATCCGATTTTCCAATTTTAAACAATTTTAAAGCTGGAAAAATTCTAAACAATATTTCAAAAATATTTTAAACTTACGAAAACTCCCAATTACATAATACGACAATCGCTACTTTAATAAATCGAACATGCATATTAAAACGAACGCAATTAATTGCGCAACGAGCTCTGATACCACTGTTGGGTTTCGGGCACGTGTACGCAGCGGAAAACAAAAATTTTATGCGATTTAAACGACTTTAAAGCACATAAGGACATGCCCGACAAATTAAATCAATTAATTGCGTACCTTTGCGCTTCCAGCGAAATTAAAACAACAACATGCTTGATTACTTAATCGAAATTAAATCAATTAGCATGCTCGCGTTTAAATCAAATAATCATGCTCGCAATAATAAAACCAATTTCATGTAGACACATAAAGTCATACAAGTTTCTTATTAAAACGAACATGCATATATTAATTTAAACGTAACCGAATCGAATGACAATAGATTCGAAACATTACCTCTTGAAGCGTGAGGTAGGCGCACTTAGCAAGTCGAGATTGCTACGGAAACCAATCCGTACAATCGGGGCAGCAGCGGTGCAGCGGCAAGAGCGGCGAGACGGCCACGGCGGCGCGTGAATCTCACGCGCAGAGAAAATGGCTAGCTGCTCTTCCCACTCCTATTGATCCAATCTGTTTGCTGATCTGAAATTACAGCCTTGCTCCGACTTCCGTATCTCCATGCGTATTTACTGGATGAATAATTCCTTCTGGACGATGGTAGATTTATGAGTCGTGAAGCTGCTGTCAAAATTTCACGTCCATCCGATCACCGGTTGATTTATGGCGAATTTTCTCGCTGGACAGCGCAGAAAATCCGAGAGCAGTTTTTCAGAATTGCCTTCTCGCATCTTCGATTCTTCAATCTTCCTCCTCTTGGATTTCACCTCGTATACTTCGATCTACTAAACACGTGGCACTAGACACGTAATAGTCAGAATAACGGAAGAAAAGAAAGAAGGAAAGGAATACCGAAAGAGATCGGCCAACGGATGGCCGATTCCGGCGATTTTCCGGCGACGATGGCGCGGTGGCCGAGGGGAGATGGCCGAGCGTGAGAGAGGGAGCGGCTAGGGTTTTGGACGTGTTGTGTATTTTTGTAAGACCTATAAATCTTGTATTTATAGTGTCTTGCATAAAACCCTAACGGGCTTAAGTTGGACCGGGCCCAACAGCTTAAGTTCGTTAGTTCCTTTACTTGCTCGTCCCTCTCAATTCAATGATTGGAAAAATGTAACGATTACATTTTCGGAATCATTATAATGTCCTCGTCATTACGAGTGCCAACTCTCGATTTCCAACTTTCCAAAAGTGGAAACCCTAATTCAGGGCACTTTCTAAATTTGGAAACTTCCCGATTTAGAAAGTCCACTAAGATGTTCGCCTATTCTTTTCCTTTTCTTATTCTCATTCATAATTCCAAATTACGAATGTTGGACCCAATCATATTGACTTCCAATCATGCAAAGATAAACATATTTTACCTTTGACCGTTTATTCAAAGATCTCATGTGCACGAGCAGTGTGACCCTCGATGGTTCAGGTGTAAGCTAGCCGTGGGCCCACAACCCTTTGTGGTCAAAACTCGTCCCCTTAGAGTTACAATTAAGATGAAGCTCGTTTCACCTTAATCACCCAACGAATCAAGATTGGCGTCTAGCAACTACGCGTCATGATTCCCTAGATACAAATGAAGTGCCTGCAAGAACCTTCAGATATAGTTAACGTACAGTACGGTCCCTTCGATACATATGTCCCGATCGAACTAGAGGCATTGGTTCATCGAGACCTCTTTATATGTTCGATGACAGTGCGATCGTTCCAAGTGTTGTAATCGTCACGTGCATGACTTAGAGAATCGAATTCTCTAATCATCACTTAGTCAGCTCTGGCCAGAGACTTAGAATGATTACAAACTTTCAGAACACACAGGACATCCAAGACTATTCTAGCGATCGAATCCCCGACTACAATGCACAGACCTCCCACTAGATTTCGGACTGCACGAACACTGGCCCTTGGGATTGTCCTCGGTGGAACTCAGGGACAGGTCACGATACAGCTGGTCCTCTAGTGAAGTCACGGTGATGTCTAGGTCATAAGGACTAATGGTGTACAACTATACCATAGATATCTCTACTCGATTATTGGGAACCACTTAGAGATTTCTAGGGTGAGGGAGTTCAGTGAACTCGTCAACTTACGAGCACCCACTTATGCATGCCGATATCACAATACCGTTTACTGATGAGATGCAGTACACATACACTAAGTGCTAGTCTTAATGGGAAAGGCCGATATCCTCATTAGTGGCGTAACCCTTCGACTAGGAACACGTTTAACAGTTATAATACTTAAGTAAATATCTCACGATCCTAACGATCAATTACTAGTACTTGTAATAACTGTAAGGACTATATCTATGCTTGTGACAAAGGGACAAAGATATAGAATGCCAATGTGTTTTATCATTAATACGAATAAAGGTTCGTTTATTACAATAATAAATACGAAAGACCACAGCCACAGGTTGGCTTTTTGGTCACCTACTCTAACACCAACAAACATGCCCAACGACGCGTACATAAACACAAGCACAAAAATACACAAAGTAGAAATGTACAAAACCACTCGCGCAAAAGTGCATGCCCAAAAAACGTAATGAAAACACGAACTACAATACAAGAACATGAATACACATCAACAAACAAGCACAAAAACCACCGCACAAAGAAACATGCACAATATTACACGTACAAAACAATGTACAAACGATTCCCGCAAAAGTGCGTGCGCAAAAACGCTATGAAAACACGAACTAGGATCAAAGATAAGCATCAACCAATATGGACAAAAACACTCGCACGAAGAAACATGCAAAAAAAATACACGTATAAGAATGCAGAAAAGCAGTCACGCAAAAGTGCATGTGAAAAGTTGCTATTGAAAACACGAACTACAATTTTAGGACATGAATACGCATCAAGAAAGCACAAAGACAGTCATACATAAAATCATGCACAAATTACATGTATAAAACCATGCATAACGGTACTCGCGCAAAAGTGCATGCGCAAAAAATGCTCATGAAAACACAAACTACAATACTACGACGTGAATATGCATAAACAAACGTGCACATTGAAACTCGCACAAAAAAATGCAAAAAAAGTAAACGTACAAAGAATGCACAAAATCAGTCCCGCAAATGTGCATGCGCAAAAACGCTCATAAAGACACAATATACAATACTAATTGATGAAAACTTATCAAAAAAAAATGCTCGCACAAAATAAAAAGCACAAACATACACGTACAAAACAATGTAGAAAAGGATTTGCAAAAGTCCATCAGAAAAAAAGCTAATGAAAACACGAATTACAATACTAAAGCTTTTAAACAACACTTGCACAAAGAAACATGCACAAAAATATAGTTACAAAACAATGCAGAAAAGCACTCACGTAGATGTGGATACGCAGATACGCTAATGAAAACACGAAGTATAATTCTAGGACATTAATACCGATCAACAAGATTGCACAAAAACACTCGCACATTAAAATATGCACAATAATACACATACAAAATAATTCACATAACTACTCACGCAAATGTTCATGCAAAAGCACGCTCATGAAAACACGAACCACTATACTAGGACATGAATACGCATCAACAAACATGCCTAATGATACTCGCACATAAGAACATGCACAAAAATTCACGTATAAAACAATGCACAAAAGCACTCCCGCGAAAGTGCATGCCCAAACATGCGAATTAAAACACGAATTACAATGCTAGGACATAAATACAAATCAACAAAAACGCATAAAACAACATGCACAAAAAGAGCGTCTCTGCGTTCTTCGTCATCCATTTTATTGTTCTGGCACTGGAGTCTCCTAGCGGCTCGAAAAGTGCGTTCGATCTTGGGATCAAACGGTTCTCTGTCGAGACTGAGTCTCCTGCGCATAAAACGGTACCTAAAACAAAAATAAATGAAAAAAAAAGTTAAATTTTTTGGTGAATCGTGAAAATTGTTCAAATCTAGAGTTACAACAAAATAGATAATTAAAATAATCCACGGCAACGGCGCCAAAAACATGTTGGTGATTTTACCTACACGCAAGTACAAGTGTCGACAAGTAATATAGTGGACAATTAAGTCCTGATATCGATCCCGCAGAGAATATTGAGTATCTAATCCTAATTGCTAGATTCTACGAATTTATCAAGCCCACCGTGCACACTCGAAAGAGGATTGATTAAACTAAATTAAACTAAAGCAAATTAAACATGCAAGAGCAAGAAAGCAAATAAATACGAAGATTTATGATAGTAAGCAAGCCTAGGATTTTATATTCCTCCTATGAGATTATTAAGTTGCCAATTCTTTCAATTATGCAAATAATTAATTCGGATTATTAACATGAGATGCTAAATTAATCATAACCCGCTTCCGCATGTATTATGATTCTAATATTCTAAATTAAATTATTGTATTCCTACGCAATTAGATCTAGAACACAACATTAAGCATATATCACAATAATGGCTACCTAAGAGGCTAACTATATTCATATGATAGCACAACAAAGGTTTTTGTACCAAAGTGCTAATCAATAAATCGATCTTCCAATTCATGCGTTTAACATTAACATATGCTAAATTAGTCAAAACCCGCTTCCTTGTGTATTACGATTCTAATATTCTTTATAAAATTATTGTATTCTGTTGAGTGTATATTTGACACACAATATATACTTTTTTACGAGGATTTTTGTATACTTTTATTAATTTAATGGTGATTAACAAGTGTTTTATTTTATTTTAGGTTCAACTTGACGATTAAGGAGTTCCAAGGATGAAACGAGCAAAAAAAGGTCAAAACCGGGAAAAAACAGAAGAAAACAATTTGAAGCTGAAAATTGGCCTGGCGAGGCAGTGCCAACTGCAAAATTTGGGCAGAAAGTTTCGGCGCTTCTCGCGCGGCCGTGTGAGAATTGTATTGATTTTCGCGCGGCCGTGTGAAAACACGCTGGAGACAATTTTGGAGTTTTAATTACACAAGGAAACCTAAAATCTTCTACCAAGTTGGGACATCTATTTAAGGGCAAACCAAGCACGAATTAAGGACTTGGGAACACAATTTTAAAGGAAGAAGAGCGAGAGAACGGAGAAACGAAGACAAAGACCTGACGAATCTTGATCATAATTCTTCTTTCATTTATCTTTTCTAAATCTATGAATTTTATTACTTTTATTATGTTTTTCGTAGAGAACATGAATAGTTAAGTTTTTAATCTAGGATTTTGTTGGAACCCTATGTGGGGATAGTGAACCCATTTTCTTGAGATTATGCAATTATGATTTTATGATTATTCTACTTGGTATGATTGTTAGTGCATGCACCTGATCAATTTATGTGCTTTAACTGTGGTTATTGGGATTGACTCGACATAGCTATTTTGATAATTAGACGGTAAGTAAAAGAACATTCGAGTAGTTTTCACCGTATTAGTGTGTTAATTGCATGTGGTATCATAGACATACATATATTCACCTTAGGTAATCATTGTTGAGCCTTATGCTTTAATGCTTCATTCATGATCGGATTGCATAGACATATAGTAATTTGGTTTTGGATAATAGAATTATAATACACACGACAACGGGTTATAATTAATATAGTATCTCAGGTTAATAATAAGGAATCATATATTTCGTAATTGAGGGGTTTTGGGTGAGCAATTCTTGCATAGGAGGGAAGATAAAATCCTAGGTCCGTTTTTATATTGATATTTTCTCGTATTTATTTGCTTTCATAATTAGTTTAATTATTTAGTTGATTATATTTGACAACTTTGCGTAGGTTGTATAAAAATCATAGTTGTTAGAATTCAGTACTTAGGATTAGATAATTTGAGTATTCCCTGTGGGATCGACATCCGACTCTCACGAGTCCACTTTCACTACTTGTTTGCCATACGTGCACTTGCGTGTTAGGTATTTAGCCCCAACAAGTTTTTGGCGTCGTTGCCGGGGAATACGACCAAATTATCTATTTATTCTAATATAAAATTTGAGCAATTTTTCTTACTTCAGCCATTTAATTTAATTGTTTTTTTTTAATTGTCATTTTTTTTTTCTTTTTGTTCAATGTCTGGTTACAATGTTCAGGCACCTCAAACAGGATATGAATGGCTTCCATCTGACGAATATCTCCAAAACACCTGTGATATGCCTCCATTTTGTTCAGCATGTGGTGGAAATCATTATTCCGATCAATGTTGGGGATCACCAAAAGCGACAAATTTCATCGAAATTACCAACAGAGATTATTGGAACACTTACACCAACACATATGAGCGAAGCTATCAAGACCAAGATTTGAACGAGCTTCAACATAGAGAGCCACAATTTTCTGATTTTCAAAATTATTATCCATCGCAGCAACAAATCACTGATGAACAACTTGATTTAGTATCCCTCATTGCCGAATTCATGAAGTCCACTCAAGCATCGTTTCGAAACATGGAGACACAACTGGAAAAGACAACGCTCAAATTAAAATTTGAGGCAATGTTTGGAAGCGTTTTGGAACTTATTTTGATTTCATTTCGAGGAAATGTGTTTTGAGAAAATAATTTGAGAATGAAAGTAATGTTTGTTTGTGTT
This sequence comes from Erythranthe guttata, assembly GCF_000504015.1. The sequence goes on from NW_012192830.1 coordinate 1,454,212, forward strand.
TTGGAAGGAGACAAAATACATTGTAGCAGTCACATGATGTTTAAAAGTATTAGAAAAAAATATTTTAGAATAAAAAAAATTGAAAGATGAAGTGATATTTATTTTGTTTTTAGTGAAGACATTTTTTACTGTAGCAGTCAAATCATTTTATTGTAGCAGTCACATCATGTCTGAAGGAGAGAGAAACTTTTGACATTGTTTTGAGAAAATTATTTGAGAAGTGTAATAAATATAATTTTGTTTTTGGGAATCAACGAAAACAAAATAGAAATTTTACCAAACATTGCCTAAGTCTCTTGAAAATATTCCAGACAAAATTGGCAATGGTTACATCAAAGAAAATACGGGTGAAGCGTGCGGTGAGAAAAATCTTCTATGTCCAGAAAATAGTGTCGATATGAGAGAAATAGAAATTACGAAGACACTTGAGCATGATGAATCTGAGAATGCAATCGAGCTAAAACCCGAAGATGCCTCAAAACAAGAGAAGAAGGAGATGGATGTAATGATTGAAGATATTCTAGTTGTAAACCCTATCGTTGATCTAAATGTGAATTTGAAGGCATCAATAGTGGTTGATGAGAAGGCTAATGTGTTTGAGGTGGAGGTTTTACGTATACTGGAGATTTTTGTATATCGATTTGAGGGAGCGGGTGACAAACATCCTACCTTGTTATTGTACCGATTGCTTATTAACCAAAAATGGTACCAACTAAGGTGGATATGGACACTTGCATATTGCAACCTTGTCCATGCATTGGTTGAAAGAGATGTAGTAAAACAAATGAATGAATGAGCAATCTACAAGGCTTTGGATTGGACATAACAATTTTAAGAAGCAAAGTCTGGCTAAAGACTTAAAACTTACCACTTCTCGAGAGGCAACCTTAGCATTTATCGATTTTTTTATTTTTCTTTATTTTTATTTTTCGTAGGACTTTAGCATGCACAACTAATAATTTAATCTTGTTTAAATTTTCAGGTCGAAAATCAAATACTAAGGGATCAGACGTTAAAGGTGGATCAAACGAACATCAAAGAGTGCATCCCAGAGAAGGATCTTTCGACTAATCAGGTGTATTCTATCCTTGAACTTTGTTCTAATTACATTGAGGGCAATGTAAATTTTAAGTTTGGGGGTGGAAAATTACTTGTTTTTATGTGCTTTAATTTTTAGTTTGCATGCCTTAGAAATTTTTTTATTTTATTTATTTTTAGTTTAGTTATTGCTTTCGATAAAAAAAAATATGTATCGAGATTAATGCTTCGATGAATCATGATGAAGAAAGATGGTTGATGTTAAATAATGAAATTGCTTGCTTTATCTTTATTGTGACCGAATTTTGGTGAGCTTTCGATTCAAAGTGTCGTATGAAGGAGTCATTGTTAGGAATCATGAATTATGCCTTGCTTTGATTGAAAGTTTTTTGTTTTAAAACGTGGAATTAATTTATGCTATATCATATGCTATTCGGTTTTAGAACTTGCCTTAGGAATTTACAATGTGAAATATTAAATTGTTGAGCAATTTGGGAAGTGATTTGGTCCATCTTTGAACCGTCTGAGCCTTTCAAACCTACCTTTAATTTTTTATCATTAGAACATTGATTGAGCCTTGGAGAAACGGTGTTCTTTCTTTTAGCCGAAATAAAGTGGGTAGATTAGATGGTAATTTCATCATAAATTTTCCCTTGGAGCTTGGTTGAAAAAAATTGTTACGTTTTTCTTCTTCGTAAAAGAAAAAGAAAAAAAATGAAAAAAAAAAAGAAGACGAAGAAGAAGAAAAATAGAAGGGGAAGAAAGAACTTGAGAAAGATTTTAAAGTAAAAACTCAGACCATCATGTTAAGAGAAAAACTGGAGACTTTTGAACTCTAAACAAATCGAGTTAAGAAATAAGTCCTTTGAGGTGAAGAAATAAGTCCAAAAGCTAAATCTTAGAAAAAACACCTCCAGTCAAGAACGAGAGTTAAAAATTTCGTCAACTGCAACTCTCAGTGACTAATTGTGAGATGAAAGGAGAAGAGTAGCCACTTTTACCCAAAAGCCCAACATTTGAAAGCCAAAAAGTCTCAATGATCACAATAGCTCAATTATTTGAATATGATTATGTAAGTATAAATTTTCTCAATTTTTTATTTTTCAAATATGGGATACTTGAAGCGATAACATGGGTTGTGGTTCTTAGCAATGGTAAGTGAATAAGTATATTTGAATTGCGAGCTTGCAAATTTTTCAGAATTGTCATGATCATTGCAAGTTATGAAAACGTGAAGATCGACCATTAATCTATGTGATGACGGGCATTTGTTGGAAGTGTTGCATTGAAAGTTGCTAGTTTTTGCTCGAGGAGAAGCAAAAGTTCAAGTTTGGGGTGTGTTGAGTGTGTATTTTACACTCAATATATACTTTTTTTATGAGGATTTTTGTATACTTTTATAAAATTAATGGTGCTTAATAAGTGGTTTATTGTATTTTAGGTACAACTGTTAGAGTAGGTGATCGAAGAGCCAACTAATTGTTGAGTTTTCTCACACTACTCGTAAATAATCTATTTCGTATTAATGATAAAAACCCCCTTTGACATTCTATATCTTTTTCCCTTGCATAAGCATAGATGTAGTCCTTGCAGTTACTTAATTATTGTAAATAGATCTACTAGAATCGTGAGATTATTTATTCAAGTATAGTAACTGTTAAACATCGTTCCTAGTCAACAGGTTACGCCACTAATGAGGATATCGGACTTTCCCATTCGAGACTAGCACTTAGTGTATGTGTACTGCGTCTCATTAGTCAGCGGTGTTGTGACATCGGCATACATAAGTGGGTGTTCATAAGTTGATGACTTCACTTAACTCCATCAATCTAGGCATCTCTAAGTGGTTCGCAATAATCAAGTAGAGGTTTCCATGATATAGTTGTACACCATTAATCCTTAAGACCCAGACATCACCGTGACTTTACTAGAGGACCAGCTGTATCGTGACCTATCCCTGAGTTCCACCGAGGACCGCCCCAAGGGCTAGTGTTCGTGCAGTCCGAAATATAGTGGAGGTCTGTGCATTGTATTAGGGGATTCGATTGGTTGATCCGTCATGGATATGCTGTGCGTTCTTGCGAAATATAATCCATGAAGTATGTGGCCACAACTGAAAGTGTCGTGATTACAGAAATTTGTTTCTCAAAGAAAAACACGAATGGATTATATAATCAAGAACATCCACACAGTTAATGAACACATAAAGAGGACTCGACGAACCAATGCCTCTAGTTGAATCGGGATATATGTATCGAAGCGATCGTAGTGTACATTAACTATATCTCAAGGTTCTAGCAGGCACTTCATTTGTATCTAGTGAATCATGACGCGTAGTTGCTTGACGCCAATCTTGATTTGTTGGGTAGTTAAGTTGAAACTAGATTCAACTTAATTGTAACTCTAGGGACGAGTTTAAACAACAATAGGTTGTGGGTCCACCGCTAGCTTACACCTGAACCGTCGAGGGTCACACTGCTCGTGTACTTGAGATCCTTAATGCAATGAGCTAAGATTAATTAGTTAATCTTAGTGTAATTGGAAGTCAATGTGATTGAGTCCAACATTCGTAATTGTTGATTACGGATGATAATAAGTAGAGGAAAAGAATCCAACGGAAATTCAGTGAATTTCTATTTTGGGAAGTTTCCCAATTTGGCAAGTCCTAAATTAGGGTTTCCAATTTCAGAAATTGGTAAATTGCAAAGTGGTACTCGTATCGACGAGAATTTGTGCTCATCGTCAAAATATAATTATAATATTTTTCCGATCAATCGTTTGTTAGAACCGAGCCGAAAAAGAGAGTGAACTTAAGCAGTTGAGTCTAGCCCAACTTATGGCCTGTTAGGGTTTTCACAAGGAGCATATAAATAGGATTTATATGTCTTGTCAAAGACACACTACAAAAAATGACATAACACAAGCTTGAAACCCTAACTTATCTCCCCACGGCCGTCCACCTTGCACCCGAAACCCTACCTCCGCCACCAGCCGCCGCGCCGCCGCAAGTCGCCGCCGTATCGGCTTTTTCCTTTTCCCTTCGTTCTTCTTCTTTGTACTTAGGCTATCACGTATCTAGTGTTGTATGGATAGTGGATTGAATATACGAGTTAATCGAATGGACGTGAAATTTTGATAGAAGCTTCACGACTCATAAATCTACAATCTTCACGAAGGAATTGTCCATCCAGTAAATAACCATGGTGGTATTGAAGTCGGAGCAGGAGTGTAATTTCAGATCAGCAAACAGGTTGGATCAGTAGGAGTGGGAAGAGCAGCTAGCCATCTTCTCGAGTCTTCGTTCGATTCACGCTTCAAGGGTAACATATTGTTTTTCCTTATTAATATACATGTATTAATTAATTTATATTTATTGAGATTAATGTATGTTAATTGATTATTGATCATATGAATCTATATGTTGGATTATGAGTTTATGTAAATCGTTCGTTGAGCATGTTTATTATTTGTTTTAATTTCGCGTGCATGCTATGATGATTTAATTTATGTTTTTAAATTATTTATATATGCGAGCATGTTTGTCGGTGATTGGAAGCGAAAAGGTACGCAAATAATTGTAATATAATGTGCACGTGCTTGTTTATATAAATTAGTTTATATATAGTAAAATAAAAATTTTGTTTTCTGCTGGTACACGTGCTTGATCCCCAACAGTGGTATCAGATCTACGGTTGCGCAATTAAGCGCAATTAATTGCCTACGTGTTTATTGCTTTCGATTGCATGTGAATAGTTTATTGAATTGATTGAATTGGTGAAATTGAAATTGGATTGGTTTAATTTTCAATTGATTTTAAAATTGGATTTGATCGATGTTAAAATTAGAATTAGAAAATTGGATTTGGTTTTTAAATTGGACTTGATCGATTATAAAATTGGAATTAGAAAATTGGATTTAATAGTAAAATTGTGTTTGATCAATTTTGAAATTGGAATTAGAAAATCGGATTTTCGTTTTAAAATTGGATTTTGATCGATTTTAAAATTGGAAATGGATATTGGATTTAAAATTAAAATTGAACTAAAGTTTTAAATTCCAAAATGATTTTCTAAAAACTATCAGGGCCGGACAGCTCGTTCATGCCGGTCCAACCGGTCCGACCGGGTCTAACCGGTTCAGACATCCATAAATAAATAAATAATTAATTCTTTTTCCATAAATTAAAAGTAAATCAAAATTGATTTTTTTTTTGAAATTATTTATCAATTAAATCCAAATCCATATATTCGATCCATTAGTCAATCTTGTTCGATAAATGAGTGTTTGATTAATTAATTAATTTAAACGTTAAATTAGTTTCATTAATAGAACACATGTATAATAGTGGTTATACTTCAACTTAATTAGTTGTATCTTAATCTCATTTGATTGATTTATGTTGATTAAGGTCCTTTAATTATTTTGAAACAAATCTTCATAATTAATTATTGTAATTAATTATAGTTTAGGTCGAATGTTCCTCTTAGAACAATATGCGTTTCCATGTACCTTTAGAGAACATAGTTGTAGGAATCCAATCGGCTTGTCCAATAATTCTAATGAGATAACAACAAAACAATAATAAATCCTTTATTCTTAATTTATTTCAAGCTATAAAGAAAAACCAATTTGTTGATTTTTTCTTTCCTTCTACCAACGGTTAAATTATGTGTAGCCCCTTGCAATAGTGCAGTAAGCTGTGTTAGCGGGAAGCGCTAAAGTAGGGTAAGCTGTAATTTAATTGAAATAATGATAAAGGTAGCCATAGAAAGAGTTATGCTAGATTAATGTGGTCGGCTCGATTCACTAGGGGCTACATTAGTTTAGTATAATTAGTTCTATGTGTTGGGTTTCGGGCACGTGTACGCAGCGGAAAACAAAAGTTTTATGCGATTTAAACGACTTTAAAGCACATAAGCACACGCCTGATAAATTAAATCAATTAATTGCGTACCTTTGCGCTTCCAGCAAAATTAAAAACAACATACATGCTAAATAATTTAACCGAATTTAAATCAATTAACATGCTCGCGTTTAAACCAATTAACATGCTTGCAACGATTAAAACGATTACACATAATCACATAAAATCATACGATAGAAAACATGAATTCATAGTTTAAACATAGACGAATCGAAACAAGGGATTCGAGTGTTTACCTCTTGAAGCGTGAGGTAGAAGCGTTTAGCAAGTCGAGATTGCTACGGAAACCAATCCGTACAATCGGGGCAGCAACGGTGCAGCAGCAGCGGCGGTGAGAAGGCCACGGCGGCGCGTGAATTTCACGCGCGGTCTTCCGGGGCGGCGCGTGGGGCAGCGTGCGGCTTCGGCTTGTGCGCAGCTCCTCGATTCTTCGATCTTCGGTCTTCCTCCTCTCGGATTTCACCTCGTATACTTCGATCTACTAAACACGTGGCACTAGACACGTAATAGTTAGAATTAACGGAAGAAAAAAGAAAGAAGAAAAGAGTACCGAAAGGGATCGGCCAATAGATGGCCGATTCCGGCGACGGAGGAGCGGCGACGGCGCGGTGGTGGCCGCGGGGAGAATGGCCGAGAGAGAGGTGGACGGCCGCTAGGGTTAGGGTTTTTTTGTGTGTTTGTGCAAGACCTATAAATCAAGTATTTATATGTCTTGCATAAAACCCTAGCGGGCTTAAGTTGGATCGGGCCCAACAGCTTAAGTCCGTTAGTACTTTTATTTGCTCGTCTCTCTTAATTCAATGACCGAAAAATTGCAACGATTACATTTTCGGAATCACTATAATTTTCTCGTCATTACAAGTGCCATCTCTCATTTTCCAACTTTCCAAAAGTTGAAACCCTAGTTCAGTGCACTTTCTAAATTTGGAAACTTCCCGATTTAGAAAGCCACTACAACGTTCGCCTATTCTTTTCCTTTTCTTATTCTCATTCGTAATTCCAAATTACGAATGTTGGACTCAATCGTATTGACTTCCAATTATGCAAAGATAAACTATTTTATCTCTGACCGTTTATTCAAAGATCTCATGTGCACGAGCAGTGTGACCCTCGATGGTTCAGGTGTAAGCTAGCCGTGGGCCCACAACTCTTTGTGGTCAAAACTCGTCCCTTAGAGTTACGATTAAGATGAAGATCGTTTCACCTTAATCACCCAACGAATCAAGATTGGCGTCTAGCAACTACGCGTCATGATTCCCTAGATACAAATGAAGTGCCTGCAAGAACCTTCAGATATAGTTAACGTACAGTACGGTCCCTTCGATTCATATGTCCCGATCGAACTAGAGGCATTGGTTCAGCGAGACCTCTTTATATGTTCGATGACGCTGCGATCGTTCCAAGTGTTGTAATCGTCACGTGCAAGACTTAGAGAATCGAATTCTCTAATCATCACTTAGTCAGCTCTGGCCAGAGACTTAGAATGATTACAAACTTTCAGAACACACAGGACATCCAAGACTATTCTAGCGATCGAATCCCCGACTACAATGCACAGACCTCCCACTAGATTTCGGACTGCACGAACACTGGCCCTTGGGATGGTCCTCGGTGGAACTCAGGGACAGGTCACGATACAGCTGGTCCTCTAGTGAAGTCACGGTGATGTCTAGGTCATAAGGACTAATGGTGTACAACTATACCATAGATATCTCTACTCGATTATTGGGAACCACTTAGAGATTTCTAGGGTGAGGGAGTTCAGTGAACTCGCCAACTTACGAGCACCCACTTATGCATGCCGATATCACAATACCGTTTACTGATGAGATGCAGTACACATTCACTAAGTGCTAGTATTAACGGGAAAGGCCGATATCCTCATTAGTGGCGTAACCCTTCGACTAGGAACATGTTTAACAGTTATAATACTTAAGTAAATATCTCACGATCCTAACGATCAATTACTAGTACTTGTAATAACTGCAAGGACTATATCTATGCTTGTGACAAAGGGACAAAGATATAGAATGCCAAGGTGTTTTATCATTAATACGAATAAAGGTTCGTTTATTACAATAATAAATACGAAAGACCACAGCCACATGTTGACACTCACAGCATACGCAATATCGGGTCTCGTACATAGCATGCCATACATTATGCTTCCTATGGCATAAGCATAAGGCGTCCTTTTCATCTCCTCGATTTCACTAGGTGTTTGCGGACACATAGATTTCGAGAGACGAACCCCATGGGACATTGGCAAGAATCCTTTCTTGGATTCTTCCATGCTAAACCGTTTCATAACGGTGTCTATGTACAGGCTTTGGGATAAACCAAGCATCTTTCTCGCTCTATCTCTATAGATGCGTATTCCTAATACATAAGATGCTTCTCCCAAATCCTTCATTGAGAAACGTGTGGACAACCATGCTTTCGTTTGTTGCAGCATTCCTACGTCATTCCCAATGAGTAGAATGTGATCAACGTAAAGCACTAAAAATATCACTGCCCTCCCACTAACCTTCTTGTATACACAAGGTTCCTCCGGATTCTTCTCAAAATCAAACTCTTTGATAGTTGAGTCGAACCTAATGTTCCAACTACGGGATGCTTGCTTCAATCCATAAATGGATCGCTGGAGCTTGCAAACCTTTTGCTCACTTCCAGAAGATATGAAGCCTTCCGGCTGCGCCATGTAAATTTCTTCCTCAATATCTCCATTAAGGAAGGCGGTCTTCACATCCATTTGCCATATCTCGTAATCGTACTGTTAGAGTAGGTGACCAACAAGCCAACCTGTGGCTGTGGTCTTTCGTATTTATTATTGTAATAAACGAACCTTTATTCGTATTAATGATAAAACACATTGGCATTCTATATCTTTGTCCCTTTGTCACAAGCATAGATATAGTCCTTACAGTTATTACAAGTACTAGTAATTGATCGTTAGGATCGTGAGATATTTACTTAAGTATTATAACTGTTAAACGTGTTCCTAGTCGAAGGGTTACGCCACTAATGAGGATATCGGCCTTTCCCATTAAGACTAGCACTTAGTGTATGTGTATTGCATCTCATCAGTAAACGGTATTGTGATATCGACATGCATAAGTGGGTGCTCGTAAGTTGACGAGTTCACTGAACTCCCTCACCCTAGAAATCTCTACGTGGTTCCCAATAATCGAGTAGAGATATCTATGGTATAGTTGTACACCATTAGTCCTTATGACCTAGACATCACCGTGACTTCACTAGAGGACCAGCTGTATCGTGACCTGTCCCTGAGTTCCACCGAGGACCATCCCAAGGGCCAGTGTTCGTGCAGTCCGAAATCTAGTGGGAGGTCTGTGCATTGTAGTCGGGGATTCGATCGCTAGAATAGTCTTGGATGTCCTGTGTGTTCTGAAAGTTTGTAATCATTCTAAGTCTCTGGCCAGAGCTGACTAAGTGATGATTAGAGAATTCGATTCTCTAAGTCATGCACGTAAGGATTACAACACTTAGAACGATCGCACCGTCATCGAACATATAAAGAGGTCTCGATGAACCAATGCCTCTAGTTCGATCGGGACATATGAATCGAAGGGACCGTACTGTACGTTAACTATATCTGAAGGTTCTTGCAGGCACTTCATTTGTATCTAGGGAATCATGACGCGTAGTTGCTAGACGCCAATCTTGATTCGTTGGGTGGTTAAGGTGAAACGAGTTTCATCTTAATCGTAACTCTAAGGGGACGAGTTTTGACCACAAAGGGTTGTGGGCCCACGGCTAGCTTACACCTGAACCATCGAGGGTCACACTGCTCGTGCACATGAGATCTTTGAATAAACGGTCAGAGATAAAATGGTTTATCTTTGCATGATTGGAAGTCAATATGATTGGGTCCAACATTCGTAATTTGGAATTATGAATGAGAATAAGAAAAGGAAAAGAATAGGCGAAAGTTGTAGTGAACTTTCTAAATCGGGAAGTTTCCAAATTTAGAAAGTGCACTGAACTAGGGTTTCCACTTTTGGAAAGTTGGAAAATGAAAGATGGCACTCGTAATGACGAGGACATTATAATGAATCTGAATATGTAATTGTTACGATTTTCCGATCATTGAATTGAGAGAGACGAGCAAGTGAAGGAACTAACGAGCTTAAGCTGTGGGCCCGGTCCAACTTAAGCCCGTTT